>ONZH01014351.1:600000-1019807 GCA_900303285.1 Rhinella marina
GCTGACCAGTCAAACAGGAACAGGGAGCAGGATTGTATCATTAATATCTGTTGTAGTGCAAAGTTCTTTTAAATGAGTTTAGGAGCTGTCGGGGACCTAGAGATACAGGCTACAAATCAAGATGTCAGAGTAACTCCTGGACAGATTTCATCGAGAAGCAGAAAGAATAGTCTGCAGAATCAGTGCAAACTGCTAGGACAACTTTAATTTTTTCCCTCTCTGTACTTACTGTAACCCTCCTCTTCCTCATAAATGTAGTTTGACTAAAGGTGGATTTACACAGGTCGATTCTGCAGCCAATTGTCAGGAATGAAGCTCTCCTTCCTGACAGTCTACTGCCCGCTCAGTGAAGGAGACGCTGCATTTACATTCAGCGATCTCCTTCACTGTATGAGGACGAGGGATTGCTATTGCCATCCCTCGCCCTCATACAGAATCATGGTTTCTGAGCAGCAGATCACTGTTTAGATCACACGATCTGCTGCCCAGAAACTACGATTGGTGGTGTCTGCATGAAGAACGTTTCACTTGTTCATTTGGTGATCGGCGGCATATTTACATAGCAGAACGTTGGAAACGGTCGTTACCAGTAATTTGATTGACTATTGGCTCAAGTAAATGCAGCTTAAGACTGGATCTAGACATTGCCATAGATCTGTGACATTGCACATGGTGTGGTTTCACAACCCTGTCCAAGAGGGAAAAAAATCTCCGACCCACAATATGTTCATGTTGCAAAAACGCTGCTGAATTTTACAGCAGATTTCATCTGTTGCAGTGTATAAGGAGACGTCTGTGTGAAATTTGCTAAAGTTCAGGAAAGGTTGGAGCACAGAGGGCTGACTAGGACATGTGGTGCTACACCTGAAGCCTAGGTTATGTTGAATCCTTATTCATCCTTTGACTTCATCTTGGATTTGCTTGAAAAGAGGAACGATAATGCAGATCTTACTGTAATGACAGCTTTTCACTGGTCGGATGCACAATCGGTGGCTGCATTGGACAAGATAAGTGAGGAGATGACAAAGAAATCTTATTGGTGTAAAAAGAAATGTTCGTTGTTAACAAGTTTGCAAAGGCATGATTGCTATCTGTGTATATGAAGAAACCATGCATTTTCCCCGTGTTTTTTTTGTTTTTTTTTGTGAGGAGGGAACAGAAATGGCAAATGGTTATTTATATGTATGAATTCCCTGGCTCATTCTAGTGAGAAATGGGTCATTCTGGAACAGTGAGAAATGTGATTGATGAATTTCAAGCAGCTATTGCTGCTCAGTTGGAGCTGCTAAAAATGAGAAGAGGGTCAAACTGGCACTTGTGGCAATGTTTTATTCACTGTTTTAGGAGTTAAATTTGTGTAAATATGATATGTACATAACTAATATACTCAAACATTAATTTATGTATATAAAGTTACATTATGTTTAAATGTTTACCTATTGTTTAAATCATGTTTTTATGTTAAAGATATTTTTAAAGAATTTAAAATAACAATCCTACAGTTTTCCCACTGGCCACTAAGCCTAATAATTCACACCACTTCTTGGTCTGTACAGATCACTTTACTGCAGTTATCTTCTTATCATCATAGGCAGGATTAGAATAAAATTGCACCTGTATATACAGATAACACCGTTCACAGTAGGTGATTCTCAAGAAGCTTGCCTACTCCATCTTGACTTCTGTACATGTCACAGAGCATGCCCAGAAAACTCCCATGGAAGTCAGTTAGGTTCCCTCCTGTCAATTGTGTCTATGGCCCATGGTGGCTGCGGCAAAGCATATCTCTAAATGCTTTTAAGAAGAGCTCAAGTATGTTCAGGAAATAGAATAAAAGAATCTGCAGTCAAAAAATAAAAACAGATTCTGTTTTTGGTGACACATACCCTTTAACAGAAATTCATTGGTAGAACTTGCCCATACAAGGAGGACACTTCAGGGTCAAATGTAGGCCCTTAAGGCAGCCTGGCTATATTGCCTAAATATAAAAAAGTTCTGGCCACCAAATTACGAAGATAAAAAAATGTTTCTTGTCCTCAAGGCCAAAGTTTGGTACCCAAAGGGGTAAAATCCCATCTTGGACATTGGGGGCATATCTCTAGAATATGTCCCAGATGTCTGATAGGTGCGGGTCCCACCTCTGGTATTTGCACTTATACTTAGAATGGAGGGCGCACTGTGCATGCATGACCACCCTATGTTTTTTTTCTATGGGACTGCTGAAAATACTGTAAATTTCTGAAAGCCCCATAGAGGTGAATGGAGCGTTGACTGTGCATGAATGGTGCACTTCCCATTCATTTCACTGGAACTTCCGAAAATGGTCAAGCCAATTGCTTGCCTATTATTGGCACTTCCATATAAATGAATGAAGAGCAGCCACGCATGCATGGTGCACTCCCCAGCACTTTCCGTGCTCCGTTCTAGGTATAGGTGTGGGTGCCGGAGGTGGGACCCGCACCTATCATACTTTGGGGGCATATCCTAGAGATATATTCCCAATATCCAAGATGGGAATTCTCCTTTAAAGAAATACCTTGCAAAGTAATGTTTTATATGGCAATAACAGTCCATGCACAGAAAGTCAGCCCAAGGGTTTTTATCACTACGACAACCTGTTCTCATATTGAAGACAGCCAACTAACAGACTACAATTCTGACTTCAAATCCCCAGCAATCTGCTCTTATCTGTGGGAAAACAGCAAATGGAAAAAGAGTGACTGACCATGTCATGGATAGATTGGCTGGGTCCATTAAAGTGAGAGACGTTCCTTATTAGTACTTATTCTAGCTAATAATGGGATGGGGGCATCTGTGCAGGAGATCTGTGATCTCTACAGCATAGAAAAATGGGTTGCTTTTATAAGTGTTCGACAAACATGAAAACTTTTCTACCCTTTATTAACCCCTTCTACCCCGGAGGTTTTTTCGGTTATGCATTTTCGTTTTGCGCTCCCTGCCTTCAAACAGCCATAACTGTTTTATTTTTCTGTTCACATAGCTGTATGAGGGCTTGTTTTTTGGGGGACAAGTTGTACTTTCTGGGGTGTGTATGACTTTTTGATCACTTTTTATTTAATTTTTTTTTAGGGAAAAAAAGCGACAAAAAACTGCGAATCGCCATTTGGACGCTTTTTTTCCGGCACACAATTTGCCGTATTGGAATTTTTTTTTTATATTTTAAAAGTATGGGCGTTTTCGGTCACTGTGATACCCATGATGTCTATATTTATTGTTATTTAGGTATTTATTTTTTAATTATACGGAAAGGGGGGTGATTTGAACTTTTATATATTTTTTATTTTTACATGTTTTTTAACTTTTTTTTAAAATTTTTGGGATTGTTTTAAAGCTCAAATATGAGCTAATATATTGTGTTTTTTTTTCTTTATGAGCAATCAGGGATTTACTAGATGGTGTTAAATCCCAAAATTGCTCATTTCTTATCCTGGCCTGCCATCTAGTGGCCAGAATAAGAATTGCAGTTTGAAAACTGTAATCCTCACCAGCGAGGATTACAGTTTTCATATGGTGTACAGACACCCCGATTGGCCACTCAGGTCGTCTGTCACCAACCAGATGCGTACGCTTCCGGGTTCAGACGCATCCTGATGCCGTGATCACGGCATCAGAAAGCCCAGCAAGACGCCGTGGATGGCGGTAAGTAGCGGCAAGTCTCTGCTGTTAGAAACAGCAGAGACTTGCCGGCCATGACGCCCGCCACACGGGCGAGCGGGCGTCATGTCCCCGCACCGCACCAGCGGCGCTGGTAGGGAAAGGGTTAAACAATGCTTATTTACAAAAAAAATAAAAAATATATATATAACTAATTCTTCCCATATCAAAACAGACTACTGCATGATTAAAAAATAAAAAATATTTTACAAAAATATCAAATTATTTTTCTTCTCCAAGAAAATGTTTTCGTTATTACCATTTTTGTTATTAATGACCATTTTAGATGTTTTAATTGTGAAAAAAACATGTCTTCTGCAAACAATTATAATTGTAATTTTACATGAGAAGTACGGTACATATGAATTACTTAAAAGAAAAAATGAATTGCCCCATAGCGATTTTCTTCTACTCATTTAATGGTGTTTTAACACATGGTAAATGCCTTATTTAGTTCAAAAGCCAATTCTTAAATCACTGGAATTATCTGGAAACAGTGCCGCATTGAAAGAATGTGCCTGTCTTTGACATCTGCATACAAACCACTTGTTCATGTTTTCCTTAAACGCCTTTTTTGGATCAAGCATACAGATTTTACTGAATGAAAACTCGCTTTAGACATTGGCAAGGCCAGTGAAATGCCAAATACGTTACACTGAATGGTGGAGCATTGCATGGTTTGAACATTCTGGCATCAGAGCGAAGTCGGCTTTGAGAGCTAAGCTGAAGAACTTCCTTAGTACAAAGTCTTTGTATTGCTTTAGAAATGAAATCTTGGCATGCACACATTGCATTTGTGCTACTAGTAGTGTTTCTTATGAAATGTGGTGCTGTGGAGTCTCATTCGCTTCGATATGTTCATGAAGACTGGATTAATATTGTATTATAAAAGCCAAGGACCAGAGTTCTTCAGATGTTGGGATGTGGGTTACATAATCCTGTAAGTGACCTGGGATCACTTTATTTACACTTATCAGACATTTCCCTTTTTGCCTTTTGCTTTGTGTTATTCGGTGGTGATGTAGCCACTAATGTGTGCTTCTTGTGTACGGAAACACTGGTAATTCTAGTGCCTCATTTATTTGTTCATCACTTCAAGAACAAAAAAAAGGTAATAAAAATGTGAGAAAGCTTCATCAGTCGGGAAAAAGTTACATCCACAACTGATTTGTGTCTAACCTTAAAGTGTAACAGTCATTCTTTTTTTTATTTGTGTAATGTGTAGGGGCAGTGATGCTGACCATTTTTGCAATATACTTTAATTAATGAAATTGTACATTTCTATTACAAAAACAGCTCTAAAGTGGCCCATTTTAAGCCTTAGCAACACTCCTCTGTCTTCTGTTTACATAACAGTGGAGACTTGATCAACACTGTGTTATGTAAACAGAAGACAGAGGAGCGTTGCTAAGGCTTAAAATGGGCCACTTTAGAGCTGTTTTTGTAATAGAAATGTACAATTTCATTAATTAAAGTATATTGCAAAAATGGTCAGTATCACTGCCCCTACACATTACAAAAATAAAAAAAAGAATGACTGTTACACTTTAAAGAGGACCTACATGGACTTCCGCATAATATAATAAATGTGGAGTCCTTATTTTAGAAGGCTGTGTCATGCCCCATAAAGGTGAATGAATTGGCTGTGCGCCCACTCCATTCAAACTGGAGACCACATCACCTATTCCTAATGATCAGTAGGGGCCCCATCGGTCTAACCACCTCTGATCAGAAATGTATCCTCTATCTCAGGGATGGCCAGCCAGAGGCTTTCCAGCTTTTGCAAAACTACAACTCCAAGCATGCCTACAGCCATCAGTCTACAGCAGGGCATGGTGGGAGTTGTAGTTTTACAACAGCTGGAGAGCCACAGGTTGTCTGTCCCTGCTCTGTCCTGTGGATAGGGCATAAGTAGTTGTAATTAAACATCCCCTTTCCGCCTAAGCTTTGACTGCTTGCTATGCAGGAGCATAGCTATAGGGAATTTCAGAAGTGGCAGTCACACTCATGTCCTGGTGGCTGAGAAGGCCAGAAGGTCCCTCTGCCAAGTAAACATACTGTTATTATAAGTGACACAGATGTTCTACATGCTGGGCTTAGAACCCAGAATCTTACTGCCAGAAAACAGTGCTAATACCATTGGATACCGATGATATAGTTTCATTAGATGTTAAAGAAAATTAAAATTATGTAGTGTATGACAACTCTGCACTTTAATCTAGGTGTACATAAAGAAAATTTAGTTAGTCCCATATAAGACATTCCTGTTTTAGTCCTCCTAAAGTGCCATGGCTGTAGTGCAATGTGAAAGTTATGGCATAAACAGCAAAAATCTGTCTCAGCTCAGGGGAAATTAAGCCAGACTGAATCTGCAACTTCTAATAGCATGATGCAAGGACGATCTGAGACATCAGTGTAATCTGACATTACTTTCAGCTCTCTCTGGATATGAACGTAAATTCCAATGTCTGGCTCGAGTCCTATTTTTAACCTGACTGTTCTACCCAGTAAGATGCACCTTGTACAAACTTGTTTGGAGTGCTACTTGAAGCCCTTCATCCTAGGATATACACAGTTTTTAGCATCCTGCTGTTTTCTTTGAATAGTCTGCCAAATAATCCAGTGCAAATGTGCTCTTTATTTTAACGCAATCCTCAAAATAAGATGTAAATGCATCTGTATCGATAATGGTTGCTCTTCTGCATTAAAGCAACTCTCCAGTTCAAGAAAAGAATAAATCACATTATAACTGTGGAATGAATAGAACACTTCGATGGTGCGCTCCTTTTCAGCTGCAGTTCTGTCCATTCCCAGGCACCTTTTTTTCCATCCATGATGGCCGCACCACTTCTCAGGATATCTGATGCACACTGTGCATTAGTAGCCCAAGTCGCCTCCTACTTGTTCAGCCCTGCTCTTGGATTGACCTGTCTGCCCTCCTGCGCCACACTAGTCTGGCTACACTATGGTGTCTTCTTGCAATGGAAACCAGCCACATTGACAGTGGATCTGGTCAACCGGTCAGGCTTGGTGTCATGTTAACATGCTTCCTGGGGGTGGGCTATTTAACCCTTTCACCCCCGGAGGTTTTTTTCCCGTTTTCATTTTGCGCTTCCTGCCTTCATACAGCCATAACTTTTATTTTTCTGTTCACATAGCTGTATGAGGGCTTGTTTTTTGCGGGACAAGTTGTACTTTCCAACGCCACCATTTAATATTGCATATGGTGTAGTGGGAAGCCGGAAAAAAATTCCAAACTGGGTGAAATTGCAAAAAAACGCAATTTCGCTACAGTTTTACGGGTTTTTTTTATTTACGGCGTTCGATGTTCATTAAAACTGACCAGTTACTTTCATTCTACTGCTCAGTACGAATCCGGCGATACCTAATATGTATAGTTTTTCTTGCGTTTTGATTTTTTTTTTAAATCTTGACTTGACCTATAACTTTTTGGTACTTATGTGTACGGAGCTGTATGGGGGCTCATTTTTTGCAGGGCAATCTGAAATTTTTATTGATACCATTCGGGGGGGTGTGACTTTTTGATCTTTAGATTTTTAGAAAAAAAAGCGACAAAAAATGGCAAATCAGCCATTTTGACGCTGTTTTCCACGCAGCGATACCCATGATGTGTATTTTTTTACTACTTTTATTTTTGTTTTGGGAAAAGGGGGGTGATTTGAATTTTTATGTTTTTTTTTAATTTTATTATTTTTTTAAACTTTATTTAATTTTTTACCACTTTTTTATAGTTCCCATAGGGAACTATTACAAGCAATCATCTGATTGCTTATATCATAGTCTATGATGATTTTAATGCTTTAAAGTCTGATTTAAAGTTTGATTTAAAGTCTATGCAGCATCCTCCTGTCATTGACTATGACAGGGGCTTCTGCATACATACTCCGATTCCCCCGATCGCCACATGGGGGAGCCGGAGTAACACCGGAAGCACGCGCTTCCGGTGTTTTAAGTCCTCGGATGCCGTGGTCAGGATTGACCGCGGCATCCGAAGGGTTAAATGTCCGTGATCGGCATTACTGCCGGTCGCGGACATGAGCCGCGGGTGACTGCTGTATAAATCAGCAGTTCATCCGCGGCCATGACGCCCGCTCTGTTCAGGAGCGGGCACCATCTTTAAACACATGACCTAGTACGGCGCTGGGCATGAAGGGGTTAAACAGAAGGCTGCTGACCACATTTGCCTGTGATTGGTATACCTGCCTCACTGGCTAGTTTTGTGTTTGTTACTCTGAATTGCTGATCTTTAGTCTGTTTCTCTGACATTGCATCTGCAATACTGATGTTGCCTCTGATATTATTTCCTGGTTTCTACTCTGTTGTGTTTTTGATTTGTCCTGGTTTTTCTTGTCTGTTTTAGACCTCTTTCTGTCTGACTACATTTTGGTTTAGGTCTCTGCACTTCAAGTCAGGGACCATCGCCAAGTTGTGGGACACCATTTAGGGTGAATTGTGGTGTCGGTGGAGTACAGGGCTGCACCGTGCCCTACATTTAATGACACATTACTTACATGAGCAGTGCAGGTCAATATGACGGCAGCAAGAATGTTTTGGGCTACCAAGTGTATAGTATGTATCAGGTAGTCTGAGAAGCAGTGTAGCCAACCTGTTTGGCAGAAGAGGAGTCCCAGGAATCAACTGATCTGCTGCTGAAAAAGAGTCCACCAGGTGTTTGTTCCCCAGTTAATGTCATTTTTTCCTGAACCAGAGAGTCACTTAAAAAATACAGACATAAGTATACTGATAAGTAAATGAGTAAATTAAAGAGGACCTGTCACCACTCCTGACATGCCTGTTTTAATAGCTTCATGCATCTCCCATGTATTAACAATTCTGGAGCACCTATTCTTATGTCTCTGTGTTGTGCCATTCCTTTATTATTTCTACTAGAAGTTATGAATGAATTGCTAGCAGTCTGCAGTAAGGGTACAGAGGGAAGGTAACAAGTTGGGGGTGTGTACCTGCACAGACTTACTCTATCCAATCAGTGCTGTCATTTTCAGACTGTGCAGGTACACACCCTCAACTGGTTACCTCCCTTCTGTACCCTTACTGCAGACTGCTAGTAATTCATTCATAACCTCTAGTAGGAATGGCACAACATAGAGACATAAGAATAGATGCTCCAGAACAATAGCAACAATATAACAATAGATCACTAAGAAGTCCATGGTCTTGTCTGACTGCTATTGGCACAGTTGTTGGTAAATAATGGACTGAGCTGATCTGGACTACACAATGATATGACAATTATGATGGTCATCTTGCTGATGTAATAAATGTGGTCAGTATAGGAAGCTGGTAGTGTCTTGTTACTAATTTGGACTGAACCAGTTAAATAGTCATTGACAAGTATTGTCACTTGCAAATAAGTAACTTGTTCTAGTGCAGCAGGTTCTAAAGAGACAATTTGGCTTGTTCTATGTAAGTAGACACCAATCAAGGAATGGTAATATATAATTGGGATGACTATAGCGCAGCATGCGCCAGTTGTAACTGAGACCGCGACGCAGATGTGAACGGAGCCCGACCTGTGCTTCTGGCGGATTGCATGTTGCCACACCACAGTTTTCTGGCTTGAGGTACACTTTGTAGAAACATTCTTTCATTCCTTGCCCAGAAATCACCATAAAGGAGTCATTTTTTCCAGGACACTTAACAGTGAGATCTCCATTTAACAGTCAGTCAGCTAATTGGACATTGCCTTAAAATGACTTGAAATCTGAATGTGACATGGCTGGCATAGTATGTACAGCTCAGTGTCTGCCATTATTTCCTTATGTGTTCATTAGTATTCATCTACACACCATTACACTGCAGGCATTCCCTTTGGCCATGCACTTTGGCAGAAATGAGTTTGGCAGTAGTACCATATGACTGTCAATCAATACTGGTCAGTCACAAGAAATCCAAAAAACAATATAGAGACCTTAGAAGTGAGCAAAATGGTCTAATATTTGCTTTTCTTTTACGCCTAATTTATAAATTATTATTGATTAATTTTATTTACAAGAAATTTTACTGATTTACCATAGGAAGCCAGCACAGTTTCTAGCGGTCACTTTAAAGGGGTTGTCTCACTTCAGCAAGTGGCAGTTATGATGTAGAGAAAGTTAGTACAAGCCACTTACTAATGTATTGTGATTGTCCATATTTTCTCCTTTGTTGGCTGGATTAATTTTTCCATCATATTATACACTGCTCGTTTCCAAGGTTACGACCACTCTGCAATCCAGCAGCAGTGTTCGAGCTTGCACACTATAGGAAAAAGTGCCGGTCTATGCACGTTCCCACAGTCCCAGCCACCAGAGGGGCCAGTGCTTTTTCCTATAGTGTGCAAGCACGACCACCGCTGCTGGATTTCAGAGTGGCCATAACACTTGGATAAAAGAAGTGTATAATGTGATGGAAAAATTAATCAAGCCAGAAAAGGAGGAAATATGGGGAATCACAATACATTAGTAAGTGCTTTGTATTAACTTTCTGTACTTGATAAATGCCACTTAGTGAAGTGAGACAACTGCTTTCGGTTTCCTGACCTTACATTATATTGTTATACTTCACGGTGTCAACATTTGATTGGCAATCCCTAGGTATAAATAGATCATTTTTGATCTATTGTTTTTGTACTAATGTTATTTTACATGATGAAATTCAGTTGGATCCGCTGATAATCATACTGAGGAATGTTAATAGAGAAAAATTAAAACACAGGATAAGGCGTCATGCACACGACCGTGTCTGTTTTGCAGTCTGCAAACTGTGGATCCGGAAAATATACATGTGGTCCATGTGAAGTCCACGTTTGTTCCTGGACACATTGACTTCAGTGGGTCGGTGGTCTGCATTTTGCTGACATATTCTATCTTCTTAGATGCAGAAAGCACAGGGATGATCCACTTGGTGTCTGCATCCATGTGTCCGTTCGACGATAAGATAATATAATTTCAGAAATTTTTGGTCACGGAGCTGCAGGATGATTTGGAATCTCACAAAAAAAAAAAAAAAGAGATGACGACTGAGTAGAGAACCCATTAGGAGACTGGCAAAGAACTTGTCCTATTACTAGTATGATTACTATAGCATCAAAGTATAATAGTGTAAGCAGCAACCTTTGCCAACCCAAGGCACCCCGATTTGGACCTATACGGCTCTGTGCTGCACTACAGGGTCCATTGTATACGCTTGATACAGTTAATGGCCTAATTAGAGCTGTATCACACAGACGTGATCAGCCTGGGAAATATGGGCCATGTGTTTGTCGGATCTCCCGGGCCGACAGTGCTTCCCTGAACTGAACGGACTGTATCATACTATTTTATGATCCAGTCAGTTCATATATGATGGCGGATCTATTGTACTGTCCTCGCATCGCTATGTCAGTTTAGGGGAGCACTGTCGGCCCGGGAGACGCACGGCCAATATTTCCCCGGCCGTTCAGGAAGCCATTAGTTAGAAAGCGGCATATACAGGTAGTCCTCGGGTTACGACGCATCTCCCATTTACTATGAAAAGCCTTATTTCGACTTACGCCGTTTTACGCCGTAAACGTCGTAACGCAGCGGCGGAAGAATATTGTACTGTACGCGGTGCAGTGGCGGAGGAATACTGTACGCCACTCTGGATCGAGGAGGACGGCGTCACCAGCATCCCAGTAAGCCATTAACTCTTTTTGCCCTTCATTATGGCTCCCATACGTAAGGAAGACTCTTCTGATGGCAGTGCATCGAGGAAAAGGAAGGCCATCACCATGGAAGTAAAATTAGATATCATAAAGAGGGGGATACAGCGACAAACATTGGCCGGTCACTTGGACTTAGTCGTTCGACTGTCGCTACTGTGTTAGGGTAGGCTAAGTGCTTGGTAATACAGTACTGTACATGTATATGGTACAGTATGTACGTATGTTCCAACTTGCGTCGAAAATCGGTTTACGACGTCGCGTAGGAACGGATCAACGTCGTAAGTCGAGGACTACCTGTAATAATAATAGGCATAAAACCGATCTCCACATCACCATTGTGTTAGTGTCCAGACTCGGGTATTTTCTCCTGCTCTGTAATATTTCCTGGCATTCTTCTGCTCTCCAGCAGTTTTGATTCACAGTATGCCTGCTATGTCTCAACTGAAAGGTGTATTAAGATGTGAAATTAAATTATTTCCTATTGACACTAACAAGCTTCTTGCTGTCTTTGAGGAAATGGCTCTCATAAGAGACAGGTATTATCCAGATGGTTCACCTTCATGTCATAATGGTAGCATTACCTGCCTCACGATTTACTGATAGGACGGAATCCCTTTTGGGTAATTTCTTTTCCCAGATATTTAATGTGGTGCAGTAGTTTTTGGATAAAGTATGACTAGCAGAAGAGTTACAATCTGATGACCTTAGCCCCCGAGCTATCTGTTCTGTTTCTTGATGGGGCATGGACGGAGTTTCTGCTGCAGTTTTTTAGCCTCGTTTTATATTGTCATACAGCTTCCTAGGACCTGAATAGTTTATACCTGTACTTTTAGAATTAATTTTTTACATAATTAAAATATTCAATATATTGTACATTACAGCTAATTTAGATATAATTTACTAGCTTGGTATATGTAGACCAAATGTCTTGCCATGTAGAAATCCTAAGCAAATCTGCTCAAATTTAATGTGATGATTTTAAAATGTGACTGGGGATGTGTTAGAGTACGGTCACACAGTCGGGTTTCTGCATGCAGTTTTGGAAACCAAAATATGGAATGGATGATCGACAATGAGAGTTTTTGATGTTTCCATGGTGAGAAAGGGGCAAATTCTAGGGGAGTTTTTGAGGTGTGGGTGAGAGACTGAATATGGGAGGTGAAGAAAAGATTAGGGTTTGGGTAGGTTAGTAGATGGAGAGAACACAAGAAGTTCAGTTTTTGAAAGATTCAGTTTCAGATATAGAGAGGACATGATGTTAGAGGTACAGGGCTGGTTCTAGCTTTGTTAGAAACAGATTGTCATGTACTATATGATATCTGATTTTAACGTTTTACATCTGTCATAGCATAACCCCTTTAAGCCTCCTTATTCTTGTGAAGCATGTGGGTGGCATTGTAGGGATGACATATTTTCCTGGTCACACAGCCTGGGGTACTTTGGCCCCACCAGAGAACACAATTCTAAGGGCCTACCCTCCATTGATATGGAACATGAACTCGGCCACTTTAAATTGCATTTGTTCTTATTATCACACAAAAAGAATAATCATTAATATTTGTGAATTGAGATATATATATATATATATATATATATATATATATATATATATATATATATAATGGTGGTCTGTAATACAGAAGGGATGATGAAGTGTATAGTTGTGTCTCATCTGCATAAAGATGGTACTGGAAACCAAATCCGCCTGTCCAACTGAGGCTGTGTATAGTGTTTATATATTGTGTATGTGTGTGTATGTATATATATATATATATATTTATATATACAGCACAGACCAAAGGTTTGGACACACCTTCTCATTCAAAGAGTTTTCTGTATTTTCATGACTATGAAAATTGTAGATTCACACTGAAGGCATCAAAACTATGAATTAACACATGTGGAATTATATACTTAACAAAAAAGTGTGAAACAACTGAAAATATGTCTTATATTCTAGGTTCTTCAAAGTACTGCGACTGCACTTGGGGACACTTTCAAAGTTTTCCTAATTTTTCGGACTGACTGACCTTCATTTCTTAAAGTAATGATGGCCACTTGTTTTTCTTAGCTGCTTTTTTCTTGCCATAATACAAATTCTAACAGTCTATTCAGTAGGACTATCAGGACTGTGTATCCACCTGACTTCTTTCCAACGCAACTCACGGTCCCAACCCCATTTTTAAGGCAAGAAATTCCACTTATTAAACCTGACAGGGCACACCTGTAAAGTGAAAACCATTTCAGGTGACTACCTCTTGAAGCTCATCAAGAGAATGCCAAGAGTGTGCAAAGCAGTAATCAAAGCAAAAGGTGGCTACTTTGAAGAACCTAGAATATAAGACATATTTTCAGTTGTTTCACACTTTTTTGTTAAGTATATAATTCCACATGTGTTAATTCATAGTTTTGATGCCTTCAGTGTGAATCTACAATTTTCATAGTGATGAAAATACGGAAAACTCTTTGAATGAGAAGGTGTGTCCAAACTTTTGGTCTGTACTGTGTGTGTGTATATATATATATATATATATATATATATATATATATATATATCTTTATGTTAGAGCTGGGCGATTTTATTTTTTTTTTAATTTTGGACGATTCACGTTTTAGATCTCGATTTTCTTATGTTATTAAAAATATAAAAAAATAAATAAAAAAAGCCTACTGTGCCCCCATCAGACCTCACATCAGCCCACTGTGCCCCCACCAGACCTCACATCAGCCCACTATACCCCCATCAGACCTCAGATCAGCCCACAGTGCCCTCATCAGACCTCAGTTCAGCCCATTGTGCCCATCAGACCTCAGATCAGCCCATTATGCCCCATCAGACCCCACATCAGCCCATTGTGCCCCATCAGACCCCACATCAGCCCAGTGTGCCCCCATCAGACCTCAGATCAGCTCACAGTGCCCCCATCAGACCTCAGATCAGCCCACAGTGCCCCCATCAGACCTCAGATCAGCCCACAGTAGTGCCCTCTTCAGACCTCAGATCAGCCCACATTAGTGCCCCCTTCAGACCTCAGATCAGCCCACAGTAGTACCCCCTTGAGACCTCAGATTAGCCCACAGTAGTGCCCCCTTGAGACCTCAGATTAGCCCACAGTAGTGCCCCCTTGAGACCTCAGATTAGCCCACAGTAGTGCCCCTTCAGACCTCAGAACAGCCCACAGTAGTGCCCCCTTGAAACCTCAGATTAGCCCACAGTAGTGCCCCCTTGAGACCTCAGATTAGCCCACAGTAGTGCCCCCTTCAGCCCTCAGAACAGCCCACTAGGCCACCATAAGAATAAAATAAAAAAATTCCTTACCTGTCCTGCACCGCGGCTCCGCTCCAGGTCCGGCACTCCTCAGTCTTCTTCTCCCGGCGCACACTACGTCCTGACGCTGTACGCGGTCAGGACAGTGCAGCGCAGCCCCGGAGAAGAAGAGGAGCGCCGGACACCAGAGCGGAGCCGCAGCGCAGGACAGGTGAGAGATATTTTTTATTTTATCTGGCGGGCGCCATTTTAGGAAAGCCGAGTTCACGATTTTCCTAAAACATAAAATCGTGAGGCTTTCAATTGGCGAATTAATCGAATTAATTCGATTAATCGCCCAGCCCTACTTTATGTAGAGTTTTTATGTATTTCATATATACTTTTTGTGTGTATGTGTGTGTGTGTGTGTGTGTGTGTGTGTGTATATATATATATATATATATATATATATATATTCACTATGTGTAGTAAAAAGTGACCCACATGTGTTATCTGAATAATAGGAGATACAAAGATGAATTTTATGAATAATTAACTGGAAATGTAAGGGGTTTCAGAACACACAGCTAAGTAATTATTGATATGGTTAAAATCAATCAGTTGAAAGAATCGTTATAGGTCTTAGATTCTGGGTAGCTTTGCAAATTAGCAGCTTCATGAAGGTCTTGAACTCCGCTGGGGTTAAATTTATGTTTCTAGCCTCCTTAAACAGGAGTTTGTACAACCTGAAGCAATAATGCAGAAAGAGAAGTGCTTGCATTCAGTATTATCATGGCTGACATACTGTGTATGTGGATGCGAGCAGAGGCTGCTTATGGTGAAACGGAGATCTAGGTCCTTTATATTGTGAATTACATTTTCTTGAACTATATCCTTGCTGTGTTGATCTGGAGGTTAATTTATTATTATATCATTTCATTTTACCAGTCAGTAGCTCTCTAGAAGTCTCACGTTTGTTACATATGAAAACCAGCTAAGTATACAAAGCCAGCAGTTTACATTTTTCCTTTCTGAAACAAGAATTTTGAACCTTGAGCATCCATATTGGATATACGCCCCATAACAACTTAGGATGATTAGCTGTTTGAGAAATGATCTCTTCTACTCGTACATAGGCCATGTTAGAAACGATAAAAATAAATGTACCGTATTTTTCGCCATATAAGACGCACCGGCCCATAAGATGCACCTAGGTTTTAAAGGAGTACAATAAGAAAAAAATATTTTTCATTCGACCTCAGGTCAGACCACCAATCAGACCCTCAATGTTAATCAGACCTAAGCTGGCAGCCACAATAAGACCCCCAATGTTAATAAGACCTCAGATCAGACCTCAGCTTAGATCCCAATGTGAATAACCCCCAATCAGACCTCAGATCAGCCCCCTATATGCCACATATCAGCCCCCATTGCCTCTCTTGAGCCCCCATTGCCTTTCATGAGCCCCCAGTGCCATAAATTAGCCCCCAGCCGCCATAGATTTGCCCCCATCCGCCATTAATATGCCACAGTGCCATAAATATGCCCCCAGTGCTATAAATTAGCCCCCAGCCGACATTAATATGCCCCTAGCCGCATTACATGAGCCCCCCTTTGCCTCCTGTTTTATAAAATAAATAAAGCACTTACCTCTCCTGCTTCTGGATGCTGCCACTCCTCTCCGTCCGCGTCTGCGTCTTATGGGGTGAAAAATACGGTATTTTATTTATTCTATATAGCAAATTATCATTAGATCAGATGAGTGTATGAGCATTTAGTGGTTAGTTGATAGTTTAGTATATTTTAATTTCATTGAGCTGCATATGGAGTAGCATGTAAACTAGACTGTCGTGCTAATGAATGCAGTAGCCTGTGTTCTGTTTCGATACAAAATAATTATTCTGCAGCGGAACACAAATAATGTTTTGTTGCAGATTTCGTGTAGCTGAATGTCTTCATTCCTTTCAATGGAGATGCAAATCCGAGACATAATTCACAAAGAAATACTAGAGTTGAGCAAAGCAAGCTTCAGTTGCTTCATCAGACGTTTCTTAGTTCAAAACTTCGGAATAATACTGTATGGAGATCCATCTCCGTACAGTATTAGAATGTATAGGTTCTGATGAGCTGAAGTAAGTTATTCACAAAGTCGAACGTGACTTCGTTGAATAACTTCGGTAAAGTGGAAAAACAATTTAAAACTTGAAACCGAGCTCTGCTTCGTTTCCTACTATTACCTCTGAACCGAAGATGAGTTTGGTACAGTATTATTCTGAAGCTTTGAACGAATCGACTTTTTGGATGAAGCATCCCAAGCTCACTTGGCTCAACACTAGAAAATACCCATGCTGTTCTGTTGCTGAAAAATCTGCAGCCTAAACTGCAACTTTTTAAAATCCTCACCTGCGGAAAACTCTGCCATGTGTGAGGGCTCCCTAAGAATATATTTATTCTCAGTGTAGCAGCCTTGCCGGGGTACTGCAGCTCTGCTCCCATTTATTTTAATAGGTACTGACCTGTGGTAACCTAGCTCGACCACCACACCAAGAACGAATCTGTGCTTCTGGTTTCATTCTCAGTGTTGGTTTTGGCGGCTGCCGCGTACAGCTATTTGGGGGAGGTGCCAGGTGTGCCCTCACTGATTGGATATTGATGACCTGTCCTGAAGATAGGGCGTCAATATTGTTAACCCAGAAAACCCCATTAACATGAAATTTTGGTATTTAGCAAAATTATTATAAATAAATAATTCTTACATGCTGTTTTTTTTCCCCTTTTGTTGTTAAATTTTTTACATTTTCCTAGCAAAGCACAATACCAATGTGCTTTCTTCTAAAAACTCATTTCTTTTTTGCTCACGCTGGAGGTATGAGATTGTAGCCTTCCTGGCATTTATTATGCCGGATTTTTCTTTTTAATTAATGGGATTCTCTGGAGATGGAACCTTTTTACCACTAGGCTTTTTGAAATCTACAAGATAAAAAGAAAAAGGTTCGTTTAGAACATTATTTACATGATTTTAATTAATGATTATAATCTCCATGGTCATTTCTCCAAAAGAGCATTTAATCCTTTAACTAACTACATGATTTACATTTTCCCAAAAAAAAAAGCAAAAAGAAATGAAATAAATAAAACAAAAAAAAGCATGTAGGCCTCTCAGGCTTGTTATCAGTATTTTTTCTTTCCATTTTCCCCTCAAACGAAAATTATTTTTAGAGAATTTGGTTTGTTCCTCCTCCAAATCCCATTTCAGACCATAACACCTGTTTTTCATGCAGAGTATACTGGTGAAAAACTAAAAGTTTGCTGCTTTTGCCAAGACAGAACATAGCCCTTGGCAAGGTTACCTTTGAAAACAGTTTTTCATGCAGAGACAGTATACAAGCTGCATCACGCTGCCAAGATCCTCTGACTAATGAAGGGTTGTAGCAATAGTGTATTCTTTTCATTGCTAGCGGCATGTATATGTAGCATTCTGGTGAGGAGAGTCACTCTACCGTTTCAAACAAAAGCTAGAAGTTTAACCTTCTAGGAGCAAGGTCAATGTTAGTTTTGTATTGATGGCACGGAAAAAAAGCAACTTCATAGGACAATAAAAGACTAATTTTATGCTAGCTGGATCCATGCAACAGCCTGGTTTTAACATAGTTTTCATCTAACTCACAGGGGGAACTTTTTTTGTGTATTTACAAAGTTAGAGCTCAAATGAAGAATGCAAAGATATCTCATATAAAATACTTTTCTACAATGGTATTTAGAGGGAAATTTCCTTTCTAGAATATTAAAGGTGAAGACTGAAGGTCAGCTCCTACTTTCATGAAGGGATAGTCTGTGATAAAATGTCTGTGCCTAATAACTTTATTCAGACAACGGGAGAGGGGTAGATAGAAGGTGTACTCTCATAATTTTCCCTCCACTTGTACCTTGCAAGTTAATTCTACTTGATTCTATATGAATTTAGCTTAAAAGAATATGATTTGGAATTCTATCTAACAAGATAATTAAAATGTATCTACCTCTTTGCCGGTCCCATATGAATAAAGATATATATTATCTAACTACAATCAACTTTTGAATATTTAGTTAATGATTAAAGGGGCTGTCACGTGATAACAACAGGAAGGAGGAATATCTGATTGGCATGGGTGCCGTCCTCTGGGGCCCCTGCTAATCATGTGTTTCGGCCTCTCCATTCTAACAAAAAAAATATGGGCCCCCTTTCAAGTGATCGCGTAGGTCTGACCCTGTGGATAGGGTGATAAGTTGTCATGTGACAAGCCTTTAAGTTATTTTAGCTGGTGGCACTTTGGGGAACTTTATCATAACTGAAGGCAGGGACGTAGCTAAAGGCTCATGGGCCCTGGTGCAAAAGTTCATCATGGGCCACCTTTCTCTTAGTGATTTGTGGCCAGGGGCAGGGGAGCACATAGCCTTCCAGCTACCTGAGGCAAAAATTGAAACGGTATCCAAATCCTTGACCGAACCCCTTCCCTCCAGCCAGAGGTGTAACTTGACCAGCATGCACTTTCTATAATACTAATGTCTTCTTATGTGGCACAAGGGTCTTTAGGCCCACTCAGGCTCCTTGGCCCGGTAGCGACTGCTACCTCTGCACCCAGGGGCGTAGCTAACAGCTCAGGAACCCTGGTGCAAGAGTTCAGCTTGGGCCCCCCTTCCTTCAGTGCTTTGTGGCCAGTGGCAGAAAAGCACACAGCCTTCATGCTGCCTGCGGCAAATATTGAAACAGCATCCCTTCCCCCCATGCCAATTTCTTGACCCTTCCCTCCAGCCAGAAGTTTAACTTGAAGATTCTGGACCCCAGTGCAAAATCTGAGAGCCCCTTCCCAGCAGGCACTTTCTATAATACAGGTGTCTTGTTACACGGCACAAAGGTCTTTGGACCCCCTCAGGCTCCTGGGCCCGGTAGCAACTGCTACCTTTGCACCCCCTATAGCTACGCCCCTGACTGAAGGCACTAAGTATTATTGCTACTGGTGGTACTGTGGTGGAGGGCATTATTTTTAACACAATATGGTGGACTCTTCTGCTAATGGGGGACACTCTCTTGTAGCCTTATCACTCTAAGGGGCACCATTACTAATGAGGGCAGTCTAAGAGAGATTTATAATTGGTGGGACTTCTGGGACCACTGTTAGAACATGTTGGAAAATCTGCATGCCACTGTTATTTATTCAGTATAGTTTTTGGGGGCATTGGGCAGCGCAGCAGGCACAGTATTTGGGGTTGCAGCAGCATAACACTGGGGCACCAACAGAGGGAATGATGAAGAACCGAGGAACATAAGATGTCTGTATGGCAAACTCTACAGAGTTGAGACGTGACTGAAAGATGTCATTGTGGCGATCTTCTCCGAATGGACAAAATGGAGTAAAACTTTCACTTCCTCTCTAGTACTCCCCACATGCAACCTCTGATTCTTTCAAGAATTCCTTCTATGCTTTCCTCTTTTGTGCTCCTTGTGTAATCATCACAAAAATTTCTACTGTGAATCCCCCATTTTCTGGTACTTGCTAACCCAAAGCATCAGGCTCTCCATACAGACTTTCAAAAGCAACCTGGAAGCCTACCTATAATAACCCTGCTTTACCTTCTGTGTTATCCTCCTTCCCTTGTAGTCCCTTGATCTCATGGGCAGGATCTCTTCTCCATCTGTTAACAACCTGTCACTCATTTTATGCTTATATTTTTATATTAAAGGGAACCGGTCATCTCCGAAACACCCCCTGAACTAGAGTAAGAGATGTATAGTGTAAGTGATGCTGAATCCGATTATGAAAGTTTTATCTTCATACTCACTTCCATTCTGACGCTGTGCTCCCACAAACTTGCAGTAGAATGCACTCACTGGACTCTTCTTTGAGTCCTCTCCATTATGTGAGTGAGCACTGGAGTCCAGTGAGTGCATTTTACTGCTGGTTTGTCAGAGTACAGAGTCAGAATGCAAGTGAGTACGAAGATAAAAATTACATAATCGGATTCAGCATCACTTACACTATACAATGCTTACTCTAGTTCAGGGGGTGTTTCAGAGATGACAGGTTCCCTTTAAATTGTATGTTGTTTTAACCTCTTCAGGACCCTGAGATTTTGCGGTTTCGTTTTTCACTCCCCACCTTCCCTAACTTTTTTATTTTTCCGTTCACAGCCTTATTAGGGCTTATTTTTTTGCGGGACAAGTTGTACTTTCTAATGGCACCATTTACATGCCATGTAGTGGGAAGCGAAAAAAAAATTCCAAATGGGGTAGAATTGGGAAAAAACGCAATTCTGACAAAGGTTTTTATTTATTTATTATGGCTGAAATCATACATGTGCCCCGGGTGTCTGCTATTTAAAATAGCAGAAACCCAGTGTCTAAGACGCCCGCTGTACGTGCGAGCGGGTGCCATCTTTAGGTCCTTAAGAGGTTAAAAATAATAAAAATCTTACTGTAGGTAGGGAAGAAATGAGTTGCAACTTGTTCACCATTAACCACTAAACACAACCAGCTTTCAGTAGTTTTGTCTTTGTAGGTTTCTAAATAGGTCAGGTTTTCTCAATGCCGGTAAAATTCTGCTTTCCCTGGCTGCTCAAGCACTTCTGACAGGAGAACTAGATGGTGTTAATTCTGAATCATATTACACAGAGCACACTTAGTATAATTGTCTAAGTATAACTTAATAAAACGGCTGTCACGGAGGAAAGTGGTTTCCTTAGAGGCAAACATTAGAATATTGTAAGTCAGGCTTTAAAGGGGCAGAGGCTCAACTATCTTGCTGACGGAAAAGGATTTGTCTGACTCACATATAGGATGTGAATATAGACAGCTCTTAGCAATTCATAGCTTGGCTCTATTCATACATTCCAGGATACATAGTCTCATCTCATATGAAATCTGCCAAACTATAGAGATCTGTTCATCTGGCGTCACATGTTGTACTAATCAAGTAAAAAAAAAAGTAATTCCATATTTTCGTGCTAATTGACCAATACCCATTCATTTTCAACATCTTGTCTGAAATAAACCTCTGCTGGCATAGTTGGTGACTTTCTTTCAACCAGCAAGCAAAAAAGTGTTTCTGGAGCTTTGCAAACCGCTCCATGATTCACATGACGAACTAATGGCAAGAATTCTGAGAGTTGCCAGAAACTGAGATCTGCAGGAACGATAAAACGTTCAGCTTAGCTATGTAACAAACCAGTAACCTACATTTTTAACATTTAAAACTGTCCATGAAAATAAGGTTACCCTTTGGCCAGCAGTCAAGAACATCTGGAACAAATTGAAGGTGGCCAATCAGGAGGAAAACAATGTTCTTAGCAGCAGCATTAGGATAGGCATATGTGATTGATTACAGAGGGATACGCCGTACACAAGATGAATCTCGAAATGATGGGTGAAAGAATTGAAGCACATTTTTGGTTCAGTATTAATTTTAAGAGATTTATCAGTAGCAATCAATTGTGCTATGGTGTTGTGTACCCACCGTCGTCTCTCCCTTCTGGGCAGGCACAGTGCTGCTTTACTCACCTTGCTTCTCCTTCTCTAGTGGTCCAGACTAGAGTTGAGCGAACGTGCTCGTAACAAGCACTGTACTGCTCGGAACCCCTGCGCTCGCATGGGCCTGTGCATGGGCGCAGGCATCCGGATCCATCGGGTGAGGAGGACGGATCCGGATGGCTGCGCCCATGCGAGCGCAGGGGATCCGAGCAGTACAGTGCTTGTTACGAGCACGTTCGCTCAACTCTAGTCCAGACCCATCGGCTTTCTTCTGCATTTTTGTGGCATGCTGTGTGCCAGGAGGCTGCAACTTGCTTCTTGCAAGCAAGACCTCTTCCCACTGTCTGTAGGGCATGTGCACTTCTGGCTCTTAAAGGGCCAGTGTTTATGCTCACACGCCAATCAATGGCTAGTCACCTTTGGGTACTAAAAGGGATATTTTGGTTTTGTAAATTTCAGTATCAATTGACAGGAAACACATACTACCACTTACTTATAGTGATTGTTTATCTATAATGGCCTGTTTTCCTACAATTGTGTTCATGTGACATTTTCATGTTGATTCCTTAACCCAGTGATTTTCAACCAGTGTGCCTCCAGCTGTTGCAAAACTACAACTCCCACCATGCCCTTCTGTAGGCTGATAGCTGTAGGCTGCCTGGGCATGATGGGAGTTGTAGTTTTGCAACAGCTGGAGGCACACTGGTTGAAAATCACTGCCTTAACCCAATGATATCACATCTACAGCTAAGACGTTGCAAGGCTTGTATGGTTCTTCCCTGTAGACATAACATCATCAATGACTTTTCCTCTGAGGGCGATTTTCTGCTAATTTTCCTGGAACCTGCCGTGTAGATGTGATTTCAGCAGTGATACTATGTCTTAGGCCTCTTTCACACGACAGTATTTTTTGCAGACTCCGATCCGCATTTTTCACATGAAAAATGCGGACCCATTCATTTCTATGGGTCCACAAAAAATACTGAGAACATACTGTGTGCTGTCCACATCCGTTTGCCTGTTCCGTAGCCCCGCAAAAAAAATAGAACATGTCCTATTCTTGTCCGTTTTGCGGACAAGGATAGGCATTGTTATAATGGATCCGCAAAAAATACGGACGCCATCCGTTTTTTTTGCGGATCTGCAATTTGCGGACCGCAAAACACAACGTTCCTGTGAAAGTAGCCTTAGAGTGGGGCTTTTCCTGCAAGTCTTCAAGCAGGCTTGGATCCAGGGCTGCCATCAAAAATATCGGGGCTCCGTACAGGCAAACCATGTGCCATCTTCACAGCAGAGCTTTTCTATAGAGACACTCTCTGGAGTTCAAATCTCATTGAAACCTGTAAAATAATTTTCATAGTAAAAGTTATTGCAGAAATTTTTACTTTCCAGCTTTTTTATTTCTTTCGGGGTAAGCGTTACAATTTTCAGCGATGTTATTTTTGTTAAAGCAAAAACCTTTAACATTTTTGTAACATGCTTAGTATGAAATATCACAAAACAGTATTTGGTATCCCTGTAATCATAATAAGCTGTACAATATAGTGACCACATCATTTATGGTATGGTTTAGTGTTTTGTTTGTGAAGAAAATGGCTTTTTAAAGAGGAACTTTCACTGGTTCTGACATTACTATATTAGTACCTGGCAGTGTAGGGTATGATTAGTAGATATCGGGGCGCTTTTTTTTTTCAGCTCAGCTGTTTTTTTTCCCCCACTGTGCCCCCCATTCACTTTTGCCGCTGTATATCCCTATTAGTAGCATCTGTACAGGGAGGAGGAGACGGGCGTGTTCCTGAATAGACGTCTCCTGCTTCCTGGCTGTGAGCTGCCCAATCGCAGGGGAGAGCGTCCTCATCCAGGGAGAAGGTGAGCTTTTTTTTCTCCCTGGCTGTGATGCACTCCTGAGCAAAGGTGTGCTCTTTTCATTTGTTTGCCTGTACTGCCTTATGTTAATTTCCTGAATAGTGACCCTTTGCCACCTGCCCTGACCTCAATCTGTTTATCACATTGTTCGTAATCCTGCACGGTGTCTCTAACCCCTGTGGGTCAGCTGTAAACCACACATAGACTACTCCAGGAGGTAGTGGCCTGGTGGTTTCCCTGCAGCAAAGTCTACATCCCTTTATAAGTGTCAAAGGGTGACTACAAGGGGAGTTTTAGCATAATGCCCTTAGGATTAGCCCAATATCAAATCAGTTGGTTGACACAGTGGTTCCACACCCACTACCACAACACTAAGGTAATAGCTATTAGCCTTCTTATTAGTAATATTAATAAGATTGAGGTTCTGTACATGTATGCCACAAAAATACGATAGCACTGAGGGTCTAAAACCTAGATCACAGGACACAAAGTTGACTTATGAGAATTTACACAGATTCAGTACCAATAATGAAAGCATATTAAAGGTATCTCCTCAATATGGTATCGATGTGTGTTTTTTAATCAACAAATTTTATTATGTGAACCATATTTTCATGCCTCCAGGAAGGATATAAAAATAAGACCATCAAAGGTGGATAAACAATTCAGAAGTGTGTAAGCTACTATGACAGCTGTATATTATGTATTATAGACAGTAACAGCGCTACGATCAGTAAGTATGCTCAGCTAAGATGATAGGGCTTCTACCAGTTGCCTTGGACTGACATTTTTTTATATGGGATTTCAATATATTTTCAGAATTGAAGGAAAATCATTTTGGTGTACACCATTAACTGTCATAATATAGCTTGAAGTAACAAGCTGATTCCTCTGCGATGCCTCTGGATCTCCATTACACCCTAAGGTTATGTTATGACAGCTCGGGACCATCTGTGTCAGGGATTCTGCCTGGCGCAATAGAACATGAATGCTGGTAGAGTATCTGTGTTTTATCTCCTAATTGCTGATATAGTTCTACAAGAAATGTGTCCATCAAGTCAAGTGTTAATATTTATTGTCAGTAGGTGAAACATTCCTTCTGACCAGTAGTTATGTTACCCTTCTTGATGAGAATCTGAATAGAAATGGTGGCACATGGTGTTTGAAATCCAATTGTATCCAATGTGCAGTATATTTATAACTCATGGGAAGCGTCTGGATTGCCTCCAGCCTTCCTGCATTGTTTCTGGTGTCGTTGCGTTTATGAGATATGATTTTACAACGGTGTCAACTGCAGAGGTCAAACATTAGCATCGCTCTGAGTTGTGTAATTTTGTAAGCCTTAAGTGACAGTTTTTGGTTACCATGCCCTGACAATTATTACTACATGATGTGGAGAAATCCAATAATGGCTTTGGCAAATGACACTTCCAACCTGTACAGATTTACGTGGATGTCATTATTAGCTGCATTTTATACTCTTATAAAAGTGTCAAGATAACTCCATCCAACTTAATTAGAAGGTTCGTCTAGACTATTCATCCAGTAGTTAAAAAAAAATAGTCCTGTTAAAAGCTACGAATCCCTGTGGGACCAAGAATAAAAAGTAGCGTAAATAATTATCTTTGTTCAAAAATGTTCATGTAATATACTGTAGCTTTTATGTTGTACTTTTTGAAAAATTATACATCACATATTCTCTACGGCAGCTGTAGTTTTTCCCTCTCTATACATTTGGGGGCTTCACAAGCTTCTGTGTAATAGACAAGAATGACACAAGGAATTGTTACAAAGGAGAATGAAGCTTGAAATCATTTAGACATGGCTACTGGTGTCAAAACTCTTTTGTGTCTTATGTCCTGCTCCTTGAAAATCAGACTGGAGAATATTGAATATTCATAGAAAGAATAAAAAAAAAGTTAAACAGGTATACATGACCTTTTTTTTTTTCTTCCACTATATTTTTATCTTCATGGACATCAGTATGAATTGACTTTTACCTGTATATAATAGGTTTGACTCCCCCCTCCCAAGCTGTTGAATGCTGCTGAGAGGTTTTATTCCCACAAGTTGTGTGTGTGCCCGACCTCTTGCAGTAGTGGTAAGTGGCACCATTGAGGCACTGTGGAACAAAATCCCTCCCTCCTGTAGCCACAGTAGGCATCCCTCCTACCCCCATTACCTACTTCTTCTGCTGAACAATAACAGTCAGTCAAAGTTTTAGGACTTTTTTTTTTTTTTTTAGAAATGTTCAGGATTTTCATTTTACTGTTGTACTGTATATGTGCAATTATTATTAATTATTCTTAGGCTTTATTCTTATCTCCGTTGTCTACTTCAGTAGTCTGCTCTGGCCGAAGTACACTGTATCCGGCATAGCCGGGCACCACCGGATCCCCATTCACTAAAATGGGATCCGGTGGGATTCTAGCATAATTGCCAGCTTTCTACAGAAGATATACATCTACATACAACAATATTTCAGGAAGACCGGCCGACATTTATGCCTTAAACCTGTCAGATCCCTTTATAAAGAATGGAGATCTGTGTCTTTCTATGCCATATACAGTGTACTCTGCAGGAACATACTACCAGAGCACACAACTGAGATGTGAATCTAGCCTTAAACAGTCAAATTATGAAGAATCTGTGACCGACCCTGCATCATGTATAAAAGTGGTGTTACTCCATGTATATATCTATGATAGGCTTGAAATCTAGCACAATGGATATTCTGTAAATAAGGTTATAAGATAAGATCACTGTAGAAGACTGGAGGGTGACAGGTTTTCTTTGAAAGGGTTGTTATTAGTTTTCTATCCACAGGGTCGGTGATTAATATCAGATGTGACCCCTTGCAATCCTGAGAATGAGGGTTTGCCAAGACCCTTCTCTGAAACCCCATAATCACAATATTTCTGGGACCATGCACACGACTGTATGTATTTTGTGGTCTTCAAAACACGGATCTGCAAAAAAAGAAAACAACGGATGACGTGTGCCAGCGTTTTTTTTTTTTTTGTGTACCCATTGTAACAGTGCCTGTCCTTGTCCCCAAAACAGAGAAGAATAGGATATGTCCTTTTTTTTTTTTTTTTTTTGTGGAACCGACATGTGGAATTTCCGTTTTTCTGCGGACCCATTGAAGTGAATAGTTCCGCATACAGATATGTAAAAAAAAAAAACGAAAAAAAAAAATACATTGATGTGGATGAGCCCTAAAGGTGCAGTGTCTAAACAGTATACCTGATTATATCTCTTTAATAGTGATGAGAAGCACAAATTAAGCATGTGAATATTACCAAGGAACACAACTCGACGGCGGATACAATCCATCTGACTCTCATTCTGTCAATTTTCTGACCTGCTTTTTGAGGGTACAAATGAATCAATACTTTACCATGATTTATGTTTAATTAGGCTTGTGTCTACTGTGCACGTGTTTCGAGAGCTCTGTAGTACTAATTCTGCTAGTTTACACATCTGCAGTTCCCTAACCTGATACATTATGACTGTCAGCTGTAAACAGGAACAGAAGTGGCCTGAAAAGAGTACTTACTGATTTCTCTCTAAAATATTCATCTGCTCGGAGATAGATCCATGGAAACGGTGGTAAAATAATAATCCTGAGCCCTCTGGTGGTATCATTAATTAGCACTTGTGCTTAGTGAGCCTCCTTCCCAGTATCACCAGTCAAAGGAAATCATTACTTATTATTATGTAAAGTTCTGCAATAGAAAATGAGTAAAAGATGGCCAACTTCACGTTTTTCCTAAAATTCTGTCCATTGTTTAAAGGAACACTATGATTAGTTGTTTTTTTTTTTTAAATCTCGTTTTATGAACCTGTATGTGAATATTCAACTTTTTTAAATCACTCCATGTACTCTGCTTATTGTCCTGGCTCTGTAGCTTCCTTTTATTTTGGATTTTTAGTATGCCAAACACTGATCAACATAGTAACATAGTTTATAAGGAAGAAAAAAGACATCTGTCCATCCAGTTCGGCCTGTTATCCGGCAAGTTGATCCAGAGGAAGGCAAAAAACCCCTGTGAGGTAGAAGCCAATTTTCCCCACTTTAGGGAAAAAATTCCTTCCCGACTCCAATCAGGCAATCAGAATCACTCCCTGGATCAACGACCCCTCTCTAGTTAACTTTAACCTGTAATATTATTACCCTCCAGAAATACATCCAGGCCCCTCTTGAACTCTTTTAGAGAACTTACCATCACCACCTCCTCAGGCAGAGAGTTCCATAGTCTCACTGCTCTTACCGTAAAGAATCCTCTTCTATGTTTGTGTAGAAACCTTCTTTCCTCCAGACGCAGAGGATGTCCCCTCGTCACAGTCCTGGGGATAAATAGATCATGGGAGAGATCTCTGTACTGACCTCTGATATACTGTATTTATACATAGTTATTAGATCTCCCCTCAGTCGTCTTTTTTCTAAAGTGAATAAGCCTAATTTTGATAATCTTTCTGGGTACTGTAGTCCACCCATTCCAGTTATTACTTGTTGCCCTCCTCTGAATCTTTTCCAGCTCTGCTATGTCTGCCTTGTTCATAGGAGCCCAGAACTGTACACAGTACACCATGTGTGGTCTGACTAGTGATTTGTAAAGTGGCAGGACTATGTTCTCATCACGGGCATCTATGCCTCTTTTGATGCAACCCATTATCTTATTGGCCTTGGCAGCAGCTGTCTGACACTGGTTTCTACAGCTTAGTTTGCTGTTCACTAAAATTCCTAGGTCCTTTTCCATGTCAGAGTTACCCAATATTTTACCATTTAGTAAGTACTGATGACTTGCAGTATTCCTTCCTATATGCATAACCCTACATTTGTCAGTGTTAAACCTCATCTGCCACTTCTCTGCCCAAGCATCCAGTCTATCCAGACTTAACGCTTAACTTTTTCAGTCAGTCCATCGCTGTGACCAAAGAGGATGCTCTTCTGTGGGCATCTTTATTTAGACCTATCAAGAGAACCATAGTGCTGTCATACAGTTATCCCAATTCTGCTCCCACTATTTTCACAAGGTTTATCCTGCAGATAATATCTTCTTTGCAGGAGCAGTATTCAGCTATATGGGGTTTGTCAGGGATCGCTGAGTGCTTGTACTCAGCTATCTCCAGCAGTCCCATAGATGGATGGAGGCCCCAGCATTTGGACTTATCAGACCCCTGCTGATCAGCAACTTGTGTTAAGATAGCACTGCAATTACTCAGACACAACACAGATCTTGTACTGAGAAACTGATTTGCTGCCCAACTTGAGAAATAATATCCTTCCAGAGAAATGGTGGGTGGGGGAGAGCCAGCGAGCAGTATGTAAGAGGTATGTAAAGTGTGACATCCCCTACTACAGAAAAGGTTTGGGGGAGATAACCACATGTTCATTATAGAGGATGTTACATAAGCGGTAGATTTATGCCAAGAGGTCATGTGTCCTCTTTGATGCTGGCTTACAGAGGCATCTTCACTACAGGAGAGACTAGGAAGTAATTTTACTGCATGTAAACCATTTGCTCATATGCAAGAGGAAACCCTGTTAACTTCTGTCTGAACAGAACAGGAGGTAAAGGGGTTTTCTATTAAACAGATATTGATGACCATTCCTCAAGATCAGTGTCAAGATCGTTGGGGGTCCAAAACCCAGCATCTCCAGCAGCATTGGAAGCTATACAGAAAATCTCTTCATACTCAATAGACATGAAAGTCTTGTGACACCCCTGTATAAATGCATCATGTGGTTGATCATAATTTAGGATTTGCCTTCATTAAGGTTCCAGCCTGAAATAGTTTTTCTCATTTCACTGTTACTAAGGCAAAATGAGACACAGTCTTGACCACCTCCCGACTGAGAAATAGCAGAACGGTAGCTCTTATTGCCGTGCATGAGAGCTATGGAAACACCATAGCACAGCAAGCTATACTGTTTCCCTAACTCAGAAACCACATACTCTAGAGGAAAGCTGCTATAAAAAAAGCTAATCCCAGTCTGGAAGACTCTTTCGCATGAGCATGTCCCTTGTGGGAGTCATTCTCCATGTGAGAGAGGAATCGTGCGTTCTGGACGAACAGAAGCGCATGGCATTATCATGATTGATAATGTGTGCCTCTGCTTGACTTTTCTGTAACGGAATCATACTGACATAAAGCTTTCAGTATGATTCTGTAGAATAAAGGTCAGGCAGAGTCACACAACATTGTGAACCATGATAATGCCATGCACTTCTGTTAGTCCAGAATGCACGATCCCTCTCTCACACGAAGCGTGATAGACCGCTAAAGGTTGTGTAAAAAGAACATCACAAATCCAGCAAAAATTACAAATGTGTCACACTCTCCAGGACCAGCCGAACCTCATCCAGCCCATTTAAAAAGGTATTGGGTAGAGATGAGCGAACGTGCTCGTAACGAGCACTGTAGCGCTCGGCTCCCCTGCGCTCGCATGGGCGCAGGCATCCGGATCCGTCCTCCTCACCCGACGGATCCGGATGCCTGCGCCCATGCGAGCGCAGGGGAGCCAAGCGCTACAGTGCTCGTTACGAGCACGTTCGCTCATCTCTAGTATTGGGGACAACACTTCCTTCCATAAAAGTAGTGAGCAAAAACACTGCCCTTTTTTTACTTGAAGACTCTATGACACCCTGTATTACATGGTCATACATTTTTGTTATATGTGGTTGCTTGCATTTTTCCTCTGACAGCATCATCTAACCCTTGATAGTTTCAGCAGATGAACTGCCCGGGAATAAGCGGAACTTCTTGACAGCTCCATTCTTAAATTGGTTGCAAATGCTCCATAATTTATGTATTGAATGTCCAATGTTAGCGTCATATGCAGTAACGTTTTTTAGCTTATCATTGCATTATGTATTTTTAACTGAATTTTGCCTTCAGTTCTCCCAGCTAACATCTAGTCCTATGATGTATGTAGTGAGACGACGGGAGTCTTGTATTCAACCTTCTTCTTATTAAATAAGTAATCTGGAGAGCTGAAGAAAAGTTCTTGCCTGACATTTGTTACTCACCAGGAGCCCTTTAAGCATGTCCCTTTTGCCGTCTCATTTGTAGGCATAATATATACTTTTTGCACATATACAGTAGGTGGACAAACACAAATAGGCAAAATTGCAAGAAAATAAAAGCTGTCCACCTCCTGTGAAAATCCTGTACTTATTCCAGAACTAGAACTGTAAATCCTTTACTTGTAGTAGTCTTGAAAGTGGTTTTGGAAATGAGCTTTCATAACTGTATCTGGTGCAATGGAATTATTATCCACAAGGGAGTACAGGCATACATTTAGTATCTTGGCTTCTGGTAATTATTTCACTTCGACTGGCCCAGGCGCTTGATGACCCCTGCAAGACAGTTCTGAGGATGTTTAGAATAAAGGAACTAAGCAACTTAGAAAATTTATTAGATTTTCTACTTTTTAAATTCTTATTATGTACTTTTCCATGGTAGGCCTTGTTCACACAGACATATTTTGGTCAGTGTTTTGCATCACTATTTGAGAACCGAAACCAAGAGTGGAACCTACAGCGAATAAGTAGAATTAAAAGATTTGCACCTCTTCTTTTTTTTAGGCTAACTCCTAGTTTAGGCTTATAAATACTGATGCAAAATACTGAGCTAAATACCACCATGTGAATGAGGCCTGAGGCTGACCTGTATATTAGGAGGCAGTTGCAAACTGCGTTGACTTTTAAATGACTGCCGCTGAAAGAACTTTCGTCTTTGATGGCCATAGGCTGATGGCCACCACACATCATTACCACTGGGCCATTAAAAATGTGAGTACTCTCCATGTGGGTAATATTTTCGGCAGCATCCCATGCCTACCTCAGCTGCAGTATGTCTAAAATGTGTGAACCCAGCCTTGCATGTGCTAATTAAAAGGACACTGAGGTTGTAGAAAACTTTTGATATGTCATAGAGACATCTCAAAAAGTTTGGTCAGTGGAAGTCTGAGTACTTACGCTCACACGATCACTAGAATGAGGGCAGAGAAGCATATTTGCTATATAACTATAGGCTATTATCTACAATGCAGCCACCATTTTAAGCTGGTATCTATGCCATGAGGGCATAACAGCCCAGAGTAGTGCAATCTGAGAGAGAACTTGTTTGGTCAGTATGAGGTATAGACTTGTTCTCAAACATGCTAGAGGATATGGAAATTAACCAGTGTTGGACTGGGGTGTCTGGAGGCCACCAGTATAACTTATTCTGGAGGTCCACTCTATAGCTACATGCAAATATTACCTGACCACCATTCAAAAATCCCTAAAACTGCAGCAAGCATTTTTTTTCATTATTAGCCCACTGCCTACCCTGTGCCTTAGGCTCCATTCACACGTCCGTGTGTGATTGCGGATCGCAATTTGCGGATCTGCAAAACACGGACTCCGGCCATGTGCGTTCCGCAATTTGCGGACCGCACATGGCCGGCTCTATAATAGAAATGCCTTTTCTTGTCCGTTTATTCGGACAAAAATAGGACATGTTCTATTTTTTTGCAGGGCTGCGGAACGGAAGTGCGGATGCGGACGGCACACAGTGTGCCGTCCGCATCTTTTGCGGCCCCATTGAAAATTAATGGGTCCGCACCCGGACGCATTTTACGGACGTGTGAATGGGGCCTTAGTCTGTTCTGTCCTGAAGACCTTGTTAGTAACTTGCAGATTTGCTCACACAGTGGCAGGGAGCAGCAAGGTGCTGAAGATGATTGATTAGCGGGGTCTCCTTAACAACTTAGAGAGTGTGGGGCCCTGGGGAAAGAGAATATTTGATGGCCTACTTCTGTGCCTAGAGGTCATGTCATATATCCAGTTCTTGTATGGACAGATAAGCTGGTTGATGTGCTGCATGTAGTACAGTCTACTTGTGTAGGGGGTGGGGGACTGGGAACTCAAGTCTTGCTCAAGGGCCCACTGGGGGATTCACCTGTCCCCCTTCGGGCCAGTCTGAGCCTGAAGTCAACTATGGCAGTAGTTTTGATCAGTATTTAGCATCAGTGTTTCTTAGTCAAAACTAGGACAAGTAGTGGGTCCAAAACACCAAAAATACACCAATCTTGTACTCTTGTTTATGTGTAGTGTCTACTCCTGCTATTCACTGACAGATGCAAAAAACTGACCAAAATACTGCTCTGTAATCATTTTTTAATACCTATTAAAGTTTTGTTTGCCTTTGATATCCAAGATTTTCTTTGTCTTTTAAATGACATGGACATCCTGACGTGGCTGACTGGATCTTAAAGAGGATCTTTCATGGGTCCAGACTCTGTTTACTAAGTACCAGGTTATAGAGGGCATGTGGGGTGGAGGCCAGATCACTTACTACTTTTTCAGGGCGCCGCTCCGTTTGCCCGCTCTGCGCCTCCAAAGTTCGGGCTCGCGCTATGCTAATGCATAGCATCGGAACAGGGAGGAGGAGACGCCAGGGATTCTCAATGGGCGTTTCCTTCTCCCTGGCTGTAGCGCTGTTCAATCGCAGTGGAGAGCGTCACAGCCAGGGAGAAGGTTTCCTTTGGAGGATCAGAGCGGGCGAACGGAGCGGCGCCCTGAAAAAGTAGTAAGTGATTTGACCTCGACCCCACATGCCCTCTATAACCTGGTACTTAGTAAACAGAGTCTGGACCCATGAAAGGTCCTCTATAATAAATCCTGGGTTATCGGTTTCCTTATTGCTTTTATATTGAGTGAAATTTACCATACCACTCCTGAGCTCTGCTAATTCTGCTAAGGTTAACCCACATGTGAATAATTCTGTGAATAATTGTATAAAATGAAAAAGTCATATAATACAATGAATTGATTTGTCTGTTCAGCAGAGAACTTGTTTCAGCACTGCCGTCTGCGGTGTGCAAGCTTTACAAATTCTGGGAGAGGTACTAAATGGTTGATTTTTTTGGCGTAGGAAAGTTTGCTAATATGGTTTTAAAAATCATGTTTTCCTGATCCTCAGCAGCAGTGCAAATTCAGCCTGACTGTCCCTTTCTAGACTGCAGCTGCATCTTTGACATTTGGGGATCTTTGGAACCAGTAGCTAAACTGGTGGCTTCAGTTTACAATGGTCGTTGTGGAACTAGTAATTTTTGTAACATGAGACTCTGAACTTTATTGTGAGCAATGTTATGATTATGTGAATGGACTACTGGGATGGAAGTGGTCCATCAAAATACATTGAAAAAGTTGGAGTATGTATCCGTTTTGGCCTAAATAGATACATACTGCAACCTTCTTTAAGGTGTGCATTGTGCAGCCGCATGTCCGATCCCAAAAAGATTGACTGTGTCTGCAAAATGCACGCTACGGACCCATTGAAGTCCGCTGGAAAAAAAAATGCAAATGGCATGGACTTCATCCGCATTTTGCAGACTGCAAGATGCATATGGTCGTGTGAATGAGGCCTTCGAATTTTCTGGAATTCATAAAACAAGTCGGCACAATCAACCTGTTCGTTCACCTGTGGAATATGCTGAACTTTCAACACCCACATTTTAAAGTTCTGACTCTAAAACGACACATGCCTATCACGTTCATGGGGGAAAAAAAGCTCACCCTTTTTGAATTCTATGGTTTTATGTAAAAAACAAAAAAACAAACAAACCTGGTCCTTAGAAGGTCGTAAGATTAGGTAAATGCAACTTCAGATGTACAACAGCACACAACAAATTCCACCCTGTCATTATTTATTCTCCAAAAACAAAGCCAAAATGGAAAATGTTTGAAAAACATCAGTAAAAGTATCAGTAACTTAAAGAACCAACTTTATCAGCAATAACGTGAAGTAATGACCTGTATGACCATCCTGGAGAAGTTCTGGCTCAGTCTTCTTTACAATGTTGCTTCAGTTTATTGAGGTTTGTGGGCATTTGTTTAGGAACAGCTCTCTTGATTTTCCTCCATTGCATTTCAATTGCGTTGAGGTCTGAACTTTGGCCGGGTCGTTACAGAATCTTGATCCTTTTCTTTTTTTAGCCATTCTGTTGATGGTGTGATTGGGATCATTGTCCTGTTCCATGACCCATTTTCAGCCAAGCTTTAGCCATTGGATAGATGGCCTCACATTTCAGTCTAGCCTGTATTCAGACTACTGCCTAGACTTGATAAAAGTGTAGCAAACGCTGTGGAAAGTATTTAGTCTCTGTGGGTTATCTGCTCTGGATGTAAATATGAATGTTTTCTCTTACAGACTGGAAATAGATAAAATACCTTGGAAAGTGTGAGGAATTGAAGTTTATTAGAAAGTTTTTTTATATTTTGATTAAGCTTTATTTGCATAAACCATAAAATCCCCTTTAGGGAACTTGAAGTAGAAGCTCTTGTAGGATACGTGTCAGTCTGCAGGTACAGATATCTGGAGCTGTTTTCTTTTATCGGTCTATTCCATTTCAACAAAAGCTTAAATATTCTGTCGAGAGAGACTTTCTTTGTATGAAACGTAGACACTTTATTGTTGTGACCTGCATATCTTGTAGGTAGGATAATGGAATGACCTTTCCTTTCCTAAGGCCTTTCTGACTTCTAATAAGGCTGCTTTTAGTCTTCCAGTTTCTAGTACTGTGAATTGCAGTGTTTTTTCTACTCTGGTGACTCTACCAGTGTACTGTATATAGTAAGTATGTAGAGACGGCTGGCAGTCCTAACAAATCCACAAATAATCGCTAGGGATTCTGGTAATTAATATGATTTATACAGAACTAATGAAAATTGGACTTGGTCGAAAACAACAGAAACGTAACTAGAAGATGATAGGTAAGTACATTATTTGGCCACGTCATTATATCCATTCCATGCCTCTTACTTATCCGAATGATTGGCTACAGATCAACACAGTCAAGTACTCCAAATACCTTCAAGAAGTCCAGACCAAACAAGAGAATTAGGAAGAAATGAATTATTAGTAGCTTTAATCGCAAAGCTATATTGTACATAAATATTACCCAAAACATTCATTCACACAGTATTTGGTAAGTATTTTTTATCAGTATTTGTAAGCCAAAACCAGGAGCTGGTCTAAAACGGCTCTTGAATAGGAGCCGAGATTCAGTATACTGGCACCACCATTACACAATGCACAGAGCCTGCTGCTTTCAGCTCCATCCCCTGTTTTTGTTTCTGGTGGCTGCTGATTTCAGCTGACATTTCCTAATGGTAGTACTCAATGCTGAGAGTCCGGAAAACCCCTTTAATAACATAAGAAGCATTTAATACAGGATGTAACAAAAATGAAAGAAGGCAAAACAATCCACTAGATTGTCTTTATTAGTTGAGGTTCACAGTGTATATGTTACTCTACTGATTGAGCTACCGTATGAATCTGTAGCATTTTATAACCACACCATATTGCCACAAATTTCACTCATCATGTTGCAATAAATTAAATCCACATTTATGCTGCCAGAGTTGTTCAGCCTTGGAGCCGACATCCCCTGGGGTCCTAACCCGTGCCCCTGAACATAAGAACACACTCACCTGTTTGTGGTTCTACTGTTCCTCCTTTCCTGTCCTTATCCAGTCCCTGCAAGGCCAGGAAGCTGCGGCCAATCACAGGCCTCAGAGGTCACAGCGGTTTGAATGGTACATTACTGCTGAGATGTAGCCTTCAAGCTACAATGGTCACTGGATCAAGCCGCTCCCTGTTTCTGTGAGGGCTGGGAACAGAGCAGCAACAGGACCACGGACCGGTGAGTGGAGGTTTTTTTTTTAATATAAATTTTTTTTTATTGAAACAAAACAGATATATCTAAATTTGTAGTACACACAGGAGTTGTTACATCCAAAGGAATTGTGTACCGTACAAAGAGCGATGCAATACAGCCTGAACACAATTCAGTGTCATAATAATGAGAGGCAAGTCACCTCCCTCGCCTTTGCCCGCCCTCCTATTCCGGGCGGGCAAAGGCAGAGGCTGGGAGGAGTAACCATGAAAGAATGCAGAGCAGCCTGGGCTCCTACACACTGAACACCGCCCCTGGGCACTGCGAGTGCTCATTTGCATATGAATTAAACAGCGTTTGTCCTGCATCTGCAAGTCTAAAGAAAATAACAAAGGTACCATTACATTCATGTGTAGGTGTGCAAAAGAGCCATGTAAGCGCTGTATATGGTCATAAAGTGGTGAGACTCCCTTTAAGTAAAAAGCAACAACATATAAGAAATCCCAATCAGACGAAGGTGAAATAAGACATACTGTATTGTTAATCACAGAGATGCCTATCATCCATTCATCCATACACTACCCCAATTTATGGTTACAAAGACCCTAAAGCTCCTCTCAAATCATTATAATTCCACATAGTATGTACAAAGAAGACATAATTTCTGCCTGTGATAAAACAGCTACAATAAACTATTAGTTTTTTTTTATTATTAAAAACATACAAACTTTTGTCTTAGTGTTTTTCCTGTGTTCTTTCTCCAGCTTATCAATGAACATATATTGCTTTAATTGTGTGATCAATTCAAGCGTAACAGAGCTTTCTTGGCACTAGAACGATAATATGGACCAGTGCAGGGAATTTGGCCACCTCTCTTGCAGTGTCCTCCAGTCAGCTTGCCTTCTAGTTTATCAAAAGGATGTTACCTCTGAAGAATAATCATAATCGTAGCTTTTTTTGACAAGGAAGAAATTCTGCAAGTATTTATTTATTTATTTTCAGGAGAACAGGGGAGGGGTTGTCAGTTCCAAGGCCACACAGGCTGTTTTTACAGTTTCCATAACCAAAATTCTGCATGAAGCACAGGATGGTGAATGGCTTAGAAGGTCTTCTAGATGCCCTAATGTACTGTAAAGCATCTGGCCTATTGTCATATACTGTCTCATATCTTTCTCTCTTTTCTGTGTATACTTCTCTGCTACTTGTTATATTTTGCCTCTTCACATTGTCCCAAATTTAAACCGCATCCTGAGCCTAAACCTTGAACTGTCTGAGATACATCTTGTATTTCTGAGCAGTGTTCATTGTACTGCTATTTATTGTTGAGAAATACTAATGCATTTATTATCCGAGTTTGTGCTTGGGTTGACAGGGCAAATATATTTAGAACCTAATATGAGGATGAAATATGTGCAAAGTAAGGAAATGAGGAAATGACTAATTACACATGATAATTACAGGGGTTTATTACCAATTATGCAATTTACCTCTGCTCTGAAGTAGCATTAAACATTTTTCAGCTAATGGTTGCATTGAAGTTTAATGCTTTACTTGCTTGGATTTGAAATTATCCCTCTTAAAAATGATCTTTAGGTTCAGATGTTTAAAAGATGTAAAATGCATGTGTATGTTAAAACCAGAGGCGAAAAGAGAAAGAAGGAATATTTTTTGTTTATTACATTAATGAGATATTTCGACGAGATGGAGTTCAAAGCAGAGTTTGCTAATGCTGTATCTGAGGTGGAACATAACAGGAAAATCTGTTGATATTTTTTTTATCCTCTTACATAAATTGACAAACATCAAACTGGGACTGATCTTCCACCTCGGCTTTAAGCAACTATCCTGTTCTAGAAAAAAAATTACATTAACTGGGGAATCAGCTCCTACCTGGTGACCTCCTTTTCATCTTTTTAGTTGCAGATCCACTTAATTCTCAGGATCCTGTTGTGCCATCCAAGATGGCTTTGCCGCGTCTCTAATGAACTCTGTACACTGATAGCCCAAGACAATTTGCAGTTTCCGGGTTTGGGGTGGTCCCAACGCTATGCTTTCCACAGAGCCATTTAAGTACAGTGATAATGAACAGAATATATATCAAAACATATATAAACTGCAGTTACACAGTATTAAAGAGTACACGTTAACCCTTCTAGGTGAAATAAAGTAAGAAGTTTTAACTTCGCATAGGGGAAATAGACAAATGTCCAAATTTCAAAGTGCTCCTGGCTGCAGGGCACTACACTCTCTCCTACTTTAACTGTGGCGTCCCCGACACAGTCACAACTACTTAAGAAAGAAGATTTGTGCAATAGGCACCAACTATGTACATTGTGTTTGAGATAGTCCAGCTCTAGGGGGGCCTTCAATCTTCCCCTAGGGTTCAGGCATGGAAATATTACGAACTGGATTTAGCATGGGATACAGGATACAGTCTTGTTATCATAGTCACTTGCTTGTGGCAGACCCCACATGGGTAACACTTACAGTCCCAGATACCGTTATGTTGCTGGTTCACCTCAGATACGGGGTGTGGCGTTACTGTAGTTGCCACAGGCTGTCTTGATCCACGGGAGCTGGATCCACAATAACTGCTGGTGCTGGACCAGATCCTGTTTGTGACGCCAAATTGCAGTGTCCAGGTTTGGGGTGGTTCCAACGCTATGCTGGGTCCCCTGGACACTGTCAAGGTGTCACCACGTGTTGATGCTCTCTGGAAAGAATGGTAAGGCGTGGTGCACCCCAATGGGAAATAAGTTCAGAGAGTCAGGGTCTGCAGTAAACCAGGGTGCTTCTTTATTGGAGGAATTCAGGTACCAAACAATAAAGGCGAGGCATTGGGCTGGCTTTTCCAGTCTCCTCCCGGGCAGAAGAAGTGTTTGATGCTGAGGAAAGGCCTAAGTTAGCTGTCCCTCTCTCTCTTCAGAAGGTCTGTAGCTCAGCGTCCCCATCTCAGCGTCTTCTTCTGGTCGCTCAGCAGTCCGGCAGAGTCTCCTCTCCAAGCACTGGTCCCTAACTGCAGAACACTAGGGGCTCTGACTGCTCTCCTTATATACAGTTTTGCTAGACTAGAACCTTCTAGTGGGAGGGGTGGAGTGAAGAAGCTCAGCACAAACAGGTACAATGTTTCAGTTCAATGGCAATGACACAGCAGGTGTTCCTGACAAAAACAAGTTTTCAGACATAACAACATAGCTAAAACCAGACATTTAAAAGGTCAGGCTGTCTGCTTTTTGGTGGTAAACAATTCTGGGGTTTTCCCTCCAAAACATGGTCTTTAAACCTTATGGCAGCTGTGGAAAATTACCAGCTTCATAGTCCAAGCCCTAACAGTTTCTCAGTATTCATTTAACCCTTTCCACAGAGCCATTTAAGTACAGTGATAATGAACAGAATATATATCAAAACATATATAAAATGCAGTTACACAGTATTAAAGAGTACACGTTAACCCTTCTAGGTGAAATAAAGTAAGAAGTTTTAACTTCGCATAGGGGAAATAGACAAATGTCCAAATTTCAAAGTGATCCTGGCTCCAGGGCACTACAAATTCCTACTTCTCCAGTCCTGCCCATGGATATGCCAGCACTGGTAACGTGTGTGGAGCTGGCCAATCCAAGGGCAGTAGGAAGTGTCCTGGGCTACCAAATGCACAGTATGCATCAGGCAGTCTAAGAAGAGGGGTCTACTAAAAAAAGTTTTAAGGTTACTTTTGACCCCTGCTGTAACATATTGAAGGGAGGTCCCTTTTTACAACATATATTCGTTTGATTTGTATCTGTTATGTATTGTGGAATGCCTGAGGAAGGGGCTGGTCCAGCTTCGAAACGCATTGCTATTTTACACAAATAAATGACAGATATATCAAGACCACGCAGTTGAAAGTTTCTTTGGCAAGCAGCGCCCATGAGAAATGTTCTTTTTCTTCATTTTCCTTGTGGGGCGGCTATCTTGGATTGCAGAAGAGAAGCTCAGGAATTGATGGATCTGCATCTAAACTAGGTAAATATTCTGTTCGTTCCCCAGTTAATGTGAATATTTTCTTGAACTGGAGTGTTGCTTTAAAGAAGAACTCCAGCAAAAAAATGTATTCTCTGACCTGTTAGACAGGTGCATGATGTAATCTATAGTGAATGTAATCTTTTTATCAGAGACTCTATCTGTGAGTAATAATCTCTCTTCTAATTGTAGCTGTCATGTGACCAAGTCCCTGAACTCCAACTGACCCAGGACAGGAAGCCAATCACTTCTCTATTCATTCCTATGAGACTGAGAGTGAGGCTCCCATAGGAATGCATAGAGAATTAGACTTCCTGTCCACACATAAGTCTCTGTGTTATCTGGTGAGTTGCTGGTCACATGACACAGATGAGAAGCATCAGGGAGATATAACTCACAAATTCAGCCACTGGTAAGAAAATTACATTCACTACAGATTACATCATGTACATTTCTAGCAGGACATGGAATACAATTTTTTGCGGGAGTTCTTCTTTAAGGAATTTTCCCAAGCAATTGTAAGAGACTATGAATATGGCTATATTACAACTCTGGTTAAAAAGCTGTCATAGAGCTTATGAGCCTCTACCGTAACCTCACATTTTTTATTTTGTTAAAGAAAGTTAGTTGATGAACAAAATTGTGTTAGGGTTGTATTTCATTATCAGGTGGTCTCCATCTTCTTATATCCATATCTCTTATATAATACATAATCTGTAATCTCCATTAGATGCCACATATGCGTAAAAATAAAAATGACTCATAATCACTTGATAAAAGAGGAACTTGCAGACACTTAGAATTTCCCAGATAAATGAAGTAATGTGTACATGTACGTGTCCTCATTAGCATTGGGCGGCCACCATCATCATTCTTTTGATTTGATTTGTTGTTTAATGTATACTTGTATGATTGTAATTGGATATATTAAAATTGATGACAAAGGGGGGTGTGATTACACCATTATGTATTTCTAATAATATTAGCTCTTCTGGGTGTGACCAGGAGAGATCTGCATGATCAGCAATGAGACTGGACATGCACTTCTTGTGCTGCGGCCGCACCCTCTTACTATGAAGGGGGAAATTTAACATAATTTGAACACCACAGACAACTGAGTATTAAGTCCTACTTTGGGACTTATCCTAAATTGCATTGACAATTTTATGAGGCAAAAAGTATTTTTTGTGTCGAATACCTCCACATGTATGGAAAAATGGACCATTTTTTTATTTCTGACTTGTACAGAATCTGACAGAAATAAATTTCATATGTCTCCATATGAAGTGGGAATATACAGAGTTACTGTAAGCAGATCTGTGGCTAGGCGTTTTATCACACTGGCCAAAAATTCAGTGTAGTCCCCTAGAACATGCATAAATTTCACACTCCAAAAATGTAGCGCAACATGCATACCATGCTATTCCACAACCATACATAATACTGCTAATGCCACACACAAACAGTACTGCAATTGCATTCATATAATACTTCTTTGATATACACATTCAGTATATACATTGGTTTCCTGAATACAAAACACATGGGTACACCCATTCCAGATACTTACCTCTCTGGCAGAGCTGTTGCATCTCAGGAGTGAGGAAAAGCTGTGGTTTCCAGATGGCAGAGCTTCTCTTTATACTCCATCTCCTGCTCACTTCTGTGTGTCCAGGCAGAGCTGTTGCTTGGATTACAGCAACTGATAGGTAGGGCTGTGGCTGTAAAGTAAAAGAATGCAGGCAGAAGAGAGACGGGAAAGGGCCTCCAGACACCCTATGCTATTCCTCCCTACCTAACTGCACACCGGTATGATCCCCGGTCTGCATTCCCCCGGCCATGCACCTGTAGTAAGGCTTCATGTACTTCTATGGATTCAATATCTCGGCCTTGGGACAGCAGTGGGAACGATAGTACAGTAAAGTTTATCTTTAATACTGTAAAATTTAACTAGACTTTCAGAAACATTTTGTACGTTGATCATAATGTCCATATTTTTGAGAACATTGACTTGAAATTATAGACATCCAGCGAGCACTATTTATGAGTAACATCCAGTTCCCTTTTACGAACAATTTCTGTCCATTTGCTTCTAGGAGGCTTGTCTTTAAGAACTATGATGGGAAGGTCTATTTTTGCCCTTTTTGTCATGTATGGTAATTAGCCTTCTTTAAACTGCACACGTCAGCAATCAAGTGTTACTAGATTGACACTTGTCTGAATTACACTCAATAAAGTCTGACATCAGCCTGCATTAGACACAACAGTGACTTGTATTGCTTTACTTAGTTTCTAACATGCCAATATTTTCCATAGATCACTGAATCCATACCTGACGGGTTAGAGCAGCACATTTCTTTTTCGATTTTTTTTTTTTTGTATTTTTTAGAAAAAAAAAATCTGTGAATTATTAAAGCATTGAACCGTAAGATAATATACAATTGAAGATTACATCTAGACATCTCGAGTCTGCAGGCGCTATATTAAAGCCGTCTGCTATATTTGTAACCACACACAAGAAGTACTTTCTAGTGCTACTTCTGCCAAGCAGGAGAATAAGTAACCGAGCCAATAACAAAGCAAAGTTCTTCGTGAACAAAACTATTTTTTTGTATTGAAAATTATGGAGAGTTTATATAAATCCACTTCTGTCTGCTCAGATTATAACCATTAAAGGGTTTCTGTCACCAGTTTTTTCGGTATGAATCAGGCTGACATTAGAGATGTGCTAATGTCACCTGATTCCAAATATATCTGTTTTATTTACCGGTGCCCCCATTTTTATATAAAATGAACTTTTATTTTATGCTAATAAGGCTTCTAGGTGCAAGGGGCGTTACCTCTGCTCCTAGAGGCTCTGTTGATTGACAGGACCAGGCAGAGAAGAAACACTCCATTCAGCATAGCTTGCAAGGACCTTCAATGATGTCATGACCATGTGATCAGTCACATGGTTAGGATCACACAAACAGCCTGTCTCCTCCTAAACCATGTGACTGATCACATGGTCATGACATCATTGAAGGTCCTTGCAAGCTATGCTGAATAGAGTGTTTATTCTCTGCCTGGTCCTGTCAATCAACAGAGTGTAACGCCGGTGGTTGCCAGCTGCCGGCGTACTACTATTCCCAGCACTCACCGTCGCATGATTCCTGTCCATGCTCCATCTGGATACCGCCATGTTGTCTCATCCTCCAGGGCTACTCCGGCTGTGTCCCGTAGGGGGCGGGCGCCGGCTCTCTCTGCTTCTTATACACGCAGTGTGTGCACCTGAAATCTGTCCTCCACCTGTCCTGGACCAAGATCAGCTATTTAAGGCAGCCCCGCCCACTCTCAGATGCCTGAGCAATATTGTGGTTTGTTCCATTGCGAAGGTGTGCTATTGTCTCCTGTGTTGTAACTCCGTGTATGACCCGTGCCTGTTCCTGCCTTCTAAGTTCCTGCCTGATCCTGTGGTACCTCGTTGATCCTCCAGTTGCCGACTTTGTTTGCTGACCTGAACCTGTGCTGCCCGCCTCGACCATTTGCTTGTTCCCGACTACGCCTCTGTCTATTCTCTGGTACCTCGCTGCCCTCCTGTGTATGACCCGGACTGTCGACCCTGCTACTACCACAGCTCTGCTATTCAAGTCCTGCTACTGCCACGCCTGCACAATCCCGGCTCTGCTACTTCAAGTTCATACCGAAAAAAACTGGTGACAGAAACCCTTTAAAGGAATAGATACAATTCTGCCATTCCCAACAATATCTTATACAGATCTGACAACATTATGACCATAATTTAAAGGGGTTTTCCAGTTGTTTAATTTGGTGACTAATCCTCATGATAGTGGTGGCTCGACACCCGGGACCCCTGCTGATCAGCTGTGTGAAGAGGCCATGGCACTCTGATGAGTGCTGCGGTCTCCTCACAACTTACCAAGCACAGCACTGTCCATTGGATAGGAGCTGTGCTTTGTATTGCAGTTCAGCCCCATTCACCAGAGTGCCATGGTCTCTACAAAGAGCTGATCCAGGAGTTGGACCCCCGCTGATCTGATATTCATGACGTATCCTGAAGATAGGCCATCAATATGAAAATCTCGGACCACCCCCTTTAAAACTGAGCATATTTTGTGGTATTTGAGATTTATGGGGTATGTAAATAATAATGTCTTGGTGATGTGCGCAATTTAAAGCGCTAGTCCAGCCATGATTATTTATCACCTATCTATGGAATCCCTGGTGTGAGCTTGACCAATGGGAGCAGAGCTGGTCTTAATGCGGTCAAACCTGTGCAGTTTTATTGGGCACATCTGCCACCCCTGATGAATGATGAATGCACCTACGGTTTATGACACTATGTCTATTTTTTTGTATGAAAGAAATATCAGTGTATATTTTAAATAAGGCAACTTTATGTAAGTGTTAGTCGTCCAATGTATGGCACTCGTATTTAGGCACCATAATTAATTCTGCTTATAATTATGTGGTATGTTGTATGGTTATTTGTATACTTCATGACTGTAAACCTTATCAGAATGCTCAATACAAAGTACTGGTCTAGGCATCTTCAATTGCTAAAACCTGTCTCTCTCCATAAGTTCTTCCAGAGTGGAGAACTGTTGTTTAGTCTAGCTTGCACTTTCAGGCGTACATCCACATCCAGGTGCCATCCTAGCCACTGTGGATGTGGAATCATTATATTCTAACATCCCACATTAGGATGGTCTCACCGCCTGCCAGGTGTATCTTGAGGCCGCAAATATTACTCCGGAGTCAGTACTAAAACTCACCAAGTTTATCCTTACACATAACCATTTTCAGTTGGGAGAGGAGATATACCTACAGCGCATGGGAACAGCTATGGGCAGTAAAATGGCGCCACAATATGCCAATCTCTTAATGGCAAAACTAGAATACGGTTTCTTGGTGTCCTGCTCCTCAAACCCTTGGCCTACTTCCGCTACATTGATAACATGCTAATTGTCTAGACTGACTCTGAGGAACAGCTACTATGCTTCCACAAGAGTTTCAACAACTTTCATCCCACCATAAACTTGACATTGAATTACTCTCATACAGAAATCAACTTTCTGGACACTATCATAAGTATTCAAGACAACTTAGTACACATATCCCTATATCGAAAACCCATTGATTACCCTACATAACTGAGATGGGTTAGCATCCACCCCAAGCACATTAAAAAATCCCTTGTCTACAGTCAGGCCATCAGATGCAAAAGTATCTGCTCCAGCCCAACAGACAGGGATAAATACTTAGGCCACCTTGAGAGGACATTTTTAAACCAGGTCTACCATCCTATCAGAACTAAGGACCAAATCAACAGAGCCACCAGGATCCCCCGAAAACAACTCCTGGAATGTAAACAAAAAGAAGGCAATAACCGTGTACCTCTAGTGGTGACTTAAAACCCACAACTAGAGGTTCTAAGAAAAACCGCAAGGAAGCTACACCACACGCTACTCAAAGATGATCGCCTCGGGACAATATTCCCAGATCCTCCCATACTATTCTTCAGACAACCCCCAAAGTTAAGCAATCTGATGATCAGGAGCTCACTACCATCCAGTATACAAAAAGGAACTTTTCCCTGCAATGTGAGGAGCTGCAGAACCTGTCCACACATACTGACCACAAACAGGATATGTATCCCCAACACACAGGAGGACTATAAGATTCCTGGAACATTCACAAGTTCTACATCCAATGTGGTGTACCTCATTACAAGTACATCTCAATAAATTAGAATATCATCAAAAAGTTGTTTTTTTTCAGTAATTCAATTCAAAAAGTGAAACACATATATTATATAGAGTCATTACAAACAGAGTGAACTTTTTCAAGTGTTATTTCTGTTAATGTTGATGATTATGGCTTACAGCCAAGGAAAACCCAACATTCATTATCTCAGAAAATTAGAATATTATATTACACCAAATGTATTTTTTTTATTAAACTCAGAAATGTTGGTCAAATGAAAAATATGTACAGTAAATGCACTCAGTACTTGGTTGGGGCTCCTTTTACATGAATGACTGCATCAATATGGCATGGCATGGAGGCGATCAGCCTGTGGCACTGCAGAGGTGTTATGGAAGCCCAGGTTGCTTTGATAGCAGCCTTCAGCTCGTCTGCATTGTTGGGTCTGGTGTCTCTCATCTTCCTCTTGACAACACCCCATAGATTCTCTTTGGCAGTGTGAACAGGGGCCAAGTCCTGCTGGAAAATAAAAATTCCATCTCCAAAAAGCTTGTCGGCAGAAGGAAGCATGAAGTGCTCTAAAATTTCCTGGTAGACGGCTGCACTGACTTTGGTCTTGATAAAACACAGTGAACCTACACCAGCAGATGACATGGCTCCCCAAACCATCACTGATTGTGGAAACTTACACTAGACCTCAAGCAGCTTGGACTGAGTGTCTCTCCACTCTTCCTCCAGACTCTGGGACCTTGATTTCCAAATGAAATGCAAAATTTACTTTCATCTGAGAACAACACCTTTGACCACTGAGCAAAAGTGCAGTTCTTTTTCTACTTGGCCCAGGTAAGACGCTTCTGGCGTTGTCTATTGGTCATGAGTAGCTTGACACATGGAATGCGACACTTGTAGCCCATGTCCTGGATATGTCTGTGTGTGGTGGCTCTTGAAGCACTGACTCCAGCAGCAGTCCACTCCTTGTGAATCTCCCCCAAATTTAGGAAAGGCCTTTTCTTAACAATCCTATCAAGGCTGTGGTTCTCCCTGTTGCTTGTGCACCTTTTTCTACCACCTTTTTTCCTTCCACTCAACTTTCAAGTCTGTCAAGTCAGCAGTCTTCCCCATGATTGTGTTGCCTACTGAACCAGACTAAGGGACCTTTTTAAAGGCTTAGGAAGCCTTTGCAGGTGTTTTTGGTTAATTATTCTAATTTTCTGAGATAATGACTTTTGGGTTTTCCTTGGCTGTAAGCCATAATCGTCAACATTAACATAAATAAACACTTGAAAAAGTTCACTCTGTTTGTTATGACTCTATATAATATGTGTTTCACTTTTTGAACTGAATTTATTAAGATGCTGAGATACTATAAATGAGGAAAATACAACTTTCCCTGTTGTCAAACATTTTTGTGATCCTGGCCATAATATTACAAACCTCCAAATATTGATATTAAAGGGTAATTTCAAATCCCAAAAGGATACAAGAGTTTGGGAATACAAATGTATGACTCTCTTTGACACACTCAACACAGGACTGAATTTGTCTCAAGGTTTTATGGCCTGCTACAACATCTAAGAAGAAAGAGGGGTCCGTCTCCACTCTAAACTCAGAGACTAACAAACTTTCACACAGCTTATCTGTAATTAAGGAATCTTTCTCCAAGACCATTCCTCTGTTTGTTGTTGTTTTGCAATTTATTACTCCACCTCTCTGTTCTTTCCTGCTTATATCCATGTTTCTTTAGAGATTTTTTCATTCCTGGCTTTGAAGAAGGGACCTCAGAGACTCGAAAGCTGCCGCTTTATAACATCATGTATTTTCGTTAGCCATTAAATGGTATCAAATTACAACATTTTATATTGTTTCTCTTTTGGAGAGCATCAAGATTCTCACTACTGGCTAACATGGTACCAAACTTTTTTTTCTTTTTACATCCTACAGAGTTGTGTACATGCAAGTCCACCACACCAACCAGCTCCGCTTCACTACACTTGTGCTGGTGAGGAAGTACAGAAACATAAATATCTAACATTTATCACCATTGATAAATGATTTGTGACCCTGGTTCAAATACCCTTATAAAGCATTGGACATGAGGCTTTATGGGGCTACCAAGCCACTGCTCCATCAGGTGCCTTATGTGGATGTGTGAAAAAGGCTATGCCTCCAGCAGGATGATTAGCTCTATACTAGAGCTGTAGAGCATACCTCCATTTCTACACATTGCCCTGGCAGTATATCATCGTCCTAAAGACTACATTTATTCATGACTTCTTGCTATTTTCCTGTATGCTGTTGTAGACGAGATGCACTTAAATTTGTTTCTATTCAGCAATAGTCAATAGTTAGTAACATTTATAAGTTTTTCATCTTCTCCTTATTAAATTGCAGCTTCACTTTTCCTGATTGCAGCTAATCCCCCTTCCCTTCCATATTTGCATCCTCAGTGTTGTAACATATAATCAGTTCCCAGGCAAACCTAATATATTTACATACCATCTGTTTAGTGAATACGCTTTTTACAGATGTTCAGTGGAATGGGTTCCTATATATCATTATACTTGTTATGCCTCGCTATATCAAATGTACTGTGATTTTTGTTGTTTTATTGGGGCTGGCACATGACAGCATTTATTAAACCCCAAAGGCTTTTCACATTTCACTATGAATATCATACAAAGAGAAAAATGAAGGCTATTAAACTCAAGACAGTGCTGAAATACCCTAGAAAAGTACATAGTAAAAGAAGATATATTAGGCTGCCAAAAGCTTGATGATATCATTTTAAATGGTAATTTGATGATGAATAAAGAAATTGAACATATGTTCAGATGACATGTAACTTAACATATCACAGGGGTGGTTATAGCGTTCATTACTCAAGTACTCAGAAATCCAAAAAGAGGATTAAGTCAAATTTTAGTTATATTAAACAGGTTGTCTCACTTCAGCAAATCGCACTTAGTATGTAGTAAAAGTTAATAGAAGGCACTTACTAATGTATTGTTAGTATCCATATTGCTTCCTTTTTCCATCACATTATACACTGCTCGTTTCCAAGGCTTATGGCCACCCTGCAATCCAGCAGCAGTGGTTGTGCTTGCAAACGATAGAAGAAAGCATCAGTCCATGCGCACTTCTATGGTCCCAGCCATCAGAGAGGCTGGCTCTTTTCCTATAGTGTGCAAGCATGGCCACCGCTGATGGATTGGAGGGTGGTTGTAATTCCTAGATACGAGAAGTGTATAATGTGATGGAAAAATGAATCCAGCCAGGAAAGGAGACAATATGAACAATCCCAATATATTAGTAAGTGGTTTGTATTAACTTTCTCTACATGATAAATGCTATTTGCTGAAGTTAGACAACCCCTTTAACTGTTTATAAGAACTGTACATTAAAATCTGTAACATACTGTATATAGTCTAATATAGCAACTACTGTGTGTTAAATTTCTTCTGGTCTTAGGCTAACAAAAAACAGTGTAGCTCGCACACTGGACAAACCTAAAAGTAAATCACTTGCTTTTGCAGGCTGATAAAGCATCCGGTTTTGTTAAAATCTGACTCCTATCCTTCCTTGCCATCTCCATATTTTGGCTTTTGTGTTGGAAGAGGCTCAGTGAAGGAATTTTGACTTAGTATTGCTTTGTTGGCACAACTGTAATGGAAAGTTAATTGTGATTAATCAAAACTGGTGTAAAGGAGAACTGGCTTAGTTGCCCATAGGAACCAATCAGATTTCACCTTTCATTTTCCAAAGGAGCTCTGAAAAATTAAAGGTGGAATCTGATTGGTTTCTATAGGTAAGGTAAGTAGCAGTAGTGAGAAATGAGGAAGGAAGAACTTTGTAGCAACCTTCTTGGTGCTCTTCTACATGGCCATCTTGTGAATCTGTGTTGTATGGATTCATAATACGACACAGGTTTCTTTGGTCTCCAGACTTGTACATCCATATGCATCACACCTTCAAACACACTAGTAGTGGAAAATTTGGTAGTCTGCCCACAATGACCGCCAATCCTTTCTCTTCCCCAGAGTGCAGTCGGAATGTATTTTTTTGGCTGCAGTGGTGACATCCCGTTTACTGATGTAGCTAATCATTAGCCTCAGCGGTGTACGGCACAAGGCTGCTGAGGCCAGTGATTGGCTGCAGCGGTATACAGGACATCACAGCTGCAATATGTCACGGCTGCAGCTGAGGAAAGAGGACAGAGTGATGGGTCACAGACAGCTTGGAAAGGTATGTTTTTTAAAATTATTTTAACAGGCTTCTTGTCACTTTGCTGTAATAAAAAGACATATTTCCGTCCAGGAAAAGTCTTGAGAGCTGCATTTGCTGTTGTTTAGTTCCTTTAGGAGGAAAATGGATAACCCTGGGGATCAGTCTGCAATAAAGAACTTAACAGAACTTACCTGACAGATCCAGATGGAAGTGACATCACCCCTGCAGCTGGGGAAACAGAGTCTGGCATAGAGAACTGGAGCTCCAGTGGTGGGTCTGTCAGGTAAGTTCTGATATGTTCATCATTGCAGACTGATCTCCAGGTTTTTCTGATCTCAGGAGGGCCCCATTTAAATGTAGCTTTCCGAAGATTCCTATGGTAAACTGGTGATACCACATTTGTATTATACAGTACTAAGGGCAAGCTCATTCTACTGCATTGACATACTCCACTGGTACTATCTTTTTGTAATGGGCCCTGGAACATGTGAAAACCTACTATCAGAAGTATGACCATTCACCACCGTATCTCCGAAACAAGTCTATTATAGAAAACTAAAGAAGATACCCATGACGAATGCTGTCCTGTATACGTGAAAGGAGAGAAGTGCACATATTCTGACTTGAGAACTGACCCCTCGTCTGTGACAACCTCCCACCCTGCCTGCTAAATCCTTGAAAATGTGTTATGTAATATTTTAGAAGGAGGCCTAATCATCAGATTATCACCACTTCACTTTATTACGGAGATGTGGAACAGATGTTTTCCACAAGGCCCATCAATTGCTACTCTTGAAGGGCGTAGGGAAGAACATACTTCATGGTAATTTATACTTTACAGAGCGGAATGCTATGTTACTGAGCAAATAGATATATCTCCTCCGGGCTTGTCTCAGTGGGGCAGCATATTATGTGGACAAGTCAGATATTCTTCATACTATGTCATACTTGTATGTAACATCCTACTATTAAGATTAACTTGAAGTGGATAAATCACCACCTAAATATTTATCCCCACATGGATGTAGCTAGTAGGGCTTGAAGGCCTAGGATAAAATAATCATCTCTGGATTGTAGTGTTTAGGTCTTTGGATTGATTCCACTATGCACCGTTTTTAGGAGTACCATTGGGTTGGAAGTGAATTAAATGTAATGATTAGAGATGAGCGAATATTAAAATGCTCGGTACTCGGTACGAACTTTTCCAAAAGTTCGTATATTCGTTCCGAATAACGAACCCTATTGAAGTCAATGGGAGATACGAGCATTTTTGCAGGGGACCCAAGTTCTTCGCAGGCAAGGTTGCCTAAACACCTGAAAACCTCTGAAAGTGATGGAAACACCACGGAAATGGATAGGGAACACCAGGGGCAGCATGCATGGAGCAGGCAGGACCTTGTCCGATAAAGCATACGATATTGCTATGTATAATTTACTCTATACGCTGTTGCGTATGAATTCAAGACATTTGCAAGCATAGAGAAGCTGTCACTCAACTTTCTGAGATTTTTGAATGACAACTTGTTGATCAAGACTCTAAGAAAGCTGGGTGATTACGATCTAATAGAAGTTAATAGTCGTGTGTCAGGATTTATCACTTATGTTTAGATCAACTCAGATTTTACAGCATCATACATGCGAAAGCTGGTGACAGGATGTGAATGGCTGCTGTAAGGTGGCGGACACTGGTAGCGGGCTGACCCAGTGATCAATGCTGACATGCTACGGTCTGGTCACCTGCACCTGGATCAGTCCAGTACCACAGTAGTTGGGCCTCAGAAAGAAGATTTTTGGAGAGACAGTAGGCGCAGTGGAGGAGGAGGAATATTTTCAAATGCCAGTAGTACTTGGCCCTCAGGCAGAAATTTTGGAATACAGACAGTAGGTGAAACACCGGAAAACTACAATTTTAAATAGCCACTAAAATGGCCTCAGGATGAAGTTTTTGGAGAGAGACAGTAGGCGAGCAACAGGCCTTTTGTGCCCCGACGTAATCATTGTGTGTAGACAGCCTGTTGGCCTTCCGTAAACATTGTGTGTAGAGAGCCTGTTGGCCCTCCGTAAACATTTTTTGTAGAGAGTCTGTTTGTCCTTGGTAAAAATTGTGTGTAGAGAGCCTGTTGACCTTCCGTAAAAATTGTGTCTAGAGAGGCTGTTGACCTTCCTTAAAAATTTTGGTTAGAGAGGCTGTTTGCCCTGGGTAAAAATTGAGTTTAGAGAGGCTGTTGGCCCTCCGCAAAAATTTGAGTTTAGAGAGCCTTTTGGTCCTCCGTAAATATTGAATTTAGAGAGCCTGTTGGCCTTCCTTAAAAATTGTGTGGTCAGCAACTGTGATAGAGGAGGAGGAGTAGGAAGAGGATACAAGGGCTCTTATGGACTTCAGATGCTATCCTGTGGTGGGGAAGAGAAGTAGGGAGATATCCGCGACTTGTTCATCTTGATGAACGTCAGCCTGTCGGCGCTGTCAGTCGACAGGCGGGTCCGTTTGTCGGTGAGTATCCCACCAGCAGCACTAAAGACCCTTTCCGACAGTACGCTAGCGGCAGGGCAGGCCAGCACCTCCAAGGCGTACTGCGCCAGTTCAGGCCATTTGTCCAGCTTGGACAGCCAATAATTGCATGGCGTGGAGTCATCACTCAGGGCGCTGGTCTGGTCTTCGACATACTCCCTCACCTCTTGTGGTACAGTTCCGCCCTACTGTGCCTAACCTGTGGACAGGTGGTACACTCTGGCTGGGGTGACAAAAACTTGGCAATGGCCTGACCCAGTGTACCCCTGCCCTTGCTGGATACGCTGCCTTTTCCCCTCCTCTCCCCTATTACTTGGCCCACTGCAGTCCGTCCCCTGTCGCTAGCGGTGTCAGATGGAAATGCTTGTAGCATTTTTTGCACCAGGGCCTTGTGGTATGAATTGACCCTTGTAGTCCTTTCCTCCACAGGAATTAGAGTGAGGAAATTGTCCTTACACCGTGGATCTAGGAGGGTGTACACCCAGTAATCATTGGTGGCCAGAATGGTTTTCACGCGAGGCTCGCGACAAAGGCAGCCTAACATAAAGTCAGCCATGTGAGGTACAGTCCCACAGCGCAACACTTCCCTCTCCTCAATCGACGGACTATCCATCTCCTCCTCCACCTCTACCTCCACCTCCAATTCCTCCTCCTCAGCCCATACCTGCTGAACTGCTGTCATCGAATCGCCCCCTGCAGTGTGGCCTAGAGTCTCCTCCTCCTCTACCTCCTTCTCCTGTAATTCGCTTTGCGAAACTGATGTGAGGGTGCTCTGGCTGGCAAACAACAAACTGTCTTCCCCCATCTCCTGTGACATACCTAAATCCTTTGATGTTAAGTTCTTTAAGGATTTTTGGATGAGACACAGCAGCGGGATGGTGACGCTGATGATGTCCACATCGCCGCTAACCATATGTGTTGCCTCCTCAAAGGGGCCTAAGACCTGGCAGATGCCAGCCATCCATGTCCATTCCTCATTATACACCTGAGGAAGCTGACTGGCATGACTACCACCTCTCTGGGAAGCTGTCAGCTGGCAGTCTACTATTGCCCTTCGCTGCTGGTACACCCTGGCTATCATTTGCAACGTTGAATTCCATCGTGTGGGAACGTCACACAGCAGCCGGTGAACAGGGAGTTGTAACCGCTGTCGCACTGTCCTGAGGGTGGCAGCATCTGTGGTGGACTTCCTAAAATGTGCACAGATGCGGCGCACTTTAGTGAGCAACACAGCAAGCTCCGGGTAGGTCTTAAGAAACCGCTGGACCACTATGCTTAGTTTGTGGACCATGCATGGCACGTGTGTGAGTCCACCAAGTTTCAGAGCCGCCACCAGGTTATGCCCATTGTCACAAACAACCAGACCTGGTTGCAGGTTCTGCGGCGCAAGCCACACAGTCGTCTCCCCCCTGATGCCCTCTAACAGCTCTTGAGCCGTATGCCTCTTGTCACCCAAGCTAAGCAGTTTCAGCATGGCCTGCTGATGCTTCCCCACCGCTGTGCTGCTGCGCATTGAGCTACTGACACTCCGCGATGTGGCCATCAATACTCTTTTGGAGGAAGAGGCGTAATGTTCGGGTGAAACAGACACCGAAGTTGGTCCGGCAATTCTGGGTTTGGGTAGCACATGAGCAGGCCCACGGTCAGACTCGGTCCCAGCCTCCACCAGGTTCACCTAATGTGCCGTGAGGGAGGTGTAGTGTCTCTGCCCACCGGTACTTGTCCACGTGTCTGTGGTTAGGTGGACCTTCCCACAAACCGCGTTGCTGAGGGCATGGATGATGTTATCCGACACATGGAGGCGTAGGGCGGGGATGGCAACATGTGAAAAATAGTGGCGGCTGGGGACCGAGTAACGAGGTGCTGCCACGTCCATGAGGTTGCGGAAAGCTTCCGTTTCCACAAACCTATACGGCAACATCTCCAGGCTCAGCAGTTTACTGATCTGCACGTTTAAGATTTGTGCATGGGGGTGGACGGCTGGGTACTTGCGCTTGCAGTCAAAGGTCTGCTATAGTGACAATTGAACACTGCGCTGGGACACATGAGTGGAGGTGGGGGAGGGATATGGAGTTGCAGGGGTCCTTGCAGGGCTGGATGCTGGAACGTCCCGGCCGGGGGCTACTAGGTCACTGACAGCATGTGACTTGGGCTGAAGCAGCAGTGTCACCGTCACCAGCTGACTGGAGTGCCAACCACTTAGTGGGGTGTTTCTTCTCCAAATGCTTGTGCATGCTACTTGTGGTCAGGTTCTTTTTGTTGACTCCCCTGCTAATCTTGGTGTGGCACAGTTTGCACACCGCTACCCGTCGATCGCCCTCTTCATCCATAAAATACTCCCAAACTACAGAGTATCGAGCTTTGCGCACTGGAGCTTGACCCTTGGGAACTCTTGGGGAAGTAGTAGCTCGGGCCCTGCTTCTCCCTCTGCCCAGCCCACTGCCTGTCCCAACCAGTTGTGGTGCTGATGTTGCCTCACACTCAGAACCGCTTTCTTCCTGTGCCTGATCCACCCAAGTCGGATCTGTCCCCTCATCATCACCCAGCTCTTCCTCAGAGTCTCCACTCTGACTTACTTCCCTGCCAACTTCCTCACCTCCTGGCACCTGTGTCTCATCATCGTCCACCACCTCCTCAGATGCCACAGGTAAATCCCCACCCTCATCACCCTGAGACTGCACCAGCTCTTGCAAATCGGGGCAGAGAATCTCCTCCGGTAGCACATCAGGGAAGGGTTCACTGTAGAGTTCCAGTGAGTAAGTCTCCACATCAGATTGGACCGTCATGAGTGGACTGGCTAGAAGACGGGGCAGTGGACATATGGCTGGACGCGCTCTCCGCCATACATTTCAGCACATTCTCTTGCTCCTCTTGGGGGTCGGTCAAAGGTGTACCCTGCTGCCCTGCAAGCTTTTGCAGAAAAGCAGGCATCTTGAATTGGCGTCTTTCCACTGCTCCCACAGCAGCAGGCACCGTATCACCCCGCACACTACCACGTGCACCGCCTCTGCCCATCACACCAGTTCCACGCCCACGTCTCCCACCTCTACCACCTTTACCCTTGCCCCTGGTGTTATCTATTCTTTATATATATATATATATATATATATATATATATATATATATATATAATACGTCTATATGAGTATAGGATGTATGAAGTTAGCTTGCACACGTGTGCACAAAATGCTATTATGCACGCACAATAGTATACACACTATACTAATGTACGTATCAGCTTTATTAGAATAGATGCCTTACAGTATCACACACTATATGACACTGTGAGAGCACCTGATGTATGATATACAGCACAGATTACAGCAAGCAACACTGGAGGGTATTCTGTATCTGTAGGGTCAGACAATGACTCTACAGACTGCAGTATATTTCTGCTAGGCTGATTGCAGAAATATGAAGGGCACTTCTGTAGCTGGATTGTAGTCTATCATAAGACTTTTTGGGTCACAAATGCAGTTCCCTGCCTAATAGAAATGAATATTCTCCTATTTCGTACGCTTTGGCTATCCTTATCACACGCACACTCTTTCCCTCTCCTAAAACCACAAGGTGTGTGATCCGAGCCCCAGGTGTACGCATATATATAATAGCACGTCACCTGATGCAGGCAGCCAATCATTCCTAGACACGTAGAAAAGGTAGTAGGTCATGGCAGGAGGTCCCCCAGGCTTCTCTGCATGTTTATTGGCTAAGAAATGGGTGCTAAACATGCAAGGAAGAGTTAAAGAAAAAACACGAATTTCACACGCTACTCGGCCGAGTAACGAATACTTATGAGTACGCAAATATCCGTGTGGATAACGAATCTTTACGAATGTATTTGCTCATCTCTAGTAATGATGTAAAACATCATACATTCATACATCTGCCACTAAATAAGTATAGTCCAGTAGGCTTTTCAGTGTAACTGGATACTGCTGACATATAGTTCCCACAGGAAAAGTCTATATGCATGTCAATGTACTGTACACAGAGGGATAAATTCCATTTGCTGAAGTGAGACAACCCATTTAAGAAAATTTGCAGCAAGGTAAGATTGTGGCAAATTAAAGAGAATATTGAAAATTGCTCCAAAAATGCATTTTCTAGAACATACGATCTTAGCCATATCTGTCTGTCAGACCTTGGATGTGCTTAAATCTAAGATCTCAAATCATTTACTAACACTACCAAAGAATAGACCACAATTAGACTAGAATTGTTTTTTTTTTTCTTTCTAGTTGGTATGCATGTTGGGAAATTGGCATCCATGAAAACATATTTATAGCATTACAATTACTCCATTGGAAAATATTGTGCATTTTAGCTGTACTGACCAGTAGTGTTGAGCAAATTTCCCCCTCAAAGCCAAATTTCCTCATGCTTCGTGGTAGCGAATTGATTTTCCCTGAATAGTGGTTAAAAATAAATAAATAAATATATATATACTTACCTCATCCATTTGATCGCGACAAGGCGATGATCTCACATAAAATATTGTGCGCAGTGATGTATTACGTCACCATGCTGGCCATCGTAATGATGTAATCATGGACTGCGCAAGATTTTGCTCTAGATCTTCATGGATGAGGTACGTATGATTTAATTTATTTATTTTTTATTTTACATTGTGTTATTACTGTCAGATGCTGTGATCAGAGGGGTACAATGACGTGTTTTTTGTCCACATTTTGTGCGGATCGGATGCAGACTCATTCACTTCAATAGGGTGGCAAAAGATGCAGGCAATATGTCTGTTCCCTGGTACTCGCAAAAAAAAAAAATATATATATATATATATATATATATATATATATATATATATATATATATACGCATTTGGCCACCTGGAACTTTTCAACCTTTTGCCACATTTCAGGCTTCAAACAAAAAGATATAACATTTTAAATATTTGGTGAAGAATCAGCAACAAGTGGGTCACAATTGTGAAGTGGAACGAAATTTATTGGATCATTTAAACTTTTTTGTAATAATAAAACTGAAAAGTGGGGCGTGCAAAATTATTTGGCCCATTTACTTTCAGTTTAGAAACCTCAACCCGGAAGTTCATTGAGGATCTCTGAATGATCCAATGTTGTCCTAAATGACTGATGAAGATAAATAGAATCCACCTGTGTGTAATCAAGTCTCTGTATAAATGCACCTGCTCTGTGATGGTCTCAGGGTTCTGTCTAAAGCACAGAGAGCATCATGAAGACCAAGGAACACACCAGGCAGGTCCGTGATACTGTTGTGGAGAAGTTTAAAGCCGGATTTGAATACCAAAAGATTTCCCAAGCTTTAAACATCCCAAGGAGCACTGTGCAAGCGATCATATTGAAATGGAAGGAGTATCAGACCACTGCAAATCTACCAAGACCCGGCCGTCCCTCTAAACTTTCATCTCAAACAAGGAAAAGACTGATCAGAGATGCAGCCAAGAGGCCCATGATCACTCTGGATGAACTGCAGAGATCTACAGCTGAGGTGGGAGAGTCCGTCCATAGGACAACAATCAGTCGAACACTTCACAAATCTGGCCTTTATGGAAGAGTGGCAAGAAGAAAGCCATTTCTCAAAAAAAAAGTCTTGTTTATAGTTTGCCACAAGCCACCTGGGAGAAACACCAAACATGTGGAAGAAGGTGCTCTGGTCAGATGAAACCAAAATCGAACTTTTTGGAAACAATGCAAAACAATATGTTTGGCATAAAAGCAACACAGCTCATCACCCTGAACACACCATCCCCACTGTCAAACATGGTGGTGGCAGCATCATGGTTTGGGCCTGCTTTTCATCAGCAGGGACAGGGAAGATGGTTAAAATTGATGGGAAGATGGATGGAGCCAAATACAGGACCATTCTGGATGAAAACCTGTTGGAGTCTGCAAAAGACCTGAGACTAGGACGGAGATTTATCTTCCAACAAGACAGTGATCCCAAGCATAAAGCAAAATCTACAATGGAATGGTTCAAAAATAAATGTATCCAGGTCTTAGAATGGCCAAGTCAAAGTCCAGACCGGAATCCAATTGAGAATATGTGGAAAGAGCTGAAAACTGCTGTTCACAAACGCTCTCCATCCAACCTCAAAGAGCTCGAGCTGTTTTGCAAGGAAGAATGGTCAAGAATTTCATCTCTAGATGTGCAAAACTGATAGAGACATACCCCAAGCAACTTGCAGTTGTAATTGCAGCAAAAGGTGGCGCAACAAAGTATTAATGCAAGGGGGCCGAATAATTTTGCACGCCCCACTTTTCAGTTTTATTATTACAAAAAAAGTTTAAATGATCCAATAAATTTCGTTCCACTTCACAATTGTGACCCACTTGTTAATTCTTCAAAAATTTTAAATGTTATATCTTTTTGTTTGAAGCCTGAAATGTGGCAAAAGGTTGAAAAGTTCCAGGGGGCCGAATAATTTCGCAAGGCACTGTATGTATGTATATATATATATGTATATATATATATATATATATATATATAATATATACATACATGTTTTATTCTTGTCCGTTTTCTGGGCAAGGATAGGACTGTTGAGTTGTTAACAGGATGTTCTGTTTTGTAAAATGCGGAAAGCGCACAACTGGTCTCCATGTTTTTTGGATCCACCATAAGCAGACCACAACACAGGCTACGTTGTGTGCACAAGCCCTAACTCTAGTGCATCATCTTATCTTATCTCTAAGGTCAATGATACAACAGTGAGCTGACATATTCACCCCAGCTCTTCTACATGCAGTACACCAAGTCACCTTCCAGTCACCTGAACAACATTGTTTGGTGTAGTCCTATAAAAACATACAGCGGGGTTGTCCATAATCTTCTATAACTTACTTATGATTAATTTTAAGTGCATTGAGAAATATATGTCTGAACTTCATAAGCCCCACAAAGACTGGAAACATCTATAAACGGATCATCTGTTAGAGATGTAATGGAAAGTTAAGGTAGGGCATGTACCCTTCTGATGTTAGGTCTTATTTTATCATTTTTTATGAAGCAGATATATTCACAAGACCATTTTCTACAGAATGATGCAATATCCCCTGACCACTTGAATTTGCAATTGATATTTCCAGACCGGGGCTCGGGGAAACATAGTAACTTGTCCAAGGTCACAAGGAGGTAAGACTGGGATTTAAGCTGGGGCTTCCAGCAAGTCTCCTCGTGTCACTTAGCAGTGAATACATCCTGCTCCCCCCCCCCACACACACACATTCTTAACTAAATCATTCCAGAATTTTTCCATACATGTATTTCAGCATTATATGCAATATGTTTTCTGTAGTTTCTTGGAAAATTTATGAAACAGTAAATTTAAATCTTTTGTCGGTTTGTATGAAATATCAACATCCCTCTGACAAGTGCAATAAAGACTGGATCCAGAACTATGTTTAATGCTGGACTTTTTATATATAAGGGGCTAAATATGTCATTTTATGATAGTTGATCTTTTTTATATATAAAGGGTTAAATATATTACTTTTTGTAAATTGCACATCCTGTCCATGACACGTTTAGGTAAAAGTTGGATATGAAGAAGTTGTTTTGCTGTTATGCAAATTTTTTGGGCATAAAACATTAAATACAATTTTGCTAATGTTTTTTTGCCATTTATCCCACTCATATTTGTTATACATCAGGTTTTGTTTTTGCTTTGATGCTATTTTAGTATTTCCTACACATTCTCCACTTTCTTTTACATAATGTCACTCCTCTCAGTTCCCTTCATCACAAGGTTATTATTTTCTGAGAGAAAGGAGGGGGGATGTATGGAAATCTAATAGGTGTTCATTCTGTATCTGTGTCTTAACCATCTTGATGCAAATCAATGGTATCCGCAGGGGAAGGAGTCAGAACTGTAGCATATGTTTGCTGACAAAATGATCCCTAATGAGAGACACAAGCGTGCTTATATCTCTGCTGGCTGTGGATGCCCAGGCCATTATAAAATATTAAGGGGGGCATTTACTATTCTGAAGTGCGCCTAAATTAGGTGTATTTCAGGTGCAGATGGCGACACAACTGTTAGTTGAGCCACTCTCTTCGACTTGTCCCTTTCTCAGGCCATTTGTAAACCTGTGGGCATGGTGGGGAAGGGAACCGTCTGTCAGGGCCGTCTCAGTCATCATTTTCTACACCTGTTTTAGGCATAGAAAATGGTCTAAATGTTAGCCAGCAAGGAAGCTTACTTTTACATTTAGACTGGCGCTGGATGCGCCAAAGTTATGTAGAGGCCTGTGCCTCTTCATAACATCGATGGATCCACCACCAGTGCAGGGCTTTTATTAAGACCGGGGTCTAAAATGCTGGTATTAATAATGTGCCCCGAAATTTAGATGTATAATGACTGTTACACATGGCATAGTCCATAAAGCCTATCGCCTTTTTCCTTAAAGGGGTTTCCTGGTTACAACACCAGCATTCAACCTTACTGTGTTGTATAAGTCAGGTTAATTTCTAAGTGCATTTTGACTCCTCCAGCGTAATTACGATCTGTGACCTGCACCTTGTATTTACTTCCCGACCCAAGATTCAAGATTCACAGGGATTGTCTGTAGCATCAGGTTCATGCCTCATCTTCCTTCCTCACAGATCCAAGCCTGCTTGAAGCCCTGCTGGAAAAAACACACCCTTAGACACAACATCATTGCTGACATCATGTCTACAGGTCAGGGTCTAGAAGAATGAGCAGATCACAGCCCTTAGAGGCGAGCTCACTGATGATGTGACAGTGGAAAATGTCACATGACCATGACAGAGTGCAGGAAAATGGGGCATTACAGATAATGAGTCATTTTTAGTAAGTGTTAACGTGCTTTTTCCTGTGAATTGATGCTAACAGTTGCTAAATCGGAATACCTCACTAATGCACATAACCCAATTCAGAATGAGCTGTGCATCTATGAGCTCCAGAATTTGGTTGCTCAGTGACCACTTTAGATAAATGCATGCTTGAACAGCCATTGACAAAAGGTTGACCCACTTGACTGATTCCTGTAAACTGATTATGAAAAAAGGGTAGAAATGATTTTTAAAAGTGTAGATAATGGAGTCCAAATGTATGTTAATATGCATTTTCAGTTAAAATCACAACTGTTTGCAGTAGTAGAAGGCATCATGATGGTCCGACCCAGCTTCTCTTCAAGTGCACTCATAGTCAGTACAGTCATTAGAACAGGGATTCTCATATTTGCGGGATTATTCCTAACTGATCAGTAAAGGCATATTCGGAGGATATGCCATAAATGAGTGATGGGTGCAAATCCAACCTCTGGGACCCAATACTGTCTCTAGAACATTTAGACCTGTCTTAGGTCACCATGATTGAGAGGTGCCACTTTCCATTATTACGTAAAAAGTTGTCCCTGGATTCCATGGGATTAGGATGCTGTCATGTAGGGTAAGGATGGGAGCAGTGCAGCCATGAACTCCACCCAATCACTGTCCCTGCCTACTTACACGATCAGCCCTAAATAGGTAACCAAACTCAAGGTCACACACAGGAGATAACATCAGATACCAAGTTACACAGAAAAGATGTAGTCACAATACCAAGCCAGAATCAAAGAACCAGATACACAAATATGATACAATACTAGGCCAGACCAATAACAGAATTCAAAAGGAATAGTCCAGGAACAAAAACCAACGTCAGAATAACAGAGGAAACTTTCCAGAATAAAAGAGGCTAGAGTGTTATGAAGATCAATTAAATAGACCGCACTTCTCGTCACATGGGACACCATGAGTCATGTGACCTGTGATGTCATCAGGCAGGAGATACATAAGCTCCTGTGCTTGGAAGCCTGGCTTGTGTATGAAGAAGTGTGCCCGCCAGTTAAGGAGGTAGGGATATAACAGTTTCACAGACACCTCTGCTCTAGGTCTGCTCACTCCCCGCATGTAAGGGCAAAGGTGGTGAATGACTGGGGTTTTTGTATTCTATCTGGTAATTAAATTCGTTCATGCTACAGTCATTACTGACCATGGAATTTAGGGCAAGAGGACTGTTTTAGTAAATAATTGTGTTCCCCAAGAAATACCAATTTTGGATCATCTATTCTTATAACCTTGTCATTGTGATGGGCCTCTTTTATTTCTCCTGTATATTTATGAATAAATGGACTACTGGATGTTCTAATTAGCCGTGTCAAAAGAGTCCGTCCATAGTCTAACACTGTCAGTGTTGATTCGACAGTGTCTTTGTGTAGGTGTGCATCCCCAACTGACAATGCCTTATTGTCATTTTATTCATAAATTTCTAGGAATAACAGAGAAATGGTATTATACTGGTGAATGAGGACATCCTGATGGCTTTTAAACATATTTGTGATTCATTACTTTACAAGGTTGAATTAGTAATTGTAATTTTACAAAAAAATCATTTTACTGATGCAGAGTTCTAAGGTTTTCAAGGTAGAATTAGTAATAGAAATTTTACAAAAACAATTTTAAGAAAACATGCTCCTGAATTGTTATTTCATGAAATATACATGTATTTACTAAAACCAACATGTCAGGACTGTTGACAGATCTTCTTTAACTGGCTTGCTGCTTATTCTCTGCAATTTTTAATTTTCAAGTAAATTTACCTAGGGTATGTTTTGGCTAATCTACCGATTACGGCACACTGTACCTCTATATTTTCAGTGTTTATATATATTAGAACCTTAAGAAATTGTCGTTGTCCTCCTTTTTGTTTTTTATTGGCTTCATAGATGTTTTTGTTTTATTTTTAAAATTTGTTATACATGAGGCCCATTCTATCTAAGAGATTTCATTCAGCGATGTAACCATGTTGTCATTTTTTCCAGTTGGATTGAAGCATATCCTCGCTTGTGTGCCATTCTAGCAGAGTAAAATAAATTAGCGGAATTAAAAATTTCTCATCATCTTTGTTTATTTATGTCTTCCTGGGATGTGTTTTCGTGTCTGTATTTGCCATTTGATCATCACATAATTAAATCCTTATTTAAGAATTCTGTGCACACAAAGCTGTTAGGAAAATTGATCAGATGATTAAGGTTTAACTAAAGGATGATAAGCCGATAAAGGAAATCTTTTTGTTCATTTGCTGGCAAAAGTTTGAGGACATCCTGACGGCTTTTAAACATATTTGCGATTCATTACTCTACAAGGTTAAATTAGTAATTGTAATTTTACAAAAATCATTTTAGTGATTTAGGTAAAAAAGAAAAAAAAGAATTTATTGTGGAAGATAAAGCTGATCATTAACTCAGCCGAGGAGTGTTCGTCATCGAGCTGATTAGTGTATTGTGAATGTGCTAGTTGTTTGATTACTGATGTCTTCCTGCATACATGTGATTTGCTATTTGTCTGATCCATGGTGCACGCTTTTCTCCAAAGTTTAGGACTATCAAGGTTTATTAATTCAAGATCTTCTGATATCTAATGAGTGCAGAAGATCTGTCCAGAGATGAATACAAGCAGGAATTTTGTCCACACACAGAGGAGTGCAGAGGATTTTCTGATAATGTTACTGAACAAGAACAAGGTCCTGGTAAAGCACTGCCTTATATTATTTTACCACAGAGTCTTCAGAGCTCACAGCCCTGAGCAAAAGCACTAAAAATACACTTATCACCCTTTCAATCAAAGTTTTATAGGTGATAAATATTTGATTGTTGGGGCCCGGCTGCAGGGACCCCCACCCACACAGCCGTGGTGGGCAGGAGTTTGAACAGAGCAACCATCAAGCATTCATACTTCTGCTCCATTCTAGTTCTGCTGTAGTTACATGAACGCGCAATAAATGTGTTTGGAGGAAAACCTGCCTTATATGATTAACCTTGTAAAGGTGTAAAGGACACTTTATGTGCTGTCAGGTTAATATGCTGGAAATGACAGCCAGGGCTGTGGATTTGGAGTCGTGGAGTCGGTGTCCATTTTGGTGGAGTTGGAGTCGGTATAAAATGGACCGTCACCGACTCCAAAAATATAGAATAAATTGGTAAAGTTAGTTCAATGCAGTATGTGCTGAATATATTTTCATAAGAATTTGGGAAAATCATGAAATGTCCTATAAATGTCTGTTCTATTCCTGAACTAAGGATCTAGGCTTTCAGTTGAGATGACTGTGTGCTGCCCTTTATGTAGATGGTCAGTAGTAAAGCTCCTCTGCTACAGATCAGAGGAAAAGGCACTGGGAAGGAATGGCTGCACTCATCTCAGGTCTGCTAGAGAAAACAAGATTAAAGGGGTACTCCGGTTACCATAAATATAACTTATGCTTTAGACTAATTCATCATCAATAATTACCTAATATAATGTCAGTTTGACATGTTTACCGTTCAGTAGTTATAAAAGTGTTTTTCTTCCTCTGCTACCCACTGTGTTTCCTCATAAGTTACCATGGCATCGACCTGTAGTTCGGAGCCTTTGTTAGGTCTAGCATGCTCAGTGCGTTGCTATGAATTTTCTAGTTAAATGTCAGTGTGCTGCTGATTACTGAGTAGAAGGGGCGTGAGCCAACTGTAACATCAGGCAGCCAATCAATAAACATCAACACTCATGAACAAGTACAAACTCACAGTAGGAAAGCTAGGGATTGTGAGGTTTGTAGTTTTGTGAGAGAAGATCAAGAGCCATGATACTCTGTGTGCTGCAGGCTCACACAAGAGCTAGACAAATGGATTGCAAGGTAAATTGAAGCTCTGGTTATATGTATAGGTATATGTTCTGATTGGGTCACAGCTTGCAACCTTAACGCAGTTTTTCAAAAATTAAGTTACTTTACCGGAATACCCCTTTAAAGAGGTTTTCTCACTGGTTACAAAGATTAGCTTTCAACATAAAAGGATAGTTAAAAGATATTTTCTAAAGACAGTGGTCGGTATATTTTACTTTAGTCATTAACTATAGACAGTTCAGTAGGTCTCTCACTACACACAGGTTTCTATGGTAACCTGCGGACCAGAAAGACTGTTATCTGATTGGCTGAGAGCAGTGAAGAATGATGGGACTGAGCCATGAGTGATTACCTGCAGTAAGCAAAAGGTACAAGTGTTGTGAGGACTGAGAAGCTTTACCTGTAATTGTGTTAGAGATGACAATCTCCTGCTCTGTCAGAGTAAGTTAATATATGCTAATAACTGCTGGAGACCCCCCCCCCCACAACCTGAAGAGACAGGGTGAGTGCAAACTGCCTGTCAGCCAGTGAATCAACCTGCTGAGAAAACCCCTTTAAGGCAAGTACTTCTTAGTATATCTAAACTTTCAATAAACTGTGCATAAATCAATTGCCCAGTGCATGTTCTTTCCGTATGCTTTATGTTTGTTTGCTTTTCCTCTGATGTAAAACAACTAGGGCCTTAAAGAAGAACTCCCTCAAAAATTTTTATTCCATGTCCTGCTAGAAATGTACATGATGTAATCTGTAGTGAATGTCATTTTCTTACCAGTAGCTGAATTTTTGAGTTATATCATCCTGAAGTTTCTTATCTGTGTCATGTGACTAGGAATTAGACCCACCAATTCACACAGCACTCTATGCATTCCTATGGGAGCCTCACTTTCAATCTCATAGGAATGAATAGAGAAGTGACTGGCTTGCTGTCCTGGGTCAGTTGGAGGTCAGGGAGTTGGTCACATGACCCAGCTACAATAAGAAGAGAGTGGAAACTCTCTCAATTTCAGCCTCTGATAAGAAAATGACATTCACTACAGATTATATCATGCACCTTTCTAACAGGTCAGAGAATAAAAAATTTTTGCAGGAGTTCTTCTTTAAGTATGAAAACTGTCTAGGTGTAGACGTTTCTTTGTTGCCCATAGAAACCAATTAGAGCTCCCCTTTCATTTCATATAGTGCTGTGGAGAAATGAAAGGGGAGCGCAGATTGGTTGCTATTGGCAACACAGAAAGTCTTAGACCTGGACAGTTTTCATTCATCAGGCCCTTAGTGAACTGTACCCAGAGAAATGCCTGATACTGAAAGTTCAGAGTAAAGATATCTAGTAAAACATATATTACAAACTTTTTTTTTTTCATGACATATTTGTACTATTGGGTTATGCAAAGTTTGTTTAACCCTTTCAGTCCCGGAGGGTTTTTCGGTTTTGCGTTTTCGTTTTGCGCTCTCTGCCTTCAAACAGCCATAACTATTTTATTTTTCTGTTTACATAGCTGTATGAGGGCTTGTTTTTTGCGGGACAAGTTGTACTTTCCAACGCCACCATTTAATATTGCATATGGTGTAGTGGGAAGCGGGAAAAAAATTCCAAATCGGGTGAAATTGTAAAAAAAACGCTATTCCGCTACAGTTCTACGGATTTTTTAGTTACAGCTTTTGATGTTGACTAAAACTGACCAGTTGCTTTCATTCTACTGTTCATTTCGAATCCCACAATACCTAATATGTATAGTTTTTCCTGCGTTTTGATAGGGATAAAATAATTATAAAGTTGGACATTTTTTTATTTTATTTTTTGTTGTCATATCTTGACCCCTATAACTTTTTGGTATTTATGTGTACAGAGCTGTATGGGTGCTCATTTTTTGCGGGGCGATCTGATACCATTCTGGGGTGTGTATGACTTTTTAATCACTCTTTATTTAAATTTTTTTAGAAAAAAAAGCGACAAAAAACAGCAAATAGGCCATTTTGATGCTTTTTTCTGTCACACAATTCGCCGTATTGGAATTTTTTTTTTTTATATTTTAAAAGTACGGGCGTTTTCGGTCATGGTGATACCCATGATGTCTATATTTATTGTTATTTAGGTATTTATTTTTTAATTATACGGAAAGAGGGGTGATTTAAACTTTTATATATATATTTGTTATATATTTTTTTACTTTTTTAAAAAAATTTTTGTGATTATTTTAAAGTTCAAATATGAGCAAATAGATTGTGTTTTTTATGTTTTCTTTATGAGCAATCAGGGATTTTTAATATTGAATTAAAAAACCCATTTGCTCATTTCTTATCCTGGCCTGCCCTCTAGTGGCCAGAATAAGAATTGCACTTTGAAAGCTGTAAACCTCATTAGCGAGGTTTTCAGCTTTCAGATCGTGTACAGACACCCCATTTGACCACATGGGGCGTCTGTACACCACCCGGAAGCGTTCGCTTTTTGCGCTACTAGATGCCGTGATCTCATGTGATCACGGCATCTAATGACTGAAGAGGAAACCGCCGATAGCGGTAAGTACTCGCAAGTTTTTGCTGTTAGAAACAGCAGAGACTTGCCGGCCATGACGCCCGCCGCACGTGCGCGCGGGCGTCATGTGTCCGGTATCGAAAGGGTTAAAGTTATCACTTAAACATGCGCCATGTATGAGAGAGTCAGAGTCACTATTATCTTAATAAATTTACTTATATATTTTACTATTCTTAAAATGGTGTGTGTAGTCTCTCTTTAAGGAGTATCTGAACCTGGAATGGTGTACTTGTTAGCAAAGAAGGTCTAAGTACAGGGTGGGCCGTTTATATAGATACACCTAAATAAAATAGGAATGGTTGGTGAAAAACATACAGACAAAGTGTGTAAGATTTGTAGACCGACAGGCTCAGACAGATTGACAGACACACAGAAACAGACAAATACTGACTGACAGCTATGTAAAAGGCAGACACATACCAGCATTAAGACACAGAAATCAGTTTGAAATAGCAAGCAACAGATGAGGCAGATAGGGAAAGACTAAGTGACACTGAGCAAGATCTACAAAGTCAAGCGGAAAAAAGAAACAGAAAAAGCTATAACAGAACCTCAGATTACTGCTACATGTCAGGATTATTCAGCAAGCCAGCATGAAACTGAGCATGCTCGACCAGCAGCAGGAGAGAGACAGGTCATAACTAAGGGAGGCAGGATTGTAAACAAGGCAGAGGGAGACCAAGATGTAAGTAGATATTATTAGAGAACAGTGCAAAAACCTTTATTACAGTATATTAGACATCTGAAAAACCTGTACAATGTTTTCAAAACCGACCCAATCCAAAGAACCGGAATACCCCTTTAATTGATGTTGACAGAATCCATGATTCATCTGAGCTACTAAGCATTAGTATTCTTTTTTTTATATTATTGAGTATTCCTTTTTTTCTGACACATGGGACAGTATGTATTTTATTTTGAAGCCTATTTTTTTTAATAAATAATTTTATAATGCTATTGGATAACTTATGATGAGGTGGCAACATTCAGTTAGAGCTTTTTCCTAATAAACATTATTACAATATTTTTTAATATTCCTGCCCCTACACTAAAAATAAAGTGAAACAACTGCTACAGTGTATTCTGTTTTCAGAACCAATTAAGATCTATGGGGCTATGAAATGGTCTTTTTTCACGGCCAGTGAATAGCAATTGTCAAAAAATAGAACATTCTATTTTTGGCCATTTTCCCAGCCAAACAGACCCCATTGGAATCAATGTGCCTGTTTAATGGCCAATAAAAACCGTTATATGATGTAAAAAAAAAAAAGGGCCTTTCAGCGGTTAGAGGACATATGTCAGTAGATTTGTACCTATGATATTGGTTGACCTGTTACATGTGCACTTGGCAGCTGAAGGCATCTGTGTTGGTCCCATGTTCATATGTGCCCACATTGCACAAGAACAGATGAAGTTTTAATATATGCAAATGATCCTCTTGGAGCAACTGCACCCCCTCTCAACTTTGACATGGCCATGTGTGATGATGTTTTCACTGCCTGGCTCTGTCTATCAAAGTGCAGAGTTTAAATTAATAAAAATACTCACCTTACCACTTGGGGAACCGCAAGGGAACACTTTCTCCACACTGGAGGCAGCAGGACTGTATGCTCCCACCATTGTGAAGTCACTTGATCATGCTGGGAATGTTGGGACCTGTTGCCTTTGCCTCCAGCTCAGAGTGAGCGTTTCCATATGTGCAAGTGTTGAGGTGAGTGTATGTGTGTGTGTGTGTGTATATATATACATTTTTTTTTTTTAAGGATCTGTCAGAACTACCAGGGGAGCATTGTATATATACTAGAACACTATGTTGGGGCACTTTTATATGCTCGGGCACAGTGGAATGCCATTGGATGTCCAGGAGGTATTATTTTTACTAAAGGCACTGCGAGGGTTGGGTTTAAAAGAAAAAAGCCAATGAACTGCTTCCATTTTTAATGGCCATTTGTAACGGCTGTTAAAAATTAGTGCACTTTGACTGTTGAAAACTATTATATCGATAGAAATAGATGCGTACACGGATGCAAAATAGATGTGATTGTACCCTCACACTTTACACATTGTTTAGCATTTTGGTAGATTTACAAAAATCCAAGAAAACCATTTAGTTTCTTTTATCAGTATGACAATATTAACAGTGTAAATTCTGCCCTAGATCTGCAGGACAATGAAATAACTGGATTAAAATGTTATTTGCCCTGCAAATATTGTGGACTATTTTGCAAAGGTTTGGATGTTTCTTGTCAATACTGTGGGCTTATGGCCAAATTTGGAGATCTGGATTACATTTTTTATGTAGTTTTTAGTAAGTACACTCTTATTTTTAGATGTATTTATAAAATCCCAGAGAAATGATTCATGTGCTTTTAAACGTGCGTAGGTGAATTGCAGCAAAGACATGTAATTTACAATATGAGAAGTTTATAGACATACAGGTATTCCAACAACCAAACCGTATCACTTTCGAAAGAAAAACATTGGGTTTTAACAAGTATTTAACCCCTTGTTCGTTTTTGCCTCTCCATGTTTTAGGATAACTTTTTTGTTTTTTCATTGGCTGTGCAAGGCCTAGTTTAATGTGGGAGAAATTGATGATATTTTTGTTCTGTTTGAGGGTACATACAAAATAATTTGTAATTTATATACATTGTGTTGCAAACATGGAAAGTAATATTGTTTTACATTGCCTTTTACACTGTACATATTTCACACTTAACCCGTTGAAAGAGTTGTTCAGGTTATTTTGGTCATGTGAATACCTAATAATAGGTTTAGGGTTTTTTTTGTTTTTGTTTTTTTTTTGTTGTTGCATTTTTCCTTAACACAGTAATGATGTTTCAAAAACGTGCACGGACCCATTGAGATGAATGGGTCAGAATTCAGTCTGGATGCTATGTGTTTGCTTCGCTAATCGCACCTGGACGGAAATCTTACTCGTGTGATAGGAGCCTAAGGGCTCATTCAGACAATCGTATGTTTGTGTCCGCATGCATTTCAATGGGACTGCAAAAGATTGCGGAGAAGAATAGGCATTTCTAGCATAGGGCTGGCCGCTCCATTCCGCAAAATGCAGAAGGCACACAGCTGGTATCAATGTTTTGCAGATCTGCAATTTGAGGACCACAAAATAGATACAGTCGTCTGAATGAGCCCTAAAGGTTTAACTGAAGCATATGTTTTGTGCTTCTGCACCCATCCTGTTAGAAATACATTACCAGTTTTCTTTTATGTAATGAGACCTGAAAATCCCATATGTATTTCGGTGCATGCTTGAAATTACTAAAGTCCCGCCCCCTACAGCTTTAATTGTCTGAGCTTGAAAAAAGCTTTTTCTGCTTCTATAGAAAAGTTTCATTAAAATACGCTTGAAATCTCAGATTGCCTTTATTGTTCTGATGCTTTCATAATTTACATTGTAATTCATATTTTCCAGTTATATATTTTTTTTTTTTGTCCTTGGGGTTTATTTGCTTTGAATTCTAAGTATTTGTGGAGTAGAACATAGATACTCAAAATCTTCTGAATAGATTCTGGGAACATTGAAGAGGGGAAATAAACAGATCGATGCCAGGAGAGCAATGGATAATAGGACCATACTAATCCACGCTTCTCACTGTGTATTTCTCATTCTTACTCAGCCCTTTTTTTATTGTAATTAAAGGCATTATCATCTTCCATTCAGATAGCTTCCAGTCATTGCTGCTTTTACCATTTCCCCGTTCGGAACCTGTTCTTGTAATATTTTGACGAATATAGATGTCCTGAACATTCTCAGCTGACTGTTGTCACGCACAAATCTGTCAAGTGTTCAGAATATTCTATAGCTACAACATTTCTCAGTCTAGGTTACCATTATATACATGCAGATGAGCAGTGATGGTGCCTGTCCCATTAGTAATATCATTTATGGTGTCAGCCTAGTCAGGTTCCTTTCTTGCACTCTACAGACTGAGATGCTGAGTAGAGTGTTCCTCAACTCCAGTCCTCAGGGCCCACCTAACGGTCAGGTTTTCAGGATTTCCTTAGTATTCAGCAGGTGATATAATTAAATTCAATGCATCAGGACTTACCACAGGTATTCATTCTGTGGAATATCCTCAAATCATGACTGTTAGGTGGGCCCTGAGGACTAGAGTTGGGGAACACTGCATTATAGGTTCCGTTTATAACAGAATATAATGGAATGGCCAGACGGAATGCAAAACGAAAGCCTTCAAGAGGCATTCCGTTATGCTCCATTCTAATAGTAGTACTTGGGCAAGCACAACGGATCCGTCTGGTTTAGTTATGCAGGACGGAAACAAAGTCCTGTTGACAGGCTTCCGTTTTGCATTCCATCTGGCCATTCCATTATAAACGGAACCTATAACGTAATGGCATAACACTAGTGTGAAACAACCCTAACTTAAACATTTAAAGTGGTTGTGCAGTGGTCATCAATATCATATCTGCGTGGGTCTGACTCCCAATCAGCTGTTTTTCGTTATCATTTTTTTTACCCCCAAAGCCATACCTTTTTTTTTTTGTTTTTTTTTTGTTTTTGTGGGACAAGATGCATTTTCTATTGGCACCATACACAACTGCATAAAATCTGGTGTAAAGCAAAAAAAAGTCCATATTCTGACCCCATCACCATATTCTGACCCCTCTAACTTTTTTGTAGTTATGTGTACAGAGCTGTGTGGGACTCATTTTTTGTGGGGAGATCTGTACTTTTCATTGATACCATTTTGGGGTGTGTATAACTTTTTGTTCACTTTTTATTTATGTTTTTGTGGGAGGTGAGGCAATTCAAAAAATGGCAAATCAGCCATTTTGATTCTTTTTTTTCCATTTCGCAGTTTGCTGTATTGGAAAAATATTTTTATATTTTAATAGTATGGACATTTTCGCACACGGTGGTGCCTATGATATGTATTTTCTTTCTTTACATATTTTATTAACATTTTGGGTAAAGGGGGTAATTTGAATTATTTTTGTAATTATTTAAAAATGTATTAATTTTCTTACACTATTTTATAGTTCCCCTCTAACAAGCAATCATCAGATTGATTGCCTCATAGACTCCAATGCATTAGTTCTAGCTCCCCCGATCCCCACCGGGGGAGCCAGAGCACACCCAGAAGAGCGCACTTCCAGTCTCTAGGACATCCAGATGCTGAGATCACATTTGACCATGGCATCTGAAGGGTTAAAAGTCTGTGATCTGCTTTACTGACATTTGCAGACATTAGTGCTTTGTGTCTGGTGTTTAAAACAGCAGATTCCTGGTTTCCAATGGCACCCACTTCATGCGCCAGCAGTCGCCATTTTTAAATGCCCGGCCACAACGTAAATTTACGTTGGTCGGTAGAGGGTTAAGGGGATGCGGTGACTGACAGCTATGTCAGAATGTACACAGAGAGTGCTATCAATCTCCCTCATGTATGACCGAGATTGAAGTGTAATTGCAAGTTTTACTGAAACTTTTCCTACTAAACTGTATATCAATCTGCTCAAATAAAAAGAAAATGTTTTTGCATTGCTGCATCCCAAGACCCAGAACTTTTTTACTTTTCTTCCTATAGAGCTGTGTGAGGGCTTGATTCTTGTCAGACAACTTGTAGATTTCATTGATACTCCAGGTTTTTGGTGGCAACTGAGCAAAAAGCTGCAGTTCTGAAATTTATTTTTTTTTCATGACTTTCATCATGCAGGATAATTTACATGATATTTGCGTAGTGCGGGTCAGATTGGTGCAGGGTGCTGGGAAACACTGGAAGCAGGCTTGGGGCCTACACTAGGCCTTGTCCTGCCTTCACTGGCATCGGCACCAGCGAACTCATTTGTAGATGCTGATGAGAGGGAGTGGGCCATGAAATGGTGGTGGCATAAGACCTCTTAGTGACCACTGTAATGAGGCGTATGGGTGGTTACTAAGAAGTTAAAGTGAATGGGACGCAATTTCAACAGAGAGCAGGTAAGCAGTGGAGAGTGCAGTTTTCGCACGAGAGCTGAATTCTCTTCCAACAGCTGATCGACAGGGGTGCAAAAACTCGGATCCTCGCCAATCTGATATTGATTACTTATCCTGAGGATAGGTTATATATATATATATATATATATATATATATATATATATATATATATACAACCCCCTGCAATATTTGTAGAAGTACTATAGATATGGATGGTATTTTACTGCATTTTGATACCATGTTTATACATTTATTAGTGGTGTTGCTGTAAATTGGAGATGGTAAGGCATTGATGTCAATTAGCACTAAGCGTACTCCAGGAAATGTGTCATACATGGTGCTAGGCCTGAGGGGGCAGTGTGTGACTTCTTTTAGACACAGTGTCTGTTTTTCCCATAGTGTTTCTTTAAAATCCCTTATTTGTTTTCTGTAATTGGTTAACCATGTGGCCACAAGTGAAATGGCGTCTTACAGTATTGAGTTCACACACCGCGTTGGATTCACTTAACGAGATTGATTAATTTGGGATCTATGCTGGCCTTTCTTCTCTGACTCAATCAGCCCTGCTTACTTTTCACTAAAGAACAACATCTTTCTTCTTAAGTAACATCTCGATGCGATGTACAGTGTACGGTATCCCTGGATTGAATTATCCGGGTGACATAATCAGTCACTGGACATCATCAATGTCCGCGGTTGTTAAAAATAGACAGAGCTATAGCCTAGTACATTATGGCTCTCACCGTGAATATCCTGAAGGCTCGCAATTCTTCGCCACCTTTAACCTTTTAAAGTCCACGTGGGATTTCTCCACAGGCTGTTATTTAAACATCAGTGATTGTGTGGGCTCTCTCTGGAGCTCTCTTACTCATTTCCGCGCACAGGAAAGCAGATATGCTGTTTGATTTCAGGCAAGAACCCGGCAGCTAAGAAATTGGTGTGGCAACGTATCGCCCCTCTTGTGATTGCTTATCAGGCATTTTATTTTAAAAATGACATCGTGACATTTTTATATATTCTATTCAGGAAATGTTGTGGGCCCACAGGCAATATTTTACACTATGCAGGTATAGGGCACCAACATTACATTGTTTCCTATAAGTTTCGCTCGGCAAACATCTCCTTATGATTAGTTGACCTGACCATAGAGACTCACTGAAGAACTACCGAAGACTGTGTGGTGGTCAGGCACCCTCATCATATTTCTCCCTCGTACAGTTTGGTTCACTGGTAATTATTACACTTTTTGTGTCATTCTATTGTTAGTAAAAGTATCATCATCCTTTTGGTTTTCACAGAAATGGCCTGAGTCATAAGCTGCAGCCCTGAACTGGACATAGGATCTGCAGATTTTTAATATTAATGGGGCTGTTATATACCCTTTTAGAGAATTCTGAGTTAATAGAGGGGTCTTCAGGTCTTGACCAGAGTTTATACAAAGGTTGTCTCTCTTGCCCTGAGGGACCTGTTCAGTCCTCCACAAAACAGATAACTCATTGATTTTCATGAGCGCTGTGCAATGCTTAATTTCTCCTGTGGTGGCGCCACAGCGGAATTGAACACTTTCTGCCTGGTCTCCACACAGATTACAGCTATTTGCTGGAGGGGCACAGCTTATTGTTAAGACATCCTATGAATAGTTAGGTATCATTGAGACTGTTTACAGTACCTGCTTTTTCACACAGTCTTTCCTAAACATCTTCCTGTTAGGCCATGTTAGGTCAGTTTTACACTGATGAGCAATAATGCTTAGCAATACCCTAGGGGAACTAATATGACATTAAATGGGTTAACCACGAAAACATATTTATGACTTATCCTCAGGATATGTCAACAGAATCAGATCAGATGTTAGAAAAGGCCTTGAGTGCTACAGCCTCTTCCTAGGCCGGTGACGTCACTGTATATTGGTCATATGGCCAAGTTGCAGCTTGGCTTCGTTCAAGTCAATGAGACTGAGCTGCAATACCAAGCACTGCCACTATATGATGTACCACGCTGTCCTTGGGATGCTGCCAGGAGCCTGCATTGCTCCACTTTTTTAGATATTGATGACCTATACTCCACATAAGGTTGCTCAAGGTCCACCACCTGGCACCCCACCTATCAGCTGTTTGCGGCAGGCAAGGGGAACATGACAGAGAATGTCAGTGTGCACACTCCAGTCTGTAGGCAGCAGCAAGGACGGAACACTAGGGCATGAAAATTTGCCACTGTGAAGTTATGGCACTCTGGACGTGGAGTCTGCGTAGGGGAGCACTCACAGCCGGCAGGATGGGGTTTGTGACTGGAACCATTTTGAATGACATCATTTAGAGGGGTCATCGCTTTCAAAACAGTGTACAGGCACTGTATACATGAGCAGCAGGGCTGAAACACTATGGTGGAAATGCACTCAAGATAACAGCACAGAAAACCTGTAAATAAGTCTACATTCATACAACGTATTTATGGGTCCACATCCGTTTTGCAATTTTGTGGAACGGATGCGAACCCATTTATTTCAATTGGGCAGCAAAAGATGCGGCCAGCACACAATGTGCTATCGATATCCGTAGTTCCGTTTAGCAGCCCCGCAAAAAAGATAGAGCATGTATACAAGAATAGGCATCTGTAGACAAGAATAGGCATTTCTATCGTAGGGTTGGCCGCATTCTGGTTTCCTTGTTTTGCAGATCCACAAAACACATATGGTTGTCTGACTTTGCACTTCTATTATTTGCTCAGTTAATTCCATCACTTATTGTCAACTAAAATCAGAAGTGCAGTCTACTTAGAGATAAGGTCTAATGGAAACATATTCACCTTTTCTGTGTTTTTGACCCGCACCTAGTTTTGGCTCAAAATGACTAATGGAAATAACTGACCAAATAAGGGTGGGTTCGCACTAGCGTTCTGCCAGTCGACAGGACTTTTTTTTCCATCCTCCATAACAGAAACCAGACGGATCCGTTATGCTTTCCCATAGACTTCTATTAGGACAGAGCAAAATGGAATGCCTCTTAAATGCAGCGTTCTGCATTCCGTCTGGCCATTCCGTTATATTTAGTTATAAAGGGAACCTATAACGGAATGGCATAACGCTAGTGTGAACCCACCCTAACTGAAGTGTGAATTCAACCTAATCTATAAATATAACAAAGTGGCCAACCCCTTGATGATCTCACACTCCTATTCCACAAATGGCATCCAGCACACAACACCTACCTACCCAAGATGCAAATAATGCACAGTTTACAGTAGTGGCGGCAGTCCAATCACAGGAGCCAGTTGGCGTGGATGTTGGTGTTCTTCCAGGAACCGTTGGTTCACAAGTGACTGCAAATCCAGCTAAAAAAAATCCACTGCAGATCTTGCAGCGTTTCTCCAGCAAAAACCATATGTATTACATGTGTTTTTTACTGCGGGAAAAGCAGCGGACTGGACCTTCACTGCAAAAGGTAAAATCTGCAGGAAAGTTCTGCAGCATAAATTGACATGCTGCAGATTTAAAAACTGCACTGCAGGTCAATTTACGCTGTTACTTGTTCACAACGTGCACAATATTGCAGAGGCATAGAGAAGCTAGTGGTACTGGAAATAGAAGTCCAGTGCACTTGAGGATAAAAAAAAGGACTGATGTCTGCTGTTGAGTCCCTTTTGAGTATTAGCTGCAGTATCCACTGCACACAGTACTCTACATCCACGGGATTACGCCCCTATTAGGCTTCATTCACACGACCGTATTTTGTTTCTGTGTCCGTTCCGTTTTTTTTGTGGACCGTATGTGGAACCATTCATTTCAACGGGTCCGCAAAAAAACGGAAGGTACTCCGTTTGCATTCCGTTTCCGTATGTCCGCATTTCCGTTCCGCAAAAAAGATAGAACATGTCCTATTCTTGTCCGTTGTGCTGACAAGGATAGGCATTGTTACAATGGATCCGCAAAAAAACGGACACGGATGCCATACGGAACGTCATCCGTTTTTTTTGCGGATCTGCAATTTGCGGACCGCAAAACACATACGGTCGTGTGAATGAAGCCTTAGACTGCACAATTATCGGCAAATTATCATTGTCGAACAGCCGGTAAAGATAACCGATTATGAGCAGCACATAACCCCTAGGAATCAGGGATGTGCTGCCAATAATGAACTCAACAGAATGAGGGAGGAACGGCTGGGCAAATGCGTGCCGATAGAAGTGTTCTCATCCATCAGTGATCGCACTGCCCATACATCAGGCAGTGTAATAGCGCCTTTACATGTGTATTATATGTATTTATGACCGTGAGATTGCATATTACTGCACCCATTGTTCTTTTTTCATATCCCAAATAAAAGACAGCCATGGTAGGCAGACATATCACATTAGAGTGCGCGTGCTGACAGTAACGTTCATGCTTTTATTTGTAGGCAGCAATTATCCACTTAGTTTGGTATTGAATTTTAGTTAGAAAAACAGCATATTTGCTAATTTTGTAATAGAGTATAGAAATGCATAATGGGACAAATCCATTTTAGACACTAAAATAATGCAGAAAGAAGCAAAACTGTTTCTAAACTGTATAAAAGGTAAGTAACCCTTTCTAGCTATTATCAATTAGCTTTGGCTCGTTTCCACCTATAGCTGAAATAAGACTGGGTATTCTGCTTGATATTTCAGAATGGTGTTTAAGAAGTAAAGGTTCTGTCCACATGGCATTGAAGCACTTTATGTATATACCTTGCAGTCTTGCTTACAAACCGATACAAATCACAGAAATCCTGATAGGATGGAAGGGTTTACGTCCTAAAAATCCTAGAAATCACTGAAAATAGGGACGCTAAAAACTAAACTTTATTTCAACTGATTAAAATATATAACAAGGGAAAAACTCGCACAAAAAGTGTATATAAAATCTTACGCTATCCTCTGTGTGGTGCAATTGGATCAATCACCCCACCTCACTCTGTGGTAGCTATGGATTGAACCAAAGAGGTACAGAAGTGCACCCACATTAGGATCTCACACAAACTATGAACAATTTGTATAGCAGGAAAAATGCCTCTAGTATCCCCCACACTTACACTGAGCCGTGATTAATCTCCTGTAGGGGTATCTCCAATCAGGGCCCCTGTATATCCAAGGAGAATGAGGCTTGAACCTGCTGAGGGGTGGGCTCAATTAGTCATCCCAGTTCGCTGAACAGTATTTGGTAGCACCAGAGAGACTGACTACACTTAGCACATATGTAGTGTTAGCTCTAGCCGTCATATCTTTTTGGCGTTTCATGTGAGGGATTGGGCTGTATCCTCTTGCACTGGGTGGTCCTTGGCCCTTGTGGTTAGGGGGATAGAGTGAGACCCTGAACAGGGATCACTAATTGAGCCCACCCCACAGCAGGTACAAGCCTCATTCTCCTTGGATATACAGGGGCCCTGAGCCCTAGAGGGGATTAATCACGGCTCAGTGTAAGTGTGGGGGGATACTAGAGGCATTTTTCCTGCTATACAAATTGTTCACATAGTTTGTGTGAGATCCTAATGTGGGTGCACTTCTGTACCTCTTTGGTTCAATCCATAGCTACCACAGAGTGAGGTGGGGTGATTGATCCAATTGCACCGCACAGAGGATAGCGTATGATTTTATATACGCTTTTTGTGCAAGTTTTTCCCTTGTTATATATTTTAATGAGTTGAAATAAAGTTTAGTTTTTTGCTTACAAACCGGAATGAAAATATAAATCCCCACCACTATAGTGCTCATAATATCCCATATTCCTGGATGACACATGATTATTTTGAGATATGTGACCCTGCTTACATTCTCCCTGTCTGTGTGAATTTTTACTATACTTAAAGATCAGGAGAACAAGGTATAGAGGTTCTGCTTAGAAGGTATAATCTCAGTGCATGGTATTGTTGGAGATGTGCAGCTGCCAACAGTAAAGCGTTGGTGGGAATGTTAATAACTGTCAGTGTCTATAAAGTGATATCTGTAACTCTGTTAAAAAAAAAAATAACATTAAAAATGTAACCACCTAACTGTTTTGCCCCAGCCCAGCTCCAGCAGTGGGAAAAGTAGCTAACTGGAGGGGGGAGAGCTGCTTTAGACGCTGCTATCTCCTGTATGGTAGCAACTGGTCTTTGAAAGTTGGCATTCCAAGTTTTCAGACAATATCAGAATGACAGCTACAGTCCAAGCAACAGAGGAGAAATCATTATTAGAAATGGGGATGCTGTAAATGCAGCTGAAAGTGAAAGTAAAAACCGGTTTTACCAGCACTTATTCCCTACTCAGTTTCTAACAGTGATTTCTCCACTGTTGCTTGGTCTTTAGCTGTTATTTTGGTATTGTATAAAAGCATGACCTTTCAAACAAGACCACTTGCATGTTTCTAGCTGCTGCTATTCAGGAGATATCACCATCTAAAGCAGCCCTCCCCCCCTACAGTTAGCTACTTTTCCCTCTGCCAGAGCTGGACTGGGCAAAACAGTTAGGTGGTTAAAGGAGTTCTCCATAATTTACATATTGATGAGCTATCCTCCGGGTAGGTCATCAGTATGAGACTGAGGAGTGTCCGACTCCCGGTACCCTTGCTGATCGGCTGTTTGAAGAGGCTGCCTCCTCACAGCTCACCAAGCACAGCACCTTGATTGTATAGCGGTTGTATTGGTAAAGAAGCTCATCCCCATTCACTTAAATAGGATTGAGCTGCACCTAGGCCATATAACTGATGTGTGGTGTTGTCACTGGCCTACGAAGAGGCTACAGCACTCACAACTTACCAAGCACAGTGCCATACATTGTATAGTGGCTATGCTTGGTATTGCAGCTCATCTCTATTCACTTGAATGGGACTGAGCTGTGCCTAGGCCATGTGACCGATGTATGGTGACGCCACTGGCCTGCAATGAGGCCTAAGCGCTCACAATGCAGCAGCCTTTTCATACAGCCAATATCTCTGGGATTTGCACACTCACGAACTGTCCTCAGGATAGGTCATCAGTATGAAATTGATAGGGGTCTCATCCTGAGGATAGGTCATCAATATGTATTGTATACAATCTAAATTGTCCCTACAAGAGAGTCACTTATTGGACATAATAATAAATCCCATGTACAGAGAACAGGAAAGTTAGAAGACCTTATTATCCTTCAGGTGGTTGTCACAATAACGTATCTCCTATCCTGTGTGATAAATGCCCAACCAGCATGGGTCTGACTGCAGGCGTCCCCGCCAATCACTAGAATTGGGGCCCGTTTTCCTCCTGTTTGAATGCAGGAGACATCGGAGTACAAATAGTATCAAATATCTATTAACCAAGTACACAATATGAAATATAGCGTACTGGTGCGTTACAGCGAAAGTTTGTCAATCACCCCTGCAGTTGCCAGCTTTTTCTGAAAAATAAGATTAAAAGGAAATTAAATCAGTTTGGAATGTAAAAAGTGGAAGCCTTTTAGATTGATAGAGGGGCAACCGTAGATTATTTGATGTAAATTATCTGTGATGGACACCATGAGGAGATGAGCATTTTCTACCTGCTGCGTAAATAGTGAAGTTTATGTGAAATTGTGTTGAAGACAAAGCAAACCGGAATGACTAATGATGATTTATGTCATTTGTGATATGATTCATGCAACCGATGAGCTGAATACTCTTTACCTACAGGTATTCATGTAGTGCCATTGTTATCTATATAGCTGCATTGATTAGGATTTTTCTTGTACTATAAAGAAGCTTTCTCTAACCGCCTATTAAACTCCAGACAACTTAGAAGTGCAACACGTCCTCATTTCCCCTTAAAGATTGCTGTTACCACTTTCTGAAGTTATTCTTTACCTAATCAACTTCTGAGATTACCAAGTGCCTACAACCATGATAAAATATGATATCTGTTGCTCAGCATCACAAGTTAATTGCTGAATAACACAAATTTAACACGGCACGCCTGTCCAAGCAATTATAGCGTTGGCTTTTAAAAATGTGCTACGATGTGTTATAATTGAGGGATGTGTTGTACATGTGATAGTTATCTTTTTTTTTTGTTAGTAAGGGCCGTGTGCAGGTTAGTGGGGGGGTCTCTGAGCAAGAATTTAATAGGAGATCTTTACCCCGTTTATTGGTGCTGTTCAGTAGTAACCAATGCACAGGAGTTTCAGACAGATCCTCCAAAGTTTATGCTAGAACCATATGAAACGCTCATGTCTGCCTGAGGGTAGTATCGGACTAAGGGCCCTTTCACACGGCCCTATGCCCTCAGGGACATATGGTCAGTGAGTGGGCCATATGTCCCGGAGTGGCATCGATCGTGCACACGGGAGCGCACAGCATATATATGTCTCCGTATATGTCTCTCGGAGGGCATACAGTCGTGTGAAAGGGCCCTAACAGATCCTCCATAGTTTATGCTAGAACCATATGAAACGCTCATGTCTGCCTGAGGGTAGTATCAGACTAACAGATCCTCCATAGTTTATGCTAGAACCATATGAAACTCTCACTTCTGCCTGAGGGTAGTATCCCAAAGGTTACTGGATGGTGAAGACCACTTAGAGGCATAAGCCATTGGGTAATTTTGCTTCTACTCTCCCTACTTATCTGTCTTAGTATTAATCTACACCAGGTATCAGCTAACTAGCATGCAAACTTACTAGGATGTTCTTGGAGTTCCCATGGAGGAGAATGGAGCATGCTGGGAGTTGTAGTTTTTAAAAAACGTGATGTGAACCCATCCTTACACTGTTACTTAACACCCTTCCACTCACATCCTCTCTACCCCCTTCAGTTGCACTCTTCTTCACTTGTTTCAACCTTCTTTCCTTTTCCCCTCATTTTCACATTTTCTCCCTCATTTTTCTGCTTTTATTGCTCATTTTTTTAATTGTCCCCAATTGCTATTGTTCATGCCACACTTTTGCTTATTTTTGATCCTTTTGCCCCATTTCCCTTCCCTTTCCCTAATTTTTTTCCCTTTTCCCCTCATTTTTTGCTTTTTTCCACGGGTTTCCTTTTCCCTCATTCTTACCTGATATTTTCTCTTTTGTTCTTTCCTCACTTCACTTCCTCTCACACTTTCCCATTAATTTTTGTCATTCTCTCTATCCCTATCATTTTCCTGCCCACTTCCCTTTTCTTCTCGCCCTTTCTTTCTACCCTTCTCTTATTCTTGGGCTGTGTTCAAATCTCTGAGGCTTAATTCTACAAGCATCTCATTGGTCTGTCATGTGACTTAACACACACTTCAATATCAGTACATGTGATTGATCAAAGCCTCCTACCTTTCAACTTCCCTGGCTTTAGACTCATTGCAGCATCAAACCCATTGGAACCATTCGCTTCAATGGAGCCGCAAAAAAAAAAGAAAATGATGTGTGCATTCCTTACCAGTATGTCCACAAAAAAAAGAAAAAAATGGAACATGTCCTTTTATTGTCAGCATTAGGGACAAGGATAGGACTATTCTATTAGGGCCCTAAGTGAACCTTTCTGGCACCAGAGACGCTGCAGTAGTGAGAGGCCATTTATTTGATTACTCTTGAGACTATATTGTAATGTAACATTGATTATTACAAAAAATGGTGACGGATGTTTCTTCTGAGACTAAAATTCATTTTCTCTATTGTATATGATGAGTCACTTTGTGGGTTTTTTTGTGTTTTACTTTAGTGTTTAGTTTATCTTTACCTGGTGACTTATCTAGAGCTGCTGCAGTGCACTAAAACAATGGACACAATCGCTTCTTGGTTTAAAAACCCCACAGCCACCGTTATAGAGAGCCACTGACAGAGTGCTTTTAATAATATCTAATTACCATGAAGTATTTCACTTAATGTCACGCTGTAATTTTATTTAATGTCATATTATCATTGTATTTTACATGTCCAGCCTGTCACTTTCAAGACTTGACCATAACTTTTTTTTGTAACATTTTGAATTAATAGTGCAAAAATAATCGAGAGATTTGCAAGGCACATTCAAATGTTAATTTCCAATTTCATCAAGCACAACATTAATGTCTCTGATGGTGCCATTCTCTTTCACACCTCTGGAGGTGATTGAAATGCGGGCCTTTAAAGTGAAGTCTGATAACCAGCGTATGGCAACTCCAATTAGCTTCACTTTGCCCTGAAGTGCATCACAAACAGTAACAAGGTCTCCTAGGACCACTACTTTTGCTAGCTCCGTAGTCATTTTTCCTCATTAGTTCCTTTCAATTGGCACTAATGCCATGTACCAAACATCTGAGTGATAGACAACAAAAAAACATGAAGACGAAAAAGGAAAAAAAACTTTGCCTGTTCTACATACAATTATTTTCCATAATTTAAGTCTCTCTTGAATTCGTTTGATAGTTTAAAAGCTGACATTTCTTTATTCTATTAACCTTTCCACCTTGTGGAAGTCATAGAACTTTTTAGTGTGGCGCTCTGGTGAGTTTTTTGCTCTTTTTTTTCCCTAAGCATGTTTAAGAATAAAATATGAACAAAATGTTGTACATGTCAAAATCACTTTGGCTTTCACCGTTAAACACTGGATCTTTTTAATAATACTAACTTAGGTCCTTGGGTGTTAACATAGGACATATTGTAAACATAATACAAGGGTAGCTATAGACTAGTGGTGGCATAAGGGGCCACATCTTATCCAATTTCTTAAACAACCCCCCGTGTGCCAGGCCCCTCACAGGTAATATACTTACCCCGCTCCCGGTGCCTGGTCCCCACACCGCTGCTGCTTCTCTCTGTACACAGATGAAAACATTCGTGGCTCTGGAGAGCAGCCAATGGCAGATGGGGACGAGCCTCCCTAGCGTCTCCCGCGATGCTAGAGAGGCTTGTCCCCGCCTGCCATTGTCTGCTACCCCTTCCCCCCCACACACACTCAGAATGTTTTCATCTGTGTGTAGGGAGAAGCAGCAGCGGCAGTGTGGGGACTGGGAGCGGGGTGAGTATATTCCCACGGAGAGACCCAGCACATGGTTGGGCTGTTTGAGAAATTGGATAACCCCTTTAATGAATGCAAAAAGGAACTGCCATAAAAGTAGCTTATCTGAAATTGACCTCGTATAATTAAACACAATCTTTACTGAAATGAAACAAGATTTAGATGAGTGGTTCCCAAATAGGGTTCCCTGGGACCTGATCTATAGCTCTCCCGGACACAGCAGGAGCAAAAGCTGTCACTTTTACTGTAAGCAGTCGACAAATTTTGGCCAGAATATAAAATTATAGAATAATAATAATAATAATAATAATAATAATAATAATAATATAGAATTACCTGTGTTTAAAAAAAATAAAATTAAAATAAGATGCAGGGTTTTTTCAAGAATGGTAAATTCTTTTGGAGATCCTGCCACAGTAATAAGGTTGAGAATCATGGCTCTAAAACATGATAAAGACCTGAATATGTGTGTTACAGTAAAAACTGTTAATTCATCAATCAGCCATGTTCACACACAGTGTCTATCTTTTCCTTCTTTATTAAGTAGATTTAGTGTAAAATACCTTTACCGTAAAAAAAAGACATATGGACGTCAATCATGCTACTTATGTAAGGTATCATCAACCACCCGCTAGACAAATGGTGCGTGTCCCTCGAAACATTGCTGATAGTAAAGGTGGTATACTAGTATGAACGGTCATGAATTGCTCAAACTGTATGTCATGTTGAGTGCATGGTGGACTGAATGCTCGGGGAAGCAGGAGCTTTGACCATACAGGTGGACTTAAATCATGTCATCTATGTAAGGTATTTTTTACAGTTTTTTACGGTGAATTTATTTTACACAATATCTAGCTAATGAAGAAGGAAATCATAAACCCTTTGTATGAACTCACCTCATCGATGAATTGATGACTACCCAGGAACTGGAACCTGTTGCTGTGTAAGTTTAAATAACATAGTAACATAGTTTATAAGGCCGAAAAAAGACATCTGTCCATCCAGTTCGGCCTGTTTTCCTACAAATGAACCAAAGAAGTGACTTGTGGTTTACAGTAAAATACTGTAACTTGTATGTCTCTGCATTCCTAATACTTAATAAATAATACAATATATTTTGTTAAAGACTCATACACTTGTGAATTATTTATAGAGCTGTATAAATTTCAAGGAGAAAATTTGCTAATAAGCCAAATTAGTTTTTTTTTATGCATTTGCCCTTTATTTTATGCAGCACATTTCAGTGGATGTGTATGAATACTATTTTTAGCCCACAGAAGTCAACGGGTGGGGGTTCGACACCTAGCACCCCCACCGATCAGTTTTTGAAGAGGCTGTGGTGCTTCAGTGAGCTCTACACCTTCTTCATGGGCCAGTGACATCACATTCATTGGTCACATGGCCTACATGCGGCTTGGTCCCATTCAAGTGAATGGGGTTAAGCTGCAATACAATGGATACAATGGATGGAGCTGTGGTTGGTAAGCTGTGAGCAGGCTGTGACACGCACTGGAGCACTGCAGCCTCCTGCCCAGAGTCGGAACCTCACCAGTCAGATCCTGAGGATAGGTCATCAATATCAAACACTTGGGCAATCCTTTTAAACAGCATTGTATGGGTTGTGTGTGGTATTACAACTCCACCACAGCTCATAGTGAGATTTCTCAGTGTTGAGCAGGTATACAACATGAAACCACAGCAGCCAATCACTGTCCGCTGAGAACAGTGGTTGTCTGCAGTGGTCATGTGCTCTATACGTGGATATGTAAATATTTTCGTCTTCTCTCTCTTCTGATTTAGCTATATGTGGTATATGTTTTAAGTTTTGGGTGGAAATTATTTTAATATTCAACGCAAATTGAAGTTAGGCAAAAATATTAATGACATTGAAGCCATGATATTAGATGATATTGTCCTCTATAACTATGAAAATTCAGGTTCCACACCAGATTGTTATACAAAATTCAAATTTCTGAATATTTTGTTTAAGAATATTGGGTACAATATCGTACCATATTCTTCTGCTTATTCCAACTCTCAATTCTGCGTAAAGAACTGCAACTAAGACTACTTCTCATTCCTCAAAGCTATGAGAAGACTCTTTGAAGATGAACTTTCAGTGTTAATCACAACCTGGGCACATTGATGTTCCACCAGGACAACACACGACTTCTAAATTCATGCTGTTCGTGAACTTTGCTATGAGCGGGAGTCTCTTAAAAGTATGGTAATGTGATGTCTAGTAGTGAGAAAGTAGCAGAGCTGAGAACCTAAGGTCTCGTCCTTCAAAAGCCTCCACTTTCCTTGGCTTCCTTTTGACGTCTATAACATTTCATTCTGATGGCAGAGAAACAATACCAGGAGGAAAATGTATCCATCAATCAATCGGTTTCACAGAATGTTATGAAAAGGTTTTGGTAATTTGACAGCAGCAAGATGAGTGTTTCACTTAAATTAGGTTTAAAAAATTAACTTTAAGAAAGTCTATTTCGGAACAGCTGATGCTGCGTGTAGTAGAGGCGTTAAAACTTTATGGTGAACGTAAAATAAATTTTGAAAAGGATGGTATGGCAATTGATATGAAATATTTCAGGAGTGAAAACAAAACTGAGAAAAAGATAAAAATGCAAAAAGCATACATTAGTCATACTTTGCTCGGAAAATGTATTTAACCCCTATTAGGCACACTGACTGGTTTATGCACAGAAATGGAACCTGATAAATTCTAAAGACGCCGATTGTTTGCAGGAGTACAGAAGTTGACTTCACCTATAGACTTTTCCCAAGTCCTAATCAATGGCTCCTGGTACTCAGATACCTTCAGGACTTGAGTAGAACAGTATTACTTAAGGGACATCTGTCAGCAGATTTGTACCTTTGAAACTGGCTGACCTGTGACCGTTGCTGAGAAAAATTAAGGTTTAATATATGTCAATGAGCCTCTAAGGAGCAACGGGGGCGTTTCCATTACACCTAGAGGCTCTGCTCACACTGCAACTGCCCCTCTGCACTTTGATTGACAGATCCAGGCAGTGAAAATGAAAACTTGGCTTAGTTTCCGACTGGTACTTCGGAACCAAAGCAGAGTTTGGATCCAAGTTTTAAAATGGTTTTTCAATTTAAAAATCAAATACCGAAGTTATTCACTAAGGTCTCGCAAGACTTCGGGAATAACTGACTTCGCCTCTTCGGACACCGTACATTTTATTGCTGTACGGAGAGGGATCTTAAACCAAAGTTTTGAGTGAAGCAACTTCGGATCTAGGATCCAAAGCTCGCTTCACTCATCCCTAGTCATCAATATTAAAATCCCAAAAAACCTCTTTAAAGGGATTCTCCAGGGGTGATTTAAAATGGCCCTTAGCAACCTGTCAGGATGTGACTGACTGTCGACACTTGCAGAGGTTCCTGGAGGAGGAGGCAAGGCCTCACTACAATGCTCCACAATAGGTAGTTATGATGTGAACCTGTAGTAGAACGTTTACAGCTTCTACCTCTGCAGACTAGTTCTGGTCATCTTGCAACTGAATATAAATGGCTCCTATGTAAATCACTGTCCTGAGTAGTCTTATAATGTTTGCTCTTGAAACTTTGCATTCTCTAAACTCTTTTTGCTGAATGGTATTTTTTTTTCACACTTCACATTCAATTCAGCTGCTCACACATGACATTCAAAGGTCCTGCAAATCACATCTACAGCTTCATATGATTTTCCAGAAATGTTGACAGCAGTCTTTTTGACGGCTAGTCTAATTTGATGTCTGTGTCGATTCAGTTTGTCAGGATAAGATGATAGGATGTAGTGAATATATTTTTTATATCTAGGGTTTGATATTTTTTAAATCCAATTTTACAATTGTTTTCAAAGCACACATTTGAAATAAAATCAATAGAACCTGGAAAATACATGTTGTCATAGAAAATGATAAACATATATCATGTATACAATTTATGTGTATATTTGTATTGTTAAGTGAATGCGAAAGATTTGCGAATAAATAAGCTTACGCAGGCTACGTGAATAATTATATTTACTAAGTGATTAAATATAGAATAAAACAAGGAAATCACATACAGAATAAAAAGTAAATAAACATCACAAGCCAATGGAGTGGAGATCCTGTTGATCATGCTATAACCCATGGCTATGCTATATGCTATAACCCATGATCATGCTATAATACATGACCGACACCCCAGGGTGTACAAGAGAAATACGGCAATCATACTCACATCCTATCCAGATGGAGGCCTGATTGAGTCTCCTGAGACAAGGTGGGTTGCAGAGTTTTAACCTGTTAGCCCCTCCTCCAGTGTGCATCACTCATGTCTCTGAGATTAGTCAGGAATGTCTTCTCTTATCAGAGATGGGTTTCTCTCTCTAACCCACTTCATTACAAGGGAAACTTATAAACTATTACAGAGAGTATTAAACAGAATTAAAGGGGAGAACCAATCAGTTACTTAAAAATACCCTTACAATACAATATTATATACTGTAAATATTTATAGAACTGATTGCAGATACATATAATATAAGCACTTAAAATGGTAGTGTGGTTTTAGAAAGAAACCAGACAATCCTCGGGGGTTCCTTAAAAAAAAAAAAAATATCACCTAGCAGACTTCCCGGCTGTTGACCCGTTGTGGTGTTTTCACGTCTACAACACATGACCACTGCAGCCAGTCACTAGTCTCAGTGGTGCTTGTTGCCAGAAAACTGCTGCACACCTGTCCAAGATTTGTGTCTAATAATTCTGTTCTGCTTAATTGAAATGATTCTTGATCTGTAGACAGCTCGAGACATATTTAAAGGTCGAAAATTGACTTATAGGATAGCAGCCTTACCTCTGGTAGCATTAGGCTATGGCTACATGACGACATTGCGCAATAAAAAGAGTAAAACTACATTGCGACATTCTTTGCAATCATAGTCCATAGTCCATGCTGCGACATACTGTGACGTGAGAGTCACACAAAAATACAACGTGGATGGATTTATGCAACTGTCGTGTCGCAGTGAGACACTATTGACTATCATTATAAAAAGTGTAGCCTGACAACTGTCGCCGTGTAGCCCTAGAGGCAAGAGCATGTATGGATCTCATTTCCATACCCTCTTCCCAGAATTCCAGAGGTGCATTGCCTGGCCTAAAAGACTCCTCGTACCGTTTAAGGCACTCTCCATAAGAGCTATTGTACTCTCTCTGTGAATTGCAGATCATTAAGGGCAGAAGCAGTCAGCCAAGCTTTGTCCCTGTTGTCTGTGATTGCCTCTCCTCGTTATCTGAAGACAGGTTGATGGACTTCTATGAGCCCATCTTCTGCTGACATGGTGATCACAGATGTTGAGGAACCAAGCTTGCCTGAGTGTTTCTGTTCCTTTGTTCAAGCTGTCGGTTGGGGGTCTCAGCACTCATACCCACATTGATCAAATCTTTTTACATGTCACCACTTCATGTCTAAAGTTTTGTGAAATGACATTTAACACTTTAACCTACAGAAAGCACCTTTCTTTTTTGCTCATTGACTGCTAAACAGTAACTGGTGAGATGGTTTTACTCCAACTTATCCTACCAGTACATGAGTGCCTACATGAACCATTTGTCTAGCGTCACCTTTATGCTCACACATAAGACCTTTGAGTGTTTTGCAATCCGCAAATTGCGAAGTGGCCAAACATGGATACTGGCCAAGTGCATTCTGCACAACGGAACGACCAACCCCTAATAGAACACTACTATCCTTGTCCATAATGCAGAAAATAATAGAGCATCTATTTTTTTGCAAAGCGAACATATGGACATGGAATGCACACAGTTTCCGTTTTTTTTTTTTTTTTTTTTTTTTTGCAGCTCCATTGAAGTGAATGATGATTGGTTCTGCATACGAGCTGCAAAAAAACTTAACAGACATGGGAAAAAAAAACTTCCGAGTATATGAGCCCTTGCTGTGAATTCTTTTAAAGCAGCAAATCTTCAAGGTGCTTTACAGGGATATTCTCCAAGTGTTAAGGGTAATCTCCTCTTCTGGGAATAGCACGATACCTACTCCAGGGAAAATGTTTATAGTCTATGTTAGGATAAAAGTGAAAATGAAGCCACACACTTCGTAAAGGTGGTAAAATAATAGGGGAAAATTATGAAAGTAGATCATCACTTATAGGCATAATTGCTGAAAGTCATTAGCAGGGAGATAAAGTGCTACTGCTCATGACTTGAGTAGTAAATTATCCCTGTTTCCCTTTCTGCAGCCCTACGAGTAATTTCCTGCTTTCTCTAACACATTTCAGCATCCATCTCCTCCATTATTTAGATTACTTGTCCTCTTTTTGTTGAAAAGACTCCCTCAACAATGAGCTGATGACAGTGTGTCCTGTGTGGAGATCTCTTCTGCCAATGATCAATTGCCCTTCTGGACCACTGCGACATTACACAGCTTGAATTAAAATCCTTGGGTTGTCCATGTGCTGCATAGGTCTGTTGGGGTCCTCTAAAGGGACAGACTGTCTTTGTAGTTCTCTGCTTTGGTTCCATGACCCTTCTTCTCTCTCAGATCTACCTAAAATTGTATTTTAGTATGTTTTTCCTAAACTCTACACTCCTTTAAGAAATAAGCGTTAGTGTATCTCATTGTGGTGTTAAAGAAGAACTCCCGCAAAAATTTTTATTCTCTGACCTGTTAGAAAGGTGCATGATATAATCTGAAGTGAATGTCATTTTCTTATCAGTGACCGTTTCTGTGAGTAAAAACCTCTCTTCTTATTGTAGCTGGGTCATGTGACCAACTCCCTGACCTCCAACTGACCCAGGACAGAAAGCCAGTAACTGCTCTATTCATTCCTATAGGAGCCTCACTTTCAGTCTCATAGGAATACATAGAGAATTAGACTTCCTGTCCACACATAAGTCTATGTGTGAGTTGGTGGGTCTAATTGCTGGTCACATGACACAGATAAGAAACTTCAGGATGATATAAGTCAAAAATTCAGACACTGGTAAGAAAATGACATTCACTACAGATTATATCATGTACATTTCTAGCAGGGCATGGAATAAAATTTTTTTTCGGGAGTTCTTCTTTAAAGTAGTGTGAATGTTGTAGCTTCTAGGGAACTTTTATGTTCAAGTAGCTTCTCCTTTTCCCTTTGAAAGTTTTCTTCTAGTCAACATTATACAAAGGTATTGTTTAGTAAAAGGTGTAAAAGGAAATTTAAAAAGTAAATTAAATGGGTTTCCCAGGCTTCCAGTATTGATGACCTTACCTCAGGATAGGTCATGAGTATCTGACCTGTGGGGTTCTTTCTGTGGCTGCTGAGTACAACTAAACCCTGTCCAGTGAAATCCTCAGCCGTCCTTAGAGTCAGCAGAGGGTTATGTAGTAATAATGGAGCAGTTTTATTGTTCCATATGTTTCATAACAGAGACTTAAATATGGGGCCTATCAGCCCATCCTTTTCCCCGCCCACCCAACACTTTCCAAAAGTGGCGAGAGCGAGGAAAAGTCCCAGATTTTGTCGCAAAACACCTTTGTGACTAGATCTGCGACATAAATATGCCCAAAAAAGTGGCGTAAAAAAAATAATAAATTACCTCTTTTGTGCGTATTCCGAAACAATTTTATGCAGCTAAAATGAAACATCTGATATTAGTCTTTCTTAACAATTTTCGGACATTTTGTGTGTGCAGCGCCTATGTAGAACTATATTTCTCCATGGTAACCAACTACACACACACTTGTGCAGAATGTTTCTCTATTTACATTCCTATTAGAGATGAGCGAACGTGCTGGTAACGAGCACTGTACCGCTCGGCTCCCCTGCGCTCGCATGGGCGCAGGCAGCCGCTTCCGTCCTCCTCACCCGACGGAAGCGGCTGCCTGCGTCCATGCAAGCGCAGGGGAGCTGAGCGGTACAGTGCTCGTTTCGAGCACGTTCGCTCATCTCTAATTCCTATCTATCCACCTATAAACTGGTAACACCCAGTTGGACCTTTCTTTTAGGCTCCATTCACACGTCCTGTTTTTCTTTCCTGATTCGATCCTGATTTTTTCAGGACCCATTGAAATGAATGGATCCAGATCAGGATCAGGATCGAATCAGGAAAGAAAAACAGGACGTGTGAATGGAGCCTTTGACTGCTGGCAATGTATTCGTAAACTTCTGGTAGTAATAACAGAAGAATTACACAGCATAGAGCTATAAGAATAGATGCTCCAGAATTGTTATTGTAACAGGTCTTCTTGCTGCAGTCTGTTGAAGGGGTGCCCGGACAGCGTATAGATTCCCTAGACAACACTCCTCATTATTTTTTTCATAGCCCATTCACCCTTTGCGAAGAGCAAAGAAATGCAATGATGCATAACTTTTATCAGATGATGTTACTGTTACTACTGCAGTCTGCTGTAAGGATTCCTTACAAAAAATTACAAAAATAAGAAAAAGTATAACACATATCTACTAACCTATATCCGCTTGTCCAACATTACAGTAGAAACCCTGGAGATGGAACCAGTAGTGGTCTGGTATCAATAAAAGTCACCAGCACTTTTACTGTTTGGCAGATGATTATGCACAGATTCCTGTAGGAGAAAAGAGTGTGAAAGCTAGTGGGGCCTAAGCCGTGCCATTTTGTGCCAAAATTGTGGCACAGTTTTGGTGTGCACTTCTGTCTCAAATTAGGCTACTTTCACGCTTGTATTATTGTATTATTATGACAGAAGCATTTTTGCTGATTCATGACTGATCCAGCAAAAATGCTCGTCTGAAAGTAGCCTTAAAGGGGTATTCCCATCTCAGACAATGGGGGCATATCGCTATGAAGCCGACGGAAATAGCCGAGCCAACGCTCGCCAATTTTCGGCTGTCCCATAGAAAAGAATGGAGGGCAGCTGCGCCTGCGCACTGCACCCTCCTTCTCTTTTGGGGCCCCGTTCTCGATATAGGTGCGGGTCCCAGCGGTGGGACCCGCACATATAAGACGATGGGGCATATCCTGGCGATATGCCCCTATTGTCTGAGATGGGATAACCCCTTTAATAGCGTTTTTGCAGTTAGACATTCTTCTGTCACAGTATTTAGAACTGGATGTGTCCAGGGTTCTGCTTTTCTGTGCACTGGTCTAGAATGATGGAGGGAGTTGCTTCAGTAGCGATCACCATCCCTGAGGAACCTTCAATCTAAGCAGGGAAGGAACATTAGTCACAGGAGGGGCTGCTGCATTCTGTGAGCGTCAGAACCAGGCCAGCAGTAACCTCAGGAAATGAGAGCAGCCTCATAAAACTTCTCATGTGGGACGTGCGCTGGGAAATTGCAGGACGTTATCTTGTACATTTATCTGGCAGGCATCAGGGCATGATGTGTGTAGGATATGGTTAGGTTTGGTAAATGTAAAGTGATGATGACTTTGTGTTTCAGAGGATCCGAATAACAATCTGTAAATGTTTTTACTGCTGTTGTGGTAGTATACCGTTGCCTTGTCTTTTAAAAAGTTTCAAATTCTAGTTTTGTGCTTTCTGAAGCTGCACTTACATGCAGGGGATTCAGAAGGTTCCCTCCAGTTCTCCAGATCTGGTTATTAAAATTACAACTGGAGAACCGTGTTACCGGCTGAGTCCCGATTCGGTGCTCTGCCGGTGGCAGGGAAGCTGGAGATGTTCACTTCCATTGCTTCGCGCACCACTGATATTTTAGCTCCTTAGTTGGATAATATATGTATGTAGTGTGTATATATAGTGTACTTATATATGGTGTATGTATATGTAAACGTGTCGTGACGCCGCGTGTCTGCCATTGAGTAGGGAACTTGTTGTTAAAAATTTGAATCCCACCCCTGTGCACATAGATCCTACAGTAATTTAAAGTTGGCCTGTCATCTCCAAAATCATTTTCTAAATGAGCATACCGCCATATAGGTTAGCCGCCGCAGAACATAGCCATACCTTTCTTGTGATGATCCCATCCACTAATCCTGAGATATGGTTCCAAATATGGTTTTTGGTGCACCATGGGTGGGGCCGTTCTGGTGCACCATCACTCCTCGAGTAGAGCCACCTAGTACTCCCCTACGTGCTTGATTGAACAGTCCCTGACATTTCCTAGCCGGTAATGATGAGGCAGGGGAAGCCAGTGCACTGAATGGAGCGGCGTTGCCTACGTTGCACCGAAAACCTTATTTGCCTAAAAATTAAAAATATTACATTTTCAAGATTAGAGGACTGAATTTTGACATGAATGGTATGTTTATGTTTAGGGGCACCTTCCCTACATTGTGGTATGCTTACTTAGAAACTGTGACAGACTCTCTTTAAAAGAGGACCTGTCACCGCTCCTTACATGTCTGTTTTAATAGCTTCATACATTCCCCATGTAATAACAATTCTGGAACATCTATTCTTATGTCTCTATGTTGTGCCATTCCATTATTATTTCTACAAGAATTTATGAATAAATTGCTAGCAGTCTGCAGTAAAGGAACAGAGGGGAGGTAACCAGTTGGGGGTGTGTACCTGCACAGACTCACTCTATCCGATCAGCGCTGCCATGTTCAGACTGTGCAGGTAGACTCCCCCCAACTTGTTACCTCCCCTCTGTACCCTTACTGCAGACTGCTAGTAATTCATTCATAACTTCTAGTAGAAATAAAGGAATGGCACAACATACAGACATAAGAATAGATGCTCCAGAATTGTTATTACATGGGGAATGCATGAAGCTATTAAAACAGACATGTCAGGAGTGGTCAAAGGTCTTCTTTAAGTAGTAGGCTCTTTGTGCCCTTCCCTCTTTTATACCTCCTGGAAATGTCCGAATACATTGACAACTCTCAGCATTCCTCTCATCAGTTTGGGTATCTCACTGCACAGTCTGAATGTGTCCGAATGTGTAGGGACACAGACCATTAACAAATATATTTCCAGGATGGATAACAGAGCCACGGGAGACAAAGTCAGATGAAAACGTTCTATAGAATAGTTATTTATGGTGAATGTAAGTATTTACTGAGGGAGAGCTGACTGATCAGCTTGATGATGATTTTTTTCTTCTCTTTTCTGTACAGATGCGTTGAAGTTATTGCAAAGGAAGGCCGAAGCCTGAAAGAGCTCTACTTAGTAACATGCAAGATCACAGATCACGGTATCTCATTCTGTATTCTATTTGGCAGCTGCATCCACTTAACCACTGTTATTTATGAGCTGTTATAAGAACGTGTTCAGCTTAGTGTGAAATATTGGTGACGGGCAATAACTGCAGAATTTACAGTATATTGCACCTTCCATACCTACGTAAATTGTGTCAGCTGACAAGGCTCCGGCAATTAGGAAATTAACTTGTGTAGTAATTGTTGACCTGTACACAATACCTGCATACTGATAGTGCTTACACGTAATTACATTTCTCCGCACCGGAAAATTATTGAGCAGCTAGTCAACATTTGTTGTGTACATTAATAACACAATATAATTGTCTCTTTTTTCTGTGGTGCTAATGTATCTTGTGGAGGTGCCCATAAATCTTGAGCGGATTTTATAAATTTCAGTGTTAGTGCGTTCATTATTAACCCAGAGCTGAACACAAAAGTCAATTGATGCATTTGTCCTTGTATTATGTAGCCTACTATATGTTCCCTGGGGGGGGGGTTTAAAGGAAAAAGTCAATGAGCATTTTAAAAATTAAAATTAATCTCTGATAATAACTCTCTGATACCACTGTCCATAGCAATCCATTGTAACTTGAAAATCTTTCCAAAATGGCTCCAGTTAGGGTCCATTCACATGACCGTATGAATGGGTCCGCATCCGTTCCGCAATTTTGCGGACCAGGTACAGACCCATTCATTTCAATGGGACCCTGCAAAAAAGAGCATGTCCTATTCTTTTCAACAGCCACTGACCCATTAGACCAGGGATGGCCAACCTGAGGCTCTCCAGTTGTTGGAAAACTACAACTCCCAGCATGCTCAGACTGCCAACAGCTATCAGCCTACAGCAGGGCATGGTGGGAGTTGTAGTTTTACAACAGCTGGAGAGCCGCAGGTTGGCCATGCCTGCATTAGACATTTCTATCACAGGGCCGGCCATGTGCGGCCGGTGTCGGTGTTTTGAATAAATGGGGTTTTCCAGGAGTCCAGTCCTATATCTGACGGTCCGATTCCTGGTGCTCTTGCGGACAAGCTGTTGAAAGAGAGTGTTCACACAGATAAAATCTGCCACTAATCTTCCACTCATTCAGCAGCAGAAAACTGACGTTTTCAGCCACCAAGTCCACATTCAGAACTCCCCAATCCCATTGACTTTAATGTTAAAAACTCCGCCTTGTGCACACCGTGTACATTGGTAGAGGGTTTTTCTAAAAGCTGATTTGATAAACGCTTGAGAAGAGTCAGGTTACTTCTTGGAAGCCAATGGGGAAGCACAGAAACCTCAACCAAATAATTTTCTAATGCTCTTGTAAAAACTCCTCTAAAGCTCCCACCAAATTAGAAATCTGCCACTGAGAACTATCTGCTACTGATTTTTCTCCCGCTGCCGTATGAACTTATCCTAAAGAGGCTGCATACTGAGCACAGCACCATACGTTGTGTAGTGGCTGCACTTGGTATTGCAGCCCATTCACTTGAATGAGACTGAGCTGTAGAGGTCACCATAGTGATGTGGACTCATCAAACAGCTGATCCGTGATAGTCGTACCCCCATCAATTCGATATTGATGACCTTTTCTGAGAATAGGTCAACAATATTTTACTCCTAAACCCTTTTTAGCGAGTCACAAGCAATCTCCACTTTTTTTTATTAATACAGCCTGTTTTTTTCTGAGTGATTAAAAAAATAGTAGGTACTTTATCTTCTCAATACAGTTATATGGAAATATCTTGAAAATCATTTGGTTAGATTTTTGATCGTACTCACCTTGCTCTATCCTAGCTCCCAGGCTCTCTTCTGTGATCTTCTGGTCCTTATTTGTGGGGTCACATGCTCTGCTGCAACCGATGACTGGTCTCTGGTGATGTCTCTCCAAGTGGCATGTGACCCAGCAGTGATGTACCGCTTGATGAGGCCATTGACTGCAGCAGTGCATCACTTCGTCTATCCAGATGTTTACAGACAGGGACCTGAAAACCAGTGAAGAGAGCCAGGGAGCCGAAACGAATGGCGGCAGCAGATGAACATGGTTTTTTCAACAGGTTGATCAGGATTGGGTTCAAATTTAAAAATGTTCTAAATTCTGTAAAACCGCTTTAAGGCCTCATGCAAGAAGCCATAGCAGTCCACAATGTTGACCCGCAAAACACGCATATCAGCCATGTGCGTTCTGCATTGTCCGGAACAGTAAATCCTGCCCTCTATCAGAACTGCCTATTCTTGTCTGCAAAAGGGACAAGAATAGAACATGTTCTAAATTTTTTTTTTTGCGGGCCACAGAATGGAAATATGGTGGCTGATAGCACATGGTGTGCTGTTTATATCTTTTGCGGCCCCGTTGAAATTAATGCGGATGCAGACCAAAACCTCGGCTGTGTGCATGAGGACTAAGTCTGATGCATGTAAAAATGGGTTGCCTACAGTTAAAACAGTATGTTCATAAATACACAATATATTTATATCAGTTCCATTCATCTGAATGAATCACTTTTATCAGTTTTTTTCTGGTCGAATGAGGGACCAGAAGCAGGTCCATATCTGTTATTTATGTTTTATGTGTAATTTTTTATTATTTTAAGCCCTTCCCGACCAGCGCCGTACATGTACGGCGCTGCGGGAAGTGACTTCCCGACCAGCGCCGTAGTGCTACGGCGCGCTGATCGGGCGGGAGCAGGAGCTGCGCCCGCCCGATTAGCGGCGGGGGTCCGGCTGTGCCCAGTAGCCGGACCCCTGATGTATGCACCAGCATCGGTGAAAACACCGATGCCGGTGCATTAACCCTTCATGTGCCGCGGTCAGCGCTGACCGCGGCACATGCGGTGGGAAGGGGTTGCCATCGGGTCCCCGCGCTGCTGTGACGGGGACCCGATGGCTGAGATAAGCAATTGCCTTTCCTCTATACCATCCGGCAGCTATATTTGAGATCCTCCCTCGCAGATCTATGGCGCAATTTTGGAACTCGGTCTTACCAATGTGACATACCTATGAGTGGTCAGGTGAATAGCAAAAGTGCGTAAGTTTTTGAAATGAAAACTCAAAAAAAGTTTCGTTAAATAAAAAAAGGCAAAAGTATTATTAAAAAAAAAAACAGTGAAAAAAAATTGGTTTTTACAAAACATCAACAATTGCGTAATTTTATGACTCCCCTAAAAATGAATTTTTCAAAAAAAAATCACAAATGTAAAAAACGTAAAACAAACATATTTAGCCCATTGTAAAGAGATACAAAAATTTCTGAACCCCTTAACTCACAAAAGGACATATTGTTTATTTTGCCGCAAAAGGAACTGCGTAAAAACCTTGCTCTAAAAAAAAATGATCAATGCATGAGCAAATGTGCTCCAACAAAACAGATCAAAAATACCAGAATCATTTTAAAAGGTATGGGGTCAAAGGTTTACCCCAATGGTCCAAACCGTCTTTGTCCTTGGGCCAAAAAAAACGATACCCTACCTGAGACAACTCGCCTGAAAACTGAAAAAAATATGGGCTCTTGAAAAGGGCAACACAAAATAAAGATTTTATTCTGTTCAAAAATAAATCTAATGTGTAAAACTATCCAAAAATAAAAAGTAGGACATATTGGGTATTGCCGCTGTCCGTAACAACCTGGCTCTATAAAAATATTGCCATGAGATGGCCCTCCAGGCGGAATGCTGTAAAAAAAAAAAATTTTTTTTTAAAAAACTAAGGCCAAAACAGACATTTTTTTTCCTTTTTGTCTTCACAATAAAGTATAATAGCAGGCGATCAAAAAGGCGTATTTTACCCCCAAAATGGTACCCAATTCAAACCGTTATCTTGCCTGCAAAAAACGATACCCTACCTGAGACAATCGCCTGAAAACTGAAAAAATATGGCTCTTTGAAAGTCGGCAACACAAAATAAAGATTTTATCTGTTTCAAAAATAAATCTAATGTGTAAAACTATCCAAAAATAAAAAAGTTAGACATTTGGGTTCATCGTGTCCCATAACAACCTGCTCTATAAAAATATTACATGAGATGGCCCCCCGGGTGAATGCTGCAAAAAAAAAAAAAACTATGCCAAAACAACCATTTTTTTCCCTCTTGCCTCACAAAAAGTGTAATAGCAGGCGATCAAAAAGGTGTATTTACCCCAAAATGGTACCAATCAAACCGTCATCTTGTCCTGCAAAAACGGTACCCTACCTGAGACAATCGCCTGAAAACTGAAAAAAATATGGCTCTTTGAAAATGGCAACACAAAAAAAAGATTTTATTCTGTTCTAAAATGCATCTAATGTGTAAAACTTTCCAAAAATAAAAAAGTTAGACATATTGGGTATCGTCGCGTCCGTAACAACCTGCTGTATAAAAATATTTCATGAGATAGCCCCCCAGGTGAATGTTGTAAAAAATTTTTTAAAAAAAACCATGCCAAAACTGCTATTTTTTTCACCTTGACTCACAAAAACTGTAATACAAAGCGATCCAAAAGTCTTATGTACCCCAAAATGGTACCAATCAAACCGTCATCTCGTCCCGCAAAAAATGAGCCCCACATAAGACAATAACTCAAAAAGTTAAAAATCAACGGCACCCGCAAACCAATCCATCAAAATCTGTTCTGCAAAATCCATATGGCGCTCCTTCTGTTTTGAGTCCTGCCATGTGCCCCCACAGCAGTTTGCCACCACATATGGGGTGTTGCCGTATTCAGGAGAAAATGGGTAACAAATTATGGGGTGCTTTTCTCCTGTTACCCCTTGTGAAAATGAAAAATTTGGGCTAAAGCAACATTTTATTGGAAGAAATGAAACTTTTCATTTTCACAGCCTGGTGTTTCCAAATTCCGTAAAACGCTTAGGGGGTCAAAGTGGCCAGAACCCCCCTTAATATATTCTTTGAAGGGTGTAGTTTCCAAAATGGGGTCACTTTTTCAGGGTTTCCACTGAAGGGGTACGTCAGGGTCTCTCAATTACAAAATGGTGCCTAAAAACTATTCTAGCAAAATCTGCCTCCAAAATCCGTATGGCGCTGCTTTCCTTCTGACCACTGCCACAAACCCATAGAGACGTTTACCACTACATATGGGGTATTTCTGTAAACTGCAGAATCAGAGTAATGAGTATTGAGGTTTAGTTTGCTGTTAACCCTTGCTGTATTGCAAGAAAAAAATATTAACATGAATAATCTACCAAAAAAGTGAAATTTTGAAATTTCACCTCCATTTTCCTTTAATTCTTGTGGAACACCTGAAGGGTTAACAAAGTTTGTAACAGCAGTTTTTTATAACTTGAGGGGTGTAGTTTCTAAAATGGGGTCATTTATGGGGGTTTCATTATGTAAGCCCCTCAAAATCACTTTATATCTGAATTGGTGTTTAAAAAAATGGTTTTGGAAAATTTGGTGAAAATTTGAAAAATGGCTTCTAAACTTCTAAGCCCTCTAACGTCCTAAAAAAGTAAAATTACATTTACAAAATGATGCCAACATAAAGTAGACATAAGGGGAATGTAAAATAATAACTATTTTTGGAGGTATTACTGTGTATTTTGAAAGTAGAGAAATTGAAATTTGGAAATTTTTCCAAATTTTTGGTAAATTTGGGATTTTTTCATAAATAAGGGTGAAATATATTGACTCAAATTTATGACTGTCATGAAGTACGATGTGTCACAAGAAAACAATCTCAGAATGGCCTAGATAAGTAAAAGCGTTCCAAAGTTATTACCACATAAAGTGACACATGTCAGATTTGCAAAAAATGGCCCGGTCAGGAAGGTGAAAACAGGCCCGGGGTTGAAGGGGTTAAGTTTGCATCTGTTTCTTATTTGGGCGTTTTTCTTCATCTCTTGTTTTTATTTAATTTTTTCCTTAAAGGGGTTGTCCGAGGTATGACAAAAAATATATAGCACTGTAAATCTGATGGGCAGCAATATATAACTAAGTTAAGCAAGTTTTAGGCAAAAAGAAAAAATCCATATTTCCTAATTTCCCTGGTTCTCTTCTGGTCTTTGTTTACATGCAATAACAACAATCTCTGCCCCTCCCCCCTCCTCTGCAGAGGGAATGAATACAAGTGCTGAGTGACATGTCTGCCTGCTGGAATACTCAGCAGCATGTTGTATGTGTAGGACTACAAGTCCCACCTGTACAATGACACTGCTAATACATACAGGAATTTCTCCCTACCTGTTCTTGTACAATACAATTCCTCTATAGCTCCTTGCCCAGCATTTGTCTCCTCTCACTGCTGTAGCTACTGCTTGTTGTAAAGCCTTGAGCCCTCAGTGTGTTCTGGCTGAAGGGGTTAATGTTTTATCTGAAGGAAACCAGGGAGAGAGAAGATAGCAGGAGCCCGGCAAAGAAAGGGGGCGTGGCCAGTGACGTCTCGTGTACAGACTGTTATCTGAACTCTGAGGCTTGTGAACAAAACATCACAGACCAGGGAGATAAGGTGACATCATAGGTCATGTGACCCTCAGTCAACTCTGAGAAACCAGCAGCTTTAGAAACACAAAGTATATGGGAAAGTTGTTATACCTGACAAGTTAGAAACATAAAGAACAAAAAAATAACTCGGACAACCCCTTTAAGTCAAATAAGATGATTAGATGAAAACTAATTGCTGCAAGCTTTATGTTTAATATCTGATCATGAAGGATTACAAAGAAAAACTGATCCAGCGAAAAACTTATGGAAAACATTTCCAAAATACTCATTAAGGGCTCATGCACACAAAAGTATTTTTTGTCCGCAACCGATCTGCATTTTTTTGTGGATCGGAGATGGACCCATTTACTTCAATGGGGCCGCAAAAGATGCGGACAGCACACTGTGTGTCCATTCTGTGGCATCCACAACAATATAGAACAGTTCTGTTATGGCTCGGATGTTCCATTCTGCAAAATGCGGAACACACACAGACGATATCCATGTTTTTCAGAGCTGCAAAATAGGCAACGGTCGTGTTCATAATATATATTTAAAACCTGTGACGGTGCATATCTGTTATTGCTGTATATATATATATATTTTTATTTTAAAAAAATTTCAGCATGTTAATATATTTTTTAACTGACTGAAAAATATAGGGGGTAAGAATAAAAAAAAAAAAATTGGCTTTGTGCCACTGTTAAATTGTGTGCTGAAATAGTGATAGCATGGCGAGATGAAACACGCCACAAAATACCGCCTCAGGCCATCTGAGTCCACCAAGACAGGAGGAGAAACACATTTCAATACGCTCAGGTCTTTTCATGAGGTATCGGTAACCTGAATTAATCCTTTGGCTTCTTTTTGTCTTGCTGCCGTTTTCTTTCATTTCTTCTCTGATAGAATAATTGCATTAGGCAGGGAGAAGTGACTGGGAAGAATGGCAGAATTGAAATAGGCAGCAGATGATAAGTTGTTAACTGCAAGGAAGAAACCCATCTCTTCCTAAAGACTGGTAAGAGTCGGCTGCAGGGGAGAGTGTGTGTCAAATGAATTACTCTGATAGCAAGATGTATCTGTGCGCGAGAGGACAGGACTCGCGGATAGACTTGTGAATGTGTCTTTCCAATTTTCTGCTCCACTTTTAGAGTTCACTGCTTCCCCGGGCTGTAGTACTTATTAGCAGGGAAAACCGGCTTTGTGGTGTATAATATGTCTGGAGAACAGGCAGGGATTGTCATTCCTCTATGTACGGGTCACATAACTGTGGCGCTGATATGCAGGCACCAGGTGTATTTATCGCTTGTCCTGGTCCATTTTGATTTGCAATTGTCCCCATGATGCTTGTGGAAGGAGCAGGACGCTATAACGGGTCGACATTCATTTCTCTTGCCCTGCTATGTTTTTTACGCTTTTATTATAGCTTTTTTGTTTTCATTGGTAGACTAACTTGTGCGCAAAGTAACATTACCCCTAAGGCACATATAATGTCAGTGTCAGGTTTTTGCTGCTGGAGTGAGTTCCGCCCGAGGGTCAGGATTTTACTAGGAAATAGATTTTTGAACAGATGTGTATGTACACAGGACTGTGTGTATAGGGGCTGGTAAAGGAGAATTTATGGCCGGGTGATAAAATGTATCCTTCACAATGTATAGCAAGCGTACAAGGTAGGTGTGCTGAAGGGCGACCTCTGTACAGTGTACGGCTGATGGATTTGGGATTAAGAATTTGCCGCTGCATTTCTTCTTAAAGCAAGCAATTCCAGTTTTAACATTACATAATTATGGGTTTTCTTATATTATGAATATTCCATTATATTGGGATAAGTGGATCCAGTCTTAAGATTTTTTTTTATTTATTGTGCGGCGAGTTTGATTTTCTAAATTATGTTAATTTTATATAATATACTGTAAGTTTATTTTAATTTTTTTTTGGGGGGAGGACATTCAGCAATTCCGCCATAGTTTTTCTGGTTTTCTTTTCACCATATGGTATAAATGAATGTTTTTTTTTTTGTGTGTGTCATCAATATCAATTTAATGTTTATACATTTCTATTCTATATACATTTCTGTTCTATTTTTCCACAATAAAAAGATACATTTTTTTGAAAATATTTTTTTTTAGTTGCTGCCTTTAGACATAATTTTTTTTATTTTTCCTTTCACAGAGCTGTGTGAGGGCTTGTTTTTTGCTGGACAAGTTGTAGTGTTCATTTGTGCCCTTTTGGGTTACACACAATGTTACAATGCGATGTAATGTATATGTTTTACTTTTGGGGTTACTTTTGGCAATTCCAATTATGCATAGTCTTTTATTCATGTTTTTAGTGAATTTGTAAATAGAAAAACTATGGGGTATGAGAGGTAGCCTCCATGGCAACGGGAATCAAAGTTATCTCAGACCCTTATCTCTAAATTACTAAGAGGTCATAAACTCTTCTTTAAGCCACATTCTTACATTCTTTTTATTATGATGAGGATTGAGCACCAGTAGGGGGTGGGGGGATCGGGCCAGAGAGAAAATTCAGACCCTGCTAGTAGAGCATCTCAGCCCTGTACAGAAAAATTGGCTCCATAATTTTAGTAAAGGCCAATTTTAAAAAAAGTATTTTTAGCTCAAAATGAGTACATTGCAATAATAAAAAAATCTATCTGTATAGCACCACCTGCTATTTGCTCTTGTCCTTATTTCTTTGTCCACCTCTGTGGGGTGGACTCACATGCTCAGTTCCATGCTTCAGTTGCTACCAGCCACATGTTCCTTTAGAAGCTGTGACAGTTAGGCCCCTTTCACACGAGCTAGTTTTCCGCGCGGTTGCAATGTGTGCCGTGAACGCATAGCACCCGCACTGAATCCTGACCCGTTCATTACAATGGGTCTATGTACATGAGCGTTTTTTTCCACACATCAGTTCTGCATTGCGTGAAAAACGCAGCATGTTCTATATTCTGCATTTTTCACGCAGCCCTGGTCCCATAGAAGTGAATGGGGCTTCGGTGAAAAACGCATTGCATCCTGAAGTAAGTGCGTGTGCAATGCGTTTTTCACTGATGGTTGCTAAGAGATGTTGTTTGTAAACCTTCAGTTTTTTTATCACGCTCATGAAAAACGCATCAAAACGCATTGCACCCGCGCGGAAAAAACTGACTGAACTTGTAAAATGGTGCGAGTTTTCCTGAACGCATCCGGACCGAATCCGTCACGCTCGTGTGAAAGGGGCCTTAGGGTTCATGCACACAAAAGTATTTTTTTCCATTTCCATTCCATTTTTTTAACAGGACTGTATGAATATATTGACAACTGTATGCAGAACCATTCACTTCAATGGGGCTTGAAAAAAACGGAAATAACTCAGTGTGCATTCTGTGTCCATATGTTCGCATGTCCGTTCTGCAAAAAAAAAAATAGAATGTCCTATTCTTTTCTTGTCCTGTTCTTGTTTGTTTTGCAGACAAGGACAGGCATTGTGAAAGTGGAACAGAAAATAAAATGGATGCAACACGGACGTCACCCATTTTTTTTGCAGACCGCAAAATACATACGGTCGTGTGCATGAGCCCTTAAAACGAGATAGCTGCAGCAGATAGGACACACCCTGAGTTGCCAACTTGATATAAATCTAGCAGAGCAATGAAAGAGATCTTTGGATCCATACATGAGATACAGGGCTGGTTCTAGCTTTATTATATGATGGCTGATTATCATATTTTACATTAACCACCTGTTTTTACCTGAGTCCAACTCAAGCAGTGTGAAAAGTAGCTACCTGGAGGGAGGAGGGCTGCTTTAGATGCTGCTATCTTCTGAATCGTAGCAGCTAGTCTTGCAATTAGTCTTGTTTGAAAGACCAAAATGACAGCTAAAGTCTAAGCAACAGAGGAGAAATCACTGTTAGAAATCAAGTCGGGAATAATAGCGGGTAAAACCTGTTTTAACTTTCACTTTCAGCTGCATTCACAGCATCCAGATTTCTATCAGTAATATCTTCCTCTGTCCTGGACATATTGTCAGCTTTCAAACAAGACCAGTTGCATGTTTCTAGCTGCTATCATTCGGGAGGTAGCAGCATCTAAAGCAGCCCTCCCCCCAACAGTTAGCTACTTCTCCCACTGCTGGAGCTGGACTCTGGCAAAACAGTCGGAGGATTAATCATTTAATTTGCCCTATAATTTTCTTTGGCTGCATTTTGCATTTTTTACATAAAAAGTTTCATTTTCTTTATAACATTAGTCATAAAAAGGACCTACCATTAGAGATTAGTGAGCGGTTTCTATTGAATTGAGATTCATCCCAAGTTTCAAAAAAAAAAAAAAAAAAAAGGATTTGTTTTGATCAGAATTTTCAGAGATTTGAATCTGGCGAATGATAGAGAGAGATATTCAGCTGTGTGTGTATTACAGCATTTATTACAACCATCCTCCTCTGAGTATGCCGATTAGCTTCTTATGCTATTAGATGTTTGGTAAATCAAATAAGTCAGTGTTTAACTTGAAGCATAACTTAGATTGTCCCTCATCGGAGCAGAGAGAACTGGCTTAGCTAGGTGAGAGGCCTTGGTTGGTATCAGGGGAGTGGGAGTACTATTTCTCCTTTTAGAGAGCACCTAGTATGCATGAGGAATCTTATAGGCCAGGCACGGCTCCTTTGGGTTTCTGGAAAAGGGATATGCAAATTAACTTTCCTTCCTAAAGGTGAAGAAAGCTAAGGCTGAACTACACCTCTCCCCCTCCCCTCATTGAAAAGAATCATTCAGCTTTGGGAAATCCTCAACAAAACATTATTTACAATGCAGATGTTAATTCCACAGCAAAGCACAGTGCAGGAATTTACTCAGGTACAATCGATTCGTACTTCGAATTTTGATAAATTCACTCATCCTTACTGACATCCTACACCTTCTGACATTGTCTAATCTGTTCCACACAGTACACCCTACGAGAAGGTAACACCAAGTTGTCAATATATTCATGCATTTCCAGGAAGAATAAGAGATTTCTATGAAAAGATGCTCAGGCTTGGGAAATTCAGCTCTAAAACATGCACGTCAGGAAGGGTGACAGGTCCTCTTTAAGGCATGTGCATTAAGCCTCATTCACACGTCAGTTATTGGAGCCTCCACAGACATAAATATAAGGGAAAATCACTGACGGAAATCACTGACCAAACACCGTGTGAATGAGGCATTATGAGATATTTATGTACAAATTCAGTGAAATACATGCATTTATTTGTGAGAACTCCTAGGGAAAGTGGCAAAATAGAGTTGCTATAGCTTTAAATAGGTGAAATGTTACATCCGCCACCAGGGGACAGCAGTGCTTTCTTTAGCCGAAAGTGAAGGTATACAAAGCTGATTAGTGTTGTCAGGAGTAGATGACAGATTCTGTGTATCATATCGTTTGTCATGATCCTGGCTTCCCAGCACACTCAAAAATGGCATTTGGCATTCAATAATTGAGCCCAAAGAGATCCACTTCACATTGTATATAAAATTTTTACAAGTGGATTGGGATCATAAAGCAGTGTAGCCAGACTTTATAAGCCAAGCATTCCTTGCATTTTTATTATCACATTTGTATTATACTGTATTCTTTTTTGTTTGTTTTTTTGCATGATGTGTAATTTATTTCTCCATTCTTCGCTCTTGCTGTGCTTCGTCTGTAAAACTACATATGCTTCATTTTCTTATTATGATCAGTCTGGTTTTATCTGGAGAAGTGTGATTTTTATCCCTACTTTGTCTTTTATGGTGTTATTTGTACTCTCATAACTTTGCTTTTTTCTAAGTTTTAATTAGTTGCATGTTTCCTTGGGAAATACAAAAGAAGCCGCCCATCCAGTCCCCTGTGCCTTATAAACAATTATCCTTTGTTACATGATATTCATTAACTGTAATTTCCTCCATGGTTAGCTAAGCAGAGCTGGCTCTGTGCAGACTGGAAGGTGAGATGCTGCCAAGCACAATGTTGCTGAAGTTGCCTCTGCCTGTATTAAGTGGAAACTGTGCCACAAATTCAGTGGGATGTAATACATAATGTAAGATGACATGTGAAAGAAAATTCTTCACAATGTGTTAAAGGACAGCTCGAGAAAAATATCTGAAGAGATTGAACAGTTTAGGCGACTTGCACACCTGCAATAAGGTATCCGGAAGACTGTATGGCCTTCGTATCCAGTATTTCCAGTTGCCAGTATCCAGACCCCAGTCGTGCATGCCAAAAACCAGCCAGATCCCATTATAGTCAGTGGGCTTCAGTGGTGAACGCATCAGTATCCACCAGCTAGGCTAGATTCAGTGAAATATGGCAAGCTGTTACTCTGCCAGATACCTTACCGCAGATGTGAAACTAGCCTTACCTGTTTGTAATGTAGAGTCCGTCTCCTCGTACTGCCGAATAGCAGCAAACCAACTGGTAGAAACCTCAATGATGGCGGCATAAAGATCTAGAGTAAAGCACAGTTCCACTTTTATTCATATATAACACTATGAAGACTTGTAGATGCACTTGAACACTGTTTAGATGCTTCAGACTTGTTTGTCCCATAGCATACTTTTCGTAATGGTCCCATAGCATACTTTTTGTAAACAGTTTAGAGCGGCAGTGTAAAGTATACAGAAGTAGATTTTAGGTTTAGAGTAGCTATAAGAGTCAAGTTAATGAAAAGAAATAGCAGTCGATAAATCACACAAAGTACTTATATGTATAGTTTTCAAAAATTGACTTTTACCCCAGGTAGGAGTGAGTATAAGGAGCTGATATCCCTTACAGCAGTGTTCCTCAACTCCGGTCCTCAGGGCCCACCTCCTGGTCATGATTTAAGAATATCCCACAGAATGAATACCTGTGGCAAGTCCTGATGGATTGACAATAATTATATGACCTGCCCAATACTAAGGAAATCCTGAAAACATGAAGGGCAGGTGGGCCCTGAGGACTGGGGTTGAGGAAAGTGCCTTACAGCAATGCTAACATTATTGTAAACTGCAAGCAATCCAACCATCTCTTTGAAAGTGGTCATCAGGTCATTGTCAGTGTATACCAACCTAAATGAGCCTCAATAAAGAGGTCTGCTTTAACTCATATACAGTGGGGGAGATTTACCAAAACTGGTGTAAAGGAAAACTGGCTTAGTTGCCCATAGAAAACAGTCTCAAAATGGATGAAGGATCTTCATAAATCCAGTGTTTCTTCTTGTGGAAGTGTGTTAATCATTGCTCCCCATAGGAAAGATGATTGTGGATCTAGTACTGATTTGCATTGCTGACCCACAACCCCTACTTAGGTTTGATCTTGTTCTCATGTGCGTCATCTGTACAGGAGTAAAGTGGTTGTTCCAAAATAATTAATCACTCATACAGCAGACCACAAACTTGACTCCGTGCTCTAGTATTGGCATCTAATTGTGTTCAATGGTTGGATTACACTTTAATAGCTCATCCTTTACATTCTTCTGTATTACTGCACTAGTGACTGAACTTTATTTTGTTTGTATCCATAGTAAGTATATGTGTGTGTGTGTGTATATATATGTATATATACATATACAAGTGCATCTCAATAAAGTAGAATATCATCAAAAAGTTGTTTTTTTTCCAGAAATTCAATTTAAAAAGTGAAACACATATATTATATAGAGTCATTACAAACGGAGTGAACTTTTTCAATTGTTTATTTATGTTGATGATTATGGCTTACAGTCAAGGAAAACTCAAAAGTCATTATCTCAGAAAATTAGAATATTATATGAGACCAACTGTAATTTTTTTTTTTAAACACAGAAATATTGGCCAAATGAATAGTATGTTCAGTAAATGCGCTCAATGCTTGGTTGGTGCTCCTTTTGCATGAATGACTGCATCAATGCAGCGTGTCATGGAGGCGATCATCCTGTGGTACTGCAGAGGTGTTATGGAAGCCCAGGTTCCTTTAGTAGCGGCCTTCAGCTCATCTGCATTGTTGGGTCTGGTGTCTCTCATCGTCCTCTTGACAATACCCCATAGATTCTCTATGGGGTTAAGGTCAGGCGAGTTTGCTGGCCAATCAAGCACAGTGATACTGTGGTTATTAAACCAGGTATTGGTCCTGCTGGAAAATAAAAATTCCATCTCCAAAAAGCTTGTCGGCAGAGGGAAGCATGAAGTGCTCTAAAATTTCCTGGTAGACGGCTGCACTGACTTTGGTCTTGATAAAACACAGTGGACCTACACCAGCAGATGACATGGCTCCCCAAACCATCACTGATTGTGGAAACTTCACACTAGACCTCAAGCAGCTTGGACTGAGTGCCTCTCCACTCTTCCTCCAGACTCTGGGACCTTGATTTCCAAATGAAAAGCAAAATTTACCTTCATCTGAGAACAACACCTTTGACCACTGAGCAACAGTCCAGTTCTTTTTCTCCTTGGCCCAGATAAGACGCTTCTGGCGTTATCTATTGGTCATGAGTGGCTTGACACATGGAATGCGACACTTGTAGACCATGTCCTGGATACATCTGTGTGTGGTGGCTCTTGAAGCACTGACTCCAGCAGCAGTCCACTCCTTGTGAATCTCCCCCAAATTTAGGAAAGGCCTTTTCTTAACAATCCTATCAAGGCTGTGGTTCTCCCTGGTGCTTGTGCATCTTTTTCTACCACCCTTTTTGCTTCCATTCAACTTTTCATTAATATGCTTTGATACATCACTCTACTGGACATCAGCCTTCTGGACATCTGTCAAGTCAGGAGTCTTCCCCATGATTGTGTCGCCTACTGAACCAGACTAAGGGACCTTTTTAAAGGCTTAGGAAGCCTTTGCAGGTGTTTTGGGTTAATTATTCTAATTTTCTGAGATACTGGCTTTTGGGTTTTCCTTGGCTGTAAGCCATAATCATCAACATTAACAGAAATAAACAATTGAAAAAGTTCATTCTGATTGTAATGACTCTATATAATATGTTTCACTTTTTGAACTGAATTACTGAAACAAAAACAACTTTTTAATCTAATTTATTGAGATGCACTTGTGTGTGTGTGTGTGTGTGTGTGTGTGTATATATATATATATTACACTTTACAACTCAGTGATGGAGATAGATTAATTATACTGTCACTACTTATACTTTTTTATGTCCTTTTGAGCAGCCCATGCGGTTTGTAAATGACATGACTGTCTCTTACGTATTCATAAAGCCACATACTCTGTGTAAATGGAGAACATACATAGTTTATCTATACTGACATGCAGCATGGGAAAGGAAGGATGTGTTTGCCTGCCCTGTTGGAAATCCTGCAAGACCTCATGTAGACTGTGTTCAGTAGACTCTGCATTAGGGCTCATGCACACGACCATTGCCTGTTTAGCGGTCTTCTAAGTATGGATACCGGCTATGTGCCATCTGCATTTAGTGTAATGGAATGTCCATGCCATAATGTGGACAAGAATAGGGCATGTTCTATATTTTTGCGGTTGTCACGTAAGGGACATGTGGATGTGGACAAAAAATAAATTCATGTGCATGATCACTTACGCTGAGTTCGTAAGGCTCTGAACTGTGCAGCATTAGGCACTACATATGCAGTCGTATGGTGTCTCTGGCAGGTGCCATATTTCAGAGATATTCCTTCTATAAGAAATAATTGTACACTATAGTAAAAGGCGCCAGCCTCACTGGTGGCCACCTCGTATCTGCACTGCGCTTCCAGGGGTGGTTGTAACCCCTGGAAACAAGCAGTGTATAATATGATGGAAAAATCAATCCAGCCAGCAAAGGAAGCAATATGGACAATCACAATACATTAGTAAGTGCCTTGTATTAACTTTCTCTAAATGGTAAATGCCAATTGCTGAAGTGAGACAACTCATTTAAAGGGGTTTACAGTACTTTATTGAGTGATGACTTTTCTTCATACAAACTGTGTTCTCGCTCATAGAGTGATGTCCATGTGTCATAAAAAAAAAAAAAAACCTGTATAGATAGGGATTGTCTTGGAACATCCTCTTTAAATATAAAACATTCATGCAATGAAAGCACCTAGGCTTTGTAAAGAATATTATTAACCATTTCTGTAATTCTGGTGGTCCATGTCTGCTTGCATCTCCCGTCAGGCACGGCTTCCAAAATTCTTACCTGTTCTACAGCTCTTATGCTTTGTGAGTCCATGCTTATCACCATCTCCCTGCTCCTTGGATGGCCATCAGAGTGCTTGCAGCTCCTCCTGCTCCATGCTCTCTGCTTCCTGTCCTGCTGTTACATGTGCCTGTAAGGTCATGCTCTTCTTTTTTAAAGTATTTAAGGCACTTTCACCTATGGGAAGGTGCCTGAGCAATAAGGTTCCTAGCTTGCCTAGTTCCTTTGAAGATGTTGTGTATGTGTTCCTCACCTCTGCCTTTTGACTGTGTTTAACCTGTTCCGCCCACCCACCCTGACCTCTTCCCGTTAGCTATGTTGACCCTGCTGCTTTTCCTCACCTCTGCCTGTTGACAATGTTGAACCTGTGTAACTGACATTTAGCCTGTTTACTGGATTGAACAGCTTGTTCACTGGCTGATTCTTCCTGTCGCCTTGGTGCCACAAACCAGTGTCTCTTGACCCACCTGGGTCAGCTGTTACTGAACATAAACTACTCTAAGATGTAGCGGCCAAGTGGTTCCCTTGCTGCAAAGAGTAGATCCCTGGCCCTTAGGACTAACTCTAAGCCAAATTTGTTCAGTCACACATTGGGTTCGCTCCTGCTGCATTACAATTTCTCTCTAGGTCCTCCAGCATCATTCTTCAGATTTAAAGGGTAAAAGCAATTAGTTTGACCTCTGTTCATTAGTTAAATTTACAAGCGATTTACAATTTTAAAGCGATGCGTAATATGCATTATATTTCCAAACTGGTGCTTTGAAATGCTCAGAGTTTTTACTTTTTGTTCTTGAGATGTTATTAGATACTAAAAGTTGCCATTTATTCCATGTAGAGAGGGAGGTGGATTATATGCCCTTCAGTGCATTAATCTAAGCCATTTAGGTGACTACTATAATTGTATGATTGTGATCACTGCAGGAAACCAAGGGGGACGACAATACATTTTTGATTTCAGTAGACCCTGGGGATCTCCAACATAGGATTTCATGATCAGAGAGACCACTGTATCTAATAGAAAAGGATATTTGTAGGTAATATATTTTCACTTCTAAATTAAATATGAAGCCTAGGGACTTTTTATAGGATAATTACATTACATACATTACATGTCATTTACATCTTGGCCTGCTGGAAACCACTGTGCCTTTTTCACAGCGTTTTCTCTTTCAATACCTTTCATGCTGAAGTGCCGAACAAATAAGAGAGTCCTTCAAAAAGAACATGAATAATTTCCTTTAAAGACAGCGAATTGAATGCCGAGCCTGTTGTGTTTGCTCAAGATGCCTTTTTCTTGTCTAATTTAGTGGGTTTATTTTTATTCTGCATTTTTTCCTGTGTATTTCATTATGTGTACATTTTAATTGCTTCCATTTAATGGAGAAATAGGCTGCAGTATTCAGTACATTCTGTTTTCCTGTAGATTAACTTAATTAGCACAGGGACTAAGTCAGGCTTTACTCGGTGACAAACATTAGATAATTGTATCTGTAAATCCTCTGTGGTGAAATTAGGACATGGGCCTAGAGTAGGAAGTCTGCAGGAGTCGATATATTAGCAGCAGTAAAATGTATCTCTATTGACAAGCACTATGTGAGCAGCTATTGTCCTGATAGTCTATAGACAGTAACATCACATTTATATAAGGCCAGCTTTTCTTCACTGCTGCTCAATACTACACGAGTCTCCTGTAAGGCTATATACTTGAATGGAAAAGAAATTTGGCCAACGTCATGAGATCTTCGGGACCTTGGCCAGGAGCCAGGAGAATGTAAAAAAAAAAAAAAAGGGGGGGCATAAAACTGTAGTTAGGATCCACGAAGTATAAACCAGTCAACATTTTTAAAGGTTCATTTACTCATTTTCCGAGTTTTTGCTCTCATTTTTGGCAAGGCTTATGTTTATAATGGAAGCCTCAGTATAGTGTCAGATCCGTTGTACAATGAATATTACTGGGGTCTTTGTGTCCAGTCTATTGGACTACATTTTCAATTTAGGCCCTAAACACTGTGAATAGAAGCTTAGCCCGAGTGGAGAGCGGTTACAAAGATCATCTCTCACCCTGGAGGACCTGTCCTGCATTACACAGAGGGCCTGTTGATTTGAATGACACTTTGGGGTCAGCTTCTTGTCCATAGATACTTCTAACAAATAGTGATTATACAAAGCAGAGAAACTATAGCCTTTGCACAACATAACTGAATGCAAACAAACTAATCGACAAACTCCAGATCTAGCTACAAAACTAGAAATGATGAACATAAAGCAATTCAGGGACCATTTGGTCATTTCTTCAATCGTGTTTAGCAGTATAGGGGGTTTATGCAACAAGCACTTGTGTCTAAATTGGACTAAGGGGACTACATCATCTGATATAAAAACCAAAACTGACATTCCCTCAAGAGCTGGAATGCCCACTCTACTTTTTAGGCCTCGTTCACACGTCCGTGATAAGACGGTCAGTGAATCATCCATGAAGATTTCTGTGAAGAATCCATTTTTCAGTCTATTTTGTGGTGCATTGTGGTATTTGATTCTGTAGGATGGTATTCTATGCTGTACTATAGTATTAATGACCCTGTGAACTTGTATTGGCCCCATCTACTTGTGTTGCCCCACCTTCTGCCAAGTTGACCCACTTTCAACTTTGGGGCCACTTTTAGGTTTTTTTCAGGGCCTCTTTAAGTTCCCATTCTGCCCTTGCATTTTAGCAAGTAAATATCTTACATTGTGCATTATTGTCTTTGATGATAGGTTTCATGCATATGAGGTGTGCATGCTTGTGGGCTGTAATGCTTGTGTTTAGTGGGTAATGTTGTGCATAGATGATGCTGGGTTTTAACAGGTAATCAGAAGGCTCCTGTGATCTTTATTTGACTATGAGCATGCCTTGTTCTACCACTTACAGTACAGTGATGTTACTGAAGAATTCAATTTGTCCATCTTAATGCCATATTTCCAATGTCAGGAGGGACCCTTTGGTTTTCTGATCATATAATGCTGGCGGAGCATATAAAAAGGCAAATGACTAAGGAAGCAATCTGCTGGCCCTTCTTGCTTGCTGATCAAACATCTTCTAGTAGCATCATAAAGACTGTATTGTAAAATGAATGTATTGTGTTGTCCTGTATGTCAGTGAGCATTTTCTAATTGAAGACCAAAGTATGGAAATCTGGAAAATTGCCAGATTGCCTCCTACCTCCATTTTATGCAGGTGGCCATTAACATGCAATCCATGGATAAAAGTATAGCTTTAGCAGCCAGACAAGAGCATTTTGGATGCAAATGTGTTAATGAATAAGAAGGATACATTTTCATTTCTCTCCACACAATGGAGTTCACATATAAGGAATTGAATGTCATCTTTATTCGCTGAATAAGAAAGGAATTACCGCTGGAGATAGGTCTTGTACTCACAATTCCCCAGCCAGTGCTCCTGGCAGCCTCACACCCTGAAACTCCATCCTAATTTGTCCTTCTAGAACAGGATTATTAGACCTTTCAAGTGTTTTGAATAGTGAGAAATAGATCGGTTTGGCACATTGGGAAGGATTAATTTTGACATTGTTGATTTTTAACGAGGACTGAAATAAAAACAAGAAATTGAACAGACAGACGTCTAGGCGTTTTGGATTACCCGGTGTTGCAATGATATACTTATTTTTGGAGGACTTTGTTGTTTTTATGATTGCATTGTCTACGGTGATGTTGTTATAGCGACACATTTATAGTATACATTACACGCTGACTGTAATTTGTGTTTTTATTGAAAATATATTTACTGCACTGCCGTGTATAACAAGTGTGAGGTTATAAACTATGAACTTGTATGCTGTTATTTCTCTAATTGTATTTTATAATTTACTGCTGTGTTGTGTCTTAGTATAGTGAAGGGAAGGAAATGAAAGAGCATCTGTCACCATGATCGACCCTATTAAACTTGGTATACTGCCTGGTAGGATAGATCATGGTGAATAAAATGAGCCCTCTATTGCTGCAAATGGATGCACCTTTGTAGTTTAATTATTACTTTTATTTTTATGCAAATTAGGTTATCTGAGCACCAAGGGGCTGGCTTAGCCTCTCGGAGTACAGCTTTAGCCCCTTATCTTCCCTATCTTCAATTCTTCTCATTGATTGATTGACTGGATCGGTCATCCTCACTTTTTGGATGCAAAGTCCTAATATCTCATGCTTGCGCTGGTGAGACTTTATTGGCGCATCCATGGTTGATCTCAGGAGGCTCTTTCTACTGAGATCTGCACTGTACAAGCCATAGGCTGTGTCCGGTTTTGTGGTCCATTCTCATTTTATTGAATGTGGCAGAACTACAATACTAGATGAAAGAAATCCAATCTATTTTTCTGATCCTGATCCTATTTTTCTCATTCTGATATTTGATGGCAGTCTTAGATCTAGGCCTCTTTATAGACATATAGTAGAATACAGTGTTATCCGTAAGATAACATGGACTGCACCGTATATGTATTCATACTCCATACTTTTGGATGGAATAGTGGAGTCTATTAAAAAACAATGGTATAGCCCAATAATATAGGTGGTCACATTGGGCTGGGAACAGGTACCTTATTGCCTTATTGTTGGACTTATGAGTTGGACTTATGAAAGATCTTGTTTTTCTTTTACTTAAAGATAAATGTATTTTGCATAATGTTTTAAAATATCTAGATAAATGTAGCTTGCTCATTTACTCAGCTGGTTGCATATCTTCTGTTACTCTACCATTCCCCCCCCCGTTCCTAGCCTTTCCATTTGAACACTACCAGTGCCATTAGTTTCATTGCCCAATAGCAGTGAATTGTCAGGTGGACAATCACCAGTGTCCAGCCATTGACACTGACCAATATGGACGGCTCACCTGACAATTTAATGCTGTTGGATCCAAAATGTTTGGCACTGATAGCTCCTGAACAGGGGAGACTAGGAGGAAAAAAGAGCAATTAAGTCTTGGAAGATGAGGCTGCAGAGGTATGCTTTTAGTCGTATTTCTCTGAGGATGTGATGTGGTCGTCTGTAATGGTGCTTTTCAATGCACATGCATTAGAAACAACCCTGTTCAAATGTATGGAACGGGTTCTCTACCGCTGATCTTTGTGTGAACTTCCAGGCTTTTCAGCACTTTAAATGGTTTTTACACATAATAGCTCTTTATTTTACTCTGCTTACTTCAGTTACTTACAAACAGCACCTCAGTACATTTGTAGAACTGAGAAAAACACCCACGATCTGCATTAGTTGAGCAATAATCATAGTTCAGATGGAAGAAGGAAAAGCACATCTGAAGGATCAGACTACACCGGATATGTTTGATATCTGTAACGATGGGAGCACATAAGACTCTAATCACATGCAGCAGATTTATTATGGAAAGCTCTGCAACTGTTTATCTGATTGTGGCTTACAGAAATGATATGTGCTGTCTGCAGGAACAACCCTATTTCACATGTATTTTCAGCAATAATTTGGCTCAATAAGAAAATTGATTGCAAAAGCTATAGTAAGAGGTCATATTCATGACCTACAATAAAGTGTGGTCAGGGTACTGTACTGTATATGCCACAGGGCGAGGGAAATTTAGTGTTGTCAAAAAAGGTTTACATATAAAATGGATAGTCCAACTAACCCACAGGATATGCCGTAAATGTTCAATAGATGCAGGTTCCATTTGGGTCCAAACCTGTGCAGATTACAGATGTAGATAACACATATATATATATATATATATATATATATATATATATATATATATATACACACACATATACCCCATATTTCCCACACCATAAGGCACACTTTTTCCCCCAAAAGTGAGGGTAAAATGGCAGTACGTCTTATAAAGAGAATACTAGTGAGTTCTTCCATTATGGTGGAGCTCACTAGTACACTGTAGGACCGGGGAGTGGTGAATACATGGCTCCTTGTGCTGCTTGGATTCATCGCTCCCTGTTTTTTTTTTTTCCCAGCACCATGCACTGTGCTGTGACTCGATGGTGCACAGTGTAAGCACGCACTATGACCTAATGCTGTGCAATGTCAGGTCATAGTGTGGCAAAGGGTTGACCAGGGAGTGGTGAGCGCAGGAAGAGCACACTGGATCTGTGAGTAGCAGTGCCACCCGGAGCAAGAGAGGTAAGTTAATTTATTTAATTTTTCTCATCTGAGGTCTGATGGGAGTCTGAAGAAGAATAGGGAACTGATTTTGGGGGTATAATCTGAGGTTTTATGAGGAATGGGGTCTAATTTGGGGGTATGATCTGAGGTTTGATGAGGAATGGAGTTCTAATTTGGGGGTATAATCTGAGGTTTGATGAAGATTGGTGGACTGATGAAAAACATATTTTCCTAATCCTTCCTCCTAAAACCTAGCTAGATTAGAGGACAAATATATATATATATATATATATATATATATATATATATATATATATGCTACTCAGAATCCCTTCCGGTCATGTATACAGCTATACCTCAGATATGTGGATGACATATTCATTGTTTGGTCAGGTAATGAAAAGCAGTTCTGCAGTTTTGTTGAGTATTTAAATGTGTCAAATACCATGAATATGAGGTTCACACATGCATTTGGGGAACAAAAATTAGAGTTCTTAGATGTATTGCTGGAGGTGGTGGGTGGTGACTTGGTTGCTAGGGGTTTTTGCAAGCCCACGGCGACCAACTCACTACTGCACCACTGAAGTTATCACCCCAATAGTGTTAAACGAGCACTCCCATATGGACAATTCATTAGATTAAGAAGGATTAATACCACAGAGACTGGTTTCCAAGAGCAAGCTGAGGATTTGAAGAAGTGGTTATTGGCTAGAGGGTATCCCCTTATAATGCTTAATGAAGCCCAAAAAAGAGGGCGTCGATGGTGTCTAGGAGAGAAATACATACTCCGTAGCGATAGTAAAGCAAAGAAAAAACGGGAAAAACCCATATCTTGCCCCTTTTCATTCAAATTCAGTCCCATGGCAGATAGAATAAAGCGAGTAATAGGAGAAAATTGGGACATTTTGCTGAGAGACGAAAGTCTAAAAGATCTGATTGATCAAACCCCTCTGATCTTTTTTAGGAGAACGAATACCCTAAAAAACAGATTAGTTAGGAGTAGGTTCAATGTGGTTAAAAAGTTTTGTACCCATAGGAAACCGCAGATGCGGTAGTTGTGCGTTTTGTGCTTCTAATGATCAGAAGAAAGTTTTGAACGTAGGAGGAGTTGAACATAGAGTAAAGAATCTCATAACATGTAGAAGTAAATATGTAGTTTATGTGGTGTGTTGCAACTGTGGAAGATTCTATATTGGTAAAACTAAAAGATCTCTATTTGAAAGGTTCCGCGAACACTTTAATTCAGTGACCACTGGTAAAGGGTGCCCCCGGTTGATTGAACATGTACATTCGTCACACGAGGGCAACCTCAGAGTCCTAAGATTTGCAGGCTTGGAATTGATCCCAATACAACCTCAAGGGGGCGATATGCGTATGTCCGCCCCCACGCGGCAATGTAAGTGTGTACCCTCTGTTTTGTAGCAAATAAAGATTATGACTTGGATGGGTGAGTGCCGCAAGCCCTTTTCTTTATCTCACTTGTTGCTAATTTGGGGGTATAATCTGAGGTTCGATGAAGATTGGGGGACTGATGAAAAACATATTTTCCTAATCCTTCCTACTAAAACCTAGGTGTGTCTTATGATGCGGGAAATACGGTGGATATATATATATATATATATATATATTTTTACACACATATACCCGTCTGAATCGCAGCATTACATTGCAAGACGTTACAGTATGTCTTCTTCAACCTCTATGTGTGGGTGACTCCAATGAGTTGTGTCAGACACGGCACATAATTGTGTATGTACGAGCTGCAAAATTAATAGAATTGCTAAAATTATTCTTCTTATTATTCTCCTAATGATTTGTCTAAGTCACGGAAAGCTGAATTTGGTTGCCATTTATTCTTAAGCATGGATGACAGATGCATTTAGAAGTTAAATGTAATTTTAATTCAGTCACTTATTCAGAAAGTTTGGTCAGAGACTATTAATCTGCACTTTCAGTCAGTGGTACTTAGCAGAACTTATTGTATTAATGATCCTTTTATAAACTAATGAGCCAGGAAAAAGTTGTGCCCGTTTAGCTCCATGGCAAGAGAACAATTATTAATATGTAACACATTAAAAATGGATTGCTGGAATTCAACTTTGTAAGGTAAGGATCTTGAGCTATGTATATTTAAGTGGATTTTATTTCATCGTCCATGTCCATAAGGTTCATTTTAATGCTTTTTTTATATTTATATAGCACAATTTGCTCTGTTATTGCGCATTGTAAAGCATGTACATGTAATATAACTATCTTATAAATGAAACAGAGCAGCAAACAATTAAAACGGTATCCTGGATAAGTATAAGATAGTTCCGGGTCCAGCAATTGGGACTCCCACCAGTTACAAGAATGAAGACCTATGCACCTTGGTTGAATGGAGTACTGGTCAAACTTGCTCACCACCCTTCCATTCAACTCTATGGACCTGCTGGAAATAGCTGAGTATCTCTGCCAGTCCTGTAGACTATAACCCCTTTTAAAGGGAATGTGTCACTAAAATTTTTTTCTGCAAGTTAAAATCAGATACCAGGGGATCTGCAATATGACAAATTACAAGTAAATGGCAGAAATCTGAGGACTGGCCTTGGGTTTCTACCGAGCACTTCTTGGCAAAGATATGTTGTTTTTTTCTGATGTGTATTTTGTTGTGTGAACATACTCGTGTGTAGATAGATAGTCACATCCACTAACAACCCCTTTTGTGGTCTCTACTTCTACCCTGTTATTTTGAATATCTATCAGATTTATTTCCTTTTGAATCCGGGGTGACCCTTTTATCCTGTTTATACTTGCTGTTGATGCCCTAGCAATGTGTTAATCCTGTAGAAAGTGGATATCTTGGCACTAAAAATAACAATAATAATGCAGTCAGTGGCACTAAATATTAAACCCTGGTGCGGTGCGGGGACATGACGCCCGCTCGCGGGTGCGGTAGGCGTCATGGCCGGCAAGTCTCTGCTGTTTCTAACAGCAGAGACTTGCCGCTACTTACCGCCATCGGCGGCGTCTTCTAGGCCCTTCTGATGCCGTGATCACACGTGATCACGGCATCAGGATGCGTCTGAACCCGGAAGCGTACGCTTCCAGGTGGTGTACAGACGCCCCGAGTGGCCAATCAGGGTGTCTGTACACCATATGAAAACTGTAATCCTCGCTGGTGAGGATTACAGTTTTCAAAGTGCAATTCTTATTCTGGCCACTAGATGGCAGGCCAGGATAAGAAATGAGCAATTCATGGATTTATCTCAGTCTAGTAAATCTCTGATTGCTCATAAAGAAAAAAAAAACACAATATATCAGCTCATATTTGAGCTTAAAAATAGTCAGAAAAAAATTTAAAAAAATGTTAAAAATATATAAAAAATATATAAAAGTTCAAATCACCCCCCTTTCCGTATAATGAAAAAATCAATACCTAAATAACAATAAATATAGACATCATGGGTATCACAGTGACAGAAAACTCCCGTACTTTTAAAATATAAAAAAAAAATTCCAATACGGTGAATTGTGTGGCGGAAAAAAAGTCCAAATGGCGATTCGCCGTTTTTTGTCGCTTTTTTTTTCTAAAAATTAAATAAAAAGTGATCAAAAAGTCATACACACCCCAGAATGGTATCAATAAAAACTTCAGATCGCCCTGCAAAAAATGAGCCCCCATACAGCTCCGTACACATAAATACCAAAAAGTTATAGGGGTCAAGATATGACAAGGAAAAAAAAAGGCAACTTTCTAATTATTTTTTATTATTATCAAAACGCAGGAAAAACTATACATATTAGGTATTGCCGGATTCGTACTGACCAGTAGAATGAAAGTTACTGGTCAGTTTTAATGCACATACGCTGTAAATAAGAAACCCGTAGAACTGTAGCGGAATAGCGTTTTTTTTGCAATTTCACCCGATTTGGAATTTTTTTCCCGCTTCCCACTACACCATATGCAATATTAAATGGTGGCCTTGGAAAGTACAACTTGTCCCACAAAAAACAAGCCCTCATACAGCTATCTGAACAGAAAAATAAAACCGTTATGGCTGTTTGAAGGCAGGGAGCGCAAAACGAAAATGTATAACCGAAAAAACCTCCGGGGGTGAAGGGGTTAACCATCCTCTTGAACACAACAAACTATCAGAGTCATTGGCATACTTGGAGATTCATATTTCTCCCCCCTTTGGTATCTTATACTCAATCAATCCCCTGCACCCCCCCTCCCCCCATTTGTTCCTTAGACAAATTGCTGGTCTTCTCTATCCTGGTGGTTGCATTTGTTCCATCAAAATGACCCTCTTACCCTGGTTGATTTGGCTATTTAGAATCATTCAGGTCTATACATACACTATAGTCCATTCTTTTTTCAGAACAAACTGTTAGCCGTTGTCACTGGGTGCCTCTTCAAATATCCACTGTAGGTCCATTGTCTATTCTTCAAAACTAGATGGAGATTTGAAAGTTCCCAACAAGCAGCCTCCATAGTGCCTCTGCCATTTTGGGTATACAGTATCTGAATATCTGGAAGTTTATTCCATCCAATCTTTGATGTTCATCCTACCTGAGACCTAAACCTTTAACATAAACTTGTGGACATTCACTAATAGTTTGGGTAAATTACCTTCTCTACTTATTTCAGTGTGCCTTGCTGCTCAGATAATTATGTTACTTTTAAATGGTGGTGAACAAATGACTTTAAAAAATTTTACCCCACTCATTCTTGGATTCTCTCGTTCAAGTAGTTTGAAGAATAAAAAATATATTGAGTATCTAGCTATTTCACCATCATGAATTGAGGAATTGGATTTCTTCTATTTACAGTTGAATCAAGCTTGTCCTCCTTATTTGAGGAGATGAGCATGTGTGTATAAGGTTTTGTATCCCTGCTTTATGAATGGTTGCTCCACAACCCCACACCATCTCCTCATTTTGTATCACTAAATGGCATACAGATTAACCTTATATCTTGGCGACACTACACTATAAATTCGGTGACCATGGCTTTGCCCTATAAAGTGATGATGTAGCGGTAGTAGGTCCCCAATCACACACAATAGTCAACTACCAAGCATCCTACTTTTGTGCATGCTTCTCTGTAGATAATAAGTTCCACATATGGTGGACCTTTCCTTAAATCACCTTGTTGTGAAGCTGGTTTGTTTGACATTATGTTGTGTAGAAGTCTCACAGTGGATTTATTACATTTCAAACCGCCAGAATTAAGCCATAATCAATTTTATCTATTTTTCCTCTACTATGAACTAGCAAACCATAGCTCACTTTTAGAAAAAAAAACTTGACACAAAAGTTCTAAAAGATGTGTCACCCTTGGCTCAACTATGCCAATTTACTTCTTCACACCTCATTGATCACTAATCCTGGGGCTCCTGCCCTCTTCCACACTTCTTTTGTAAGTGTAAAAAAAAAATATTTTTTTTTCATTCCATTCCCCTTATCCTCTTCACATACCATGCCTTTTACTAGTAAAGACACTTTATTCTATGCAGCATTCATCATTAGTCCATAGTGAAGCTGATGTTGCTTTGTTGCCATGTCAAGGTTTTTTTCTTCCAGCCTTTATTGACAGCAGTCTACAGTTGTTAGGATTGTATTCATTGTGAAAACTAATACTGTATAGATTATTGTAAAAGGAATAAGTCAAAATATATTTGACTACATGTCTCAGAACGTTGATGATGTTAGCATTCAGGCTTTATGAGACTCACTTCAAGGGCCAATGGAACAATAGACAACCATGTCCTCTTCGAAAGCTTCATCTTAAAGGGGATATCCCATGAATAATGTAAAAAATGAAAATCAGACATCATATAATAAATGACCATCTCTTTCTAACAAAGCTAGAACCAGCCCTGTACCTCACATGGATCCAGAGATCTCCCCAGTCATTGCTCTGCTAGATTTATATCAAGCTGACAGCTCAAGGGGAGTGTCTTTTCTGCTGCAGCTAAGGGGGCGTGTCTCAGCTCTACCTATCACAGCTCAAGAGGCAGTTGAAAGATGAAACTGAGCATGTGCGGCCTGCTCAGTGAGCAGGTCAAAGAAATAAGAAATTAAGTGGCGCTATACAGATACATTTTACTGAATAACTTAGTAGCTATAATAAATTTTTAATTACATGCAATTACAAAAGTATTCAGATCCAGGTGCTGGTTTGAAAACTGTAGAATATTTTTCGTGGGACAACCCCTTTAAACTCAAGGTGAACCCTCTTTCAAGAAACCTCTTAAGGTTGGGTGTAAATGTTTGTAATGTAGAAAGGTGCTGGGTATGTGTCACTACAAGGACAGGCATCTGAAAATCTTATTCTGTTCATGGTTTATTTCTCGTTCACCACCTGTTCAGGATTGGTAGATTGCTTATAGATAGACAATCTTACACTGAAGTGCCTGGTGTTTCACTTAAGATAGATGTGCTGTCCTCGGGATTTCTGATTATGCTGGCTAAAGAGTCAGTATTTTCAGGAGAAAAACACTGCTAATACAAAACATGTTCTGCGTCCACGTTTTTGTGAACCATCGTGCTAAACGAGCTCTGTAATTTTGACATCATTATGATTCACATAACAGAGTATATTTAGGGATCACTCTTTGAAAAATAACTATGTTAAAATGTCCCCCAGGAAGAGATTATGGGGAATGAGGGTGTGCTGTTCACAAACAGTTCACTGTCATCATTAGTCTTTGCAGGCGAATATATCTTCTCCATAAAGCTACTTGTATAGATGAATGGTAAGTAACATGTGCAGACGTAGACAATAGAAGGTTCTTCTGCTAATATGGTAAATGGGCCATTGCTCTTCAATAGTTCATCATGCAACATTAACATGTAATCATAAAGACAGTAGCATACTTCTAGCTGCTGTTAAGATTATTTCATACTACAGATTACATGTGGTACTGCAGCCTTATCACTGTCAATCCATTGCATACCTCAGAGGCGTAGCTAAAAGGGGTATTCCAGGACTTGGTCTCTTTTTAATTAGACCTCTCAGAATGTTGTACCTCAGAAAAGAATCTGACTTACCTACTTCCCTCCACTCCAGAGCAGCAGCCATGCTCCATGACCCAGCAATGACGTGCTGCTTGGGGAGATGTCACCGCTGAGGCCAGTCTTGGGCTGCAGCAGCACATAGGACCTTGTCTGTACCCCAAATAGAAGTAAATAAGCCAGGGACAGGATGATTGCTGAACAGAGCCAGGGAACTGGACTTGATCAGGAGGAAGCAGTTGAGTATGATTCTTACCTTACTTACTGCACACAAGGGGGAGGGTCTTATTTTAAAAAAAGGACTCAAAGGAAAACCCCTTTTTGTTTTTGGTTCTGTGTTTTATGTACTGGGAAAGAGGACACTCTTATATTTGTATGTTATCTCTCTTTTATCCTCTCTCTCTCGCTCTCTATGTAATGATCTCTCTTTCTATCTGAAATATTTCTTAAACAATTAGAATTAGACCAATATATTATTTCAGGATGTGAACCTATGTGTTTATACTTTGGAAAAATAGACAGAATCTGCTCACATATGAATAAACCCCCAGTTTATAAAAGTGATTGGTCCAGATCTGGATATAAATTAATAGTTTTCTAAAAAAAAAAAAAAAAAAATATTTACTGTATCTTTCACTTTATAAGACGCACCCGATGATAAGACGCAACCCAGATTTTAGAGTAGGAAAATAAGAAAAAATATTTTTCATCAGACCTCATATCAGATCCCTCATTAATTTCAGGACATTACATCAGACCTCAGATCAGCACTTTCAGACCCCCATCAGCCCTCAAATCAGCCCACATAGCCCCCATATCAGCCCACTCTGCCCCCATCAGACCTCAGATCAGCCCACTGTGCCCCCATATCAGCCCACTGTGCCCCTATCAGACCTCAGATCAGCCCACTGTGCCCCATATCAGCCCACTGTACCCCTATCAGACCTCAGATCAGTCCACTGTGCCCCCATATCAGCCCACTGTGCCCCCATCAGACCTCAGATCAGCCCACTGTGCCCCCATATCAGCCCACTGTGCCCCCATCAGACCTCAGATCAGCCCACCGTGCCCCCATCAGACCTCAGATCAGCCCACTGTGCCCCCATCCGACCTCAGATCAGCCCCATCATAATAAAATAATAAACTCTCCTGCGCTGCAGCTCCGCTCTGGGTCCGGCGCTCCTCTGTCTTCTCCTGCCGACACTGCACTGTCACCTGACTGCATGCAGCATTAGGTCAGAGTGCGCGCACTACGTCCTGACGCTGTATGGGGTCAGGACAGTGCAGCGTCGGCAGGAGAAGACAGAGGAGTGCCGGACCCAGAGCAGAGCTACACCGCAGGAGGGTGATTATGTTTCCCCGCTCCCGGCACCTATTGCATACTAGTGAGCGATTCCATAATGTAAAAGCTCACTAGTATTCGCTTTATAAGACGCACTGCAATTTTCCCCCTACTTTTGGGGGGGGGGGGCAGTGTGTCTTATAAAGCAAAAAATACGGTAACTGCCAACTTGTAGTTTCGGAAAGGAAAATTCCTTTAAAATTTATCTGTTTTATAGAAAGGATCCTCATAGGGGTGTACTCTGTCTGTTGGGCTATCTCTGCATCTCTCTATCACTCTAGCTTTCTTCTATGTTAATTATCTATCTCTCTGTAGCTGGTGATCTCTGTATCTGTGATATTTCTTAAACAACTAGACCAATATATTTACTGTATATTAAAAAAAAAATAGAACATTTCCTATTCTTGTCCATTCTGTGGTCAAGAATAGGCATTTTTAACATAGGGTGGGAGGTGCAGAACAGGAAATTGCAGAACCCACTCAGCTCGTATCTGTGTTTTGCCGATCTGCGATTTACAGACCACAAAAGAGATACGGTCGTGTGAAGGGGGCCTAAAACTAATATCTGAACTGTATAAAAAATAATTTGGCCGAGACCAAAGATACCTCGGTTGCTTTGTTCCTACTTCAGCCCACTCTTGAGGCACGAATATTTTACAAAGGAATATAAAGCACAACATATTTGATGCCACAGGTTAGCGGCTCGTTAATAAATAAAGGACAGTATTTACAATTCTAAATATGGCCTCAAAGAATGTTTTTGTAATTAACCTACCTATTCCTCATGGCACCTGGCAATCTTTTTAAAATTTTAGTGGAAAGTGTCTTCCAGGAATTCCATAATTCTATCTATAATTAGAGGGAGAGATATTTTCATCATGCATTGTTTACCTTCATAAATCAAAGCAAAATGATTTCAGCTCTTGAAATGACCTACCACAGCTAATAACATAACTCGATTTGTAATTCTGTTTCATGCCGTGACACACTCTTGCTTATTTATGAGTAGAATGCACTGAGCTACGTTGCAGTATTCACATAACTAATAACTAATTAGTGGATGTCAAGAGCTTAACAAAAAAGTGTCTATAAATATGTAAGCTGGAGGTTGTTAGTATAGATAGGATAAATGGGGGCACAGAGAGACAAGCTGTCAAAGCCAAGTAAATAAAACCCTTTGAGATGCTGTTTCCAGATTCCTAGAAGCCAAAAGGCAGCATATTTTAAATAATGTAGTGTGTTTCCTTTCTTTTTTTTCTTCATCTGTTTTATATATCTCACCAGTGCTAATAAGGAAGAAGTAGTGATGTTTCCTTTCAAGCTTTCCAGCAATTGTCTCTGTGTTCTGCTCAGAGAAGTCGAAGTTTTGAAGTCTTGCACCTCCCGCGTGTACCCAGTTAGTCTTGCTGTACAAAGGGTCAAATCTGCTTTTCATTTTCCACACCTCTACATTTCAGCTATTACAGATATCCTTTGTATTGGCTAGGAAAGCAGATAACACACTTAAGGCTTCAAGATGAATCATTACCTCCAGTTTGAGATACGCTGTGTGTATGGGCCCTGCTGGAAGCAGAAATATTGGAGCTACATTGATTTGTACTGGTCCATTTCATTTTATGAACATGAAAATGCATTGAAGTTGATGTCATCCTTTATCTGTGTAGGGCTTCCTTCATACACTCTTTTTTGTAGCCTTTTTTTCCACTTAATTTTTTTTCTGCAGAGAAGCCTATAGAGTAAAGACTGACAAAAGCCATACCAAGAGTGTGTTGTGTCTTCAAAAAATGCACTAATGCTCAAAAAATTTAACAAAAAAAAACTATAGTAAGGAAAAATGGCACAAAAAAAAACACTCAATAGAGTGTTTTATATTTGTCTGATCTCTTGAAATGGTCACAAAAAAGCTTTATTTTTCTCTAAAAATGTGTGTTAAACAACCTTCTATGAAACATGTGCCCTAAGGACTCTTTAAAAATCAATAATCTGTTAGGGTAGGTTCACACTTGGATGACAGAGAACAGGCACAGAACAGCCTTCCAGAGTTCACCGGATCCGGCCTAGCTGGATGCAGCTGTTAACCACCAGTCCCCATTGACTATAATGGGATTTGGCCACTTTCCGGCATGCTGAAAAGTGTTCTGCCGGATTATTGTCAGTGAGGTCCAGCGGTGAATAGCAATATCCGGCTATCCTGGATCCAGTGAATTCTGGCTGTTCTTAGCTAGATCAGTTTAACGCACGTGTGAACCTACCCTTAGACAACCATTCAGCAGGTATGCAGTATCACCATAGGAGAAATTAAACTTACTGCAGTAACTGCAATTAATATGACTCCTGTGCAATGCACAGACATATTGAGCCCTGCACAAGGAAATAGATGCTCCTTTGTAGCCACTTTATGCTTTGCTCCTAAGCAGAGATCACTACCTTATTGTCTCACAGTACCTTAATATAGGATTTAAAAATGAATATTCTTCTTGGTTTGAACAGATCACTTTACTGCAGTGATCTACCTATCATTACAGCAGGATTACAATGATATATATATATATATATATATAATACAGGATCCATCAATCAACAATAGGTGATATCATAGCTTATATAGCTTATCTCATCCCTCCTAACATCTGTACCAGGGCTGTGGAGTTAGAGTGGAAGCTAGGAAGTAGGAGGTTCACCACTGGGCATGCCTGCAGTCCTCTCAGCTAGACAGAACAGGAAAACAGTATTAAAGGGATTGTCCAGGAATAAGTAACATTTCATTGGCGCCCCCAGCCTGCCTCTGAAATGAAGAGAATTATGTTTACATGCAGGCTTGGACTGGCCTACAGGGATACAGGTGAATCCCCCGGTGGGCCCCTGAGCAAGGTAGGCCCATAGTTTCCCACCCCCTCCACAAGTGGCACAAAACACAGTAGATTTACTGCACCACATACATATATCCAATGTAGTTATTATATTTGAATGAATCCATACAGTGGGCCCCCAAAATAAGTTTCAACTGGTGGGCTCTAGGCACCCCAGTCTGACCCGCTGCTCCGGTCCTGCATGCTGGATCCCAACTGTCCATCTTCCCGTCCTCCGCTTTTTTACTTCCTTCCCACCATGCTCCACTGCGGTCAATGACTGGCTGTCTATTGTGGGCACAACTTTAGCTGTTGTGGAGCAGATGATCATGCCCATGTCAGGAAATTCTGTATAACAATGTTCCCTGTTATTAATTGCATAGTACATTACATATTTACTTCCAGAAATTTAGAAAATTTCAAGATTTCAGAAATTGCATTCCAATAAATATGTTTTATGTTAAGTAGTAGTAATCTGATTACTTACATGATAGTGAGAAATAGCCCAATGTCACCCTATTACTACAGGAAATGTGTTATTACTAAATCATTGGCTGTTTATGAAGGAGTCGGAGTCAGAACTTACCGACTCCACAGCCCTGCTCTGCACAGGTCACAGAAGACCCTCCTATAGAAGTCAGTGTCCCTCCTGATCATTGTGTCAATGGCCCATGTTGCTGCTGTAAACCATATCTCCAAATGCTGTCAGGAAAATCTCAGGCAAAATGGCCGCCCCCATAATCATGTTCAGGAAATAGAATAAAAAAATTCTACAATCAGAAAATAAAAACAGATTAGAAATTTGAATATGTCTCCCTATCTGGTTTTAACTGGCAGGAAAAAAAATTTGGTGACACATTCCCTTTAAGTTGAATTGATGAGCTCGGCTTTAGCTCACTGTGAAATACTGTGCGAAATCTAAGCAGATAACCCACATAATGCGGTGCGGCTCACTACCCATCTTACCTACAGGAAATTCAATTAGGAATTGCAAGAAAAGACACCTATCAGCTTGTTTTTTGTAGCGTGCATTTGCAGCCCTGCTGTCATACGGGAGGCCATTGTTAGCCACATAATGACTCTTGTGGGATGAGGAGAGACACGACGAAACATACAATTACTCCATGAAAGGTTTCTTTGAAAGAATAGTTAATGGAAACATGTTTGTATTTGCGTTTTCTGTGCTTCTCGTTTCCGCGGTAACCCAGTATTATTCTTACCTGGGTGTCGACCACAATAAGAACGTGTGAGCGTTCGGTCTCATGCTAGTCCTCCAATACTCTGATGTATCGTATGGATGGTTTCAGTTTTTTTTTAAACGTTTAATAAAATTTAAATGGAAGCAGTGAAGCTGATGTACTTGTTGTCACGCCCTTCAAAGAAAAATGACCCTTCTGATCTCTACATATGTTAATGCTGTGCGGCTGTTTGTTCCCCAATCTGTCTTCGTTGTCTTCCTTTAACGATACATCATTGGAGAGTGGATCCATATACCGTAATTTATGCCGGGAGGCTGCACCTGTCATAACCATCATTCACCTCAGCACAGTATCTACAATATGGAAAATCGAAATACTGAGTGTAAAATGGAATATTAGGCATAGGAAATGGGGCGGTGTAATTCAAGTCACAATCAGCAAGTGACATAGATCTGGCAAGTTGCCACCATGTATTGCACTTGACATTTTTTTTTTAAATCAGGTAATTTTTATTGATTTTTAAAAAGTAGAATAGTGTTGCACCCCCCCCCCTCCAGAAACATCTGGGGAAGGGATACCAGCGTAAGCATTGCAATACAGAATGCACATGACAATGATACCAATGACAGTGGTTACAGAGTCCGTAGATATCAAGCATCAAATAAGTCAATATACAATGCAGGTACAGGTTATTGTCCAAAGATTCAACAATCCCTCCCCAACCCAACGCACCCAACCATGTGAGCTACCAACCCACATCTTCCTATCTATCCACCCCTCCCAGATCCCCCCCTACCCCAGGGAGTCGGCCCTCCACACAACACCTCCGTACTATATCCGTCCCAACCGGTACTGTTCCTCTTCAAAGGTATAGATAGACAAGCATACACATAGATACAGATGCATATAGGGACGCAATACTTCATGGGACCATACCCCCTAACTGCCCCCTCATACATTCTCTTCTCAATGGGCCCGAAGCCAACCCCGGAACATCAAACCATCCACTCCAGATCCTCAGAAACTTCGCAGCGCACTGCCTTTTCAAATAAATTCCATTTTCATGTCTCAATACTGTATTCATCCTGTTGATATATTCCCTTTTGGTAGGGACACAAGCATCAATCCAGTACTTTGCTACTAACACCCTGGCCTGAAATAGGAGCCTCTGGACACATATCTGGACACTATCAGTAGTATCCAGAGAGTCTGACACTCCCAGTATACACACCCGGGGATTCATTGTCAATCTAATTTTAGTCACTTGTGTAATCAGCGAGACAATATCATTCCAGTATCCAGAAAGCATGGGACAATCCCACATCATATGTATCAAGGAAGCCCCCACATTTAGGACAACATGAGTCTGGCCTAAGACCTACTCGATTGAGGAACTCAGGCGTTCTATAGACTCTATGTATTAAGTATAGTTGGGAAATTCTCTGGGCCTCACTAAGGGTAACCCTGGGTGTCATGGCTAAAATCTCCCCCCACTGCTCCTTGGAAATAGCTCCGACCTCTCGTTCCCACTTATCTTTTACCGGTAAGCACCCCTGAGGCAGAGACCAGTTTAGCAGGTGCCTATAAAGTATTGAGATCAAACCCTTAGAGCCCCCTGGTCTAAGTAGCTGTTGACAAAGACCGGGGAATTCGGCAATAGACGCCGATCCCGAAAACTGCGCCTGGAATGCATGTCTAAATTGTAGAAATTGGTAAAACCAACTGTGAGGCAGCTGGAATTCCGACTGTAATTGAGCAAATGATTTAAATACACCTTTAGAGTGTACCTGATGAATGAAGCATATACCTTTCCTTTCCCAGGGAGTGAAACCTTCCAATCTGAAAATTTCCGGCAGATCCGGATTGTTCCATAGAGGTGTGTTTTCGTAGATTCCCTGTATACCGTTTATCTCCTTATATCTGGCCCAGACTTTTGCAATCAGATTCAGCGTGGGGTACGTCCTGTATTTCTGTTGCAGGCCTCCTACTTTAGCTATTATTATGGGCACCCTACGTTCAATGATATGCGACATTATTCGCGCCGAATGATTCGCCCCCTCACCATGACCCCACCCTTTTAGGTGCTGCAACTGCGCAGCCAAAAAGTATAGCCAGGGGTTCGGGACAGCCAACCCTCCATCCTCCTTTCCCCTCTGCAGAGTGTCCAAACTGATTCTAGGTTGTTTTTTCTTCCATATCAGAGCCCTGAATATACCCTGTATTTTGTGAAATATTCGCCGTGGCAACCAAACAGGAGAGTTATGCAAGACATAGAGCAGCTGAGGCATTAATATCATTTTAAGGAGGTTACTCCTACCAGTAATCGACAGTGGCAGCTTGCACCACGTAGTGGTTTTATCAGTAAATCTTTGCAACAACAGGAGTACATTATGCTTTAAATAATCCGAAACCACAGGTGTAACTACAACGCCCAGGTACTTAAAGCTTTGCTGCACCTGAAGTGGGAGACATAGATTCAACAGATCCACCGGTATAGGGTCTAAAGGCATAACCACCGACTTCTCCCAGTTAATGTGCAGACCTGCGTAGTCACCAAATTCCGTAATAATCTGCATAATGGGGGCTATGGATCTCTCCAAGTCTCCCGTGTACAAAAGCATATCGTCCGCATATAGCGAGACCTTCTCCTCCCTCCGCCCCAGAGGAAATCCTTTCCAGCCCGGAGATGAGCGTAGGAGACATGCCAACGGTTCGATTGCCACGGCGAACAACAGGGGCGATAGTGGGCACCCTTGCCTAGTGCCCCTATGCAAAGGGAATGAGTGAGAGAGCAGACCATTAGCTCTAATCCTAGCCGTTGGTTTACAATACAGGAGCTGGACCCACTCCAAAAAGCCTGTCCCAAACCCCATAGCCTTCATGACCTCCCACAGGTAACCCCACTCCACGCAGTCAAAGGCCTTGGCCGCATCAAGTGAGATCACAGCCCTGTGGCCCCCCATATCCATAGATCTCTGTATGTTCAGGAAGAGCCTCCTAAGATTGTGAGCAGTGCTCTTACCAGGCATGAAGCCAGATTGGTCCTCATGGATTACCGAGGCAATTACTTTATTTAACCGATTAGCTAACACCTTAGCCAGGATTTTAATGTCGGCAGACAGCAGGGAGATGGGCCTATAAGAACCCACCTGGCTTGGATCCCTCCCTGGCTTGGGGAGGACTACTATCACCGCCTCCCTCATCGACTGGGGAAGCCCACCCAAAGTTTTCGACTCCTGAAATGTCCTCAACAGGTGAGGAAGCAATATGTCCTGGTATTTCTTATAGAACTTGATCGGGAGACCGTCGAATCCAGGGGCTTTCTCATTAGGGAATGCTCCCAGGGCCATTTTCAGCTCTTCCAGTTCTAGAGGCTCATCTAAATAAGATGCCTCCTCCGCTGACAGTTTAGGAAGTGGGATATTATGCAGATATTCACCGATCTCCTGCGCCCCCTTAGTCAACTTAGAAGTATACAGTGTATTATAGTATGCTTTAAATTCTCTCAAGATATCAGAGTCACTTGTGGACAACACCCCTTCACTAGTCAGAATACCCACCACCCTAGCTGGCCCATCCTGAGCTCTCACAACCCTGGCTAATAGTTTCCCAGCACTCTCTCCAGTTTCAAAATACTGTTGTTTGAGGAAAAATCTCTTATTATCCGCCGTGTGAAGTAGATGATCAGTAAGCCTCTCCTGTGCCCCCTTCCATACCTGCTCCGTTTGCAGAGTGGGCCCAGCGACATAATCTGCCTCAGAATCTCTCACATTCTGATATAGTGCCTCTGTGAAACTTTTGGACTGCGTTTTATGCCTCTTGATTTTTTGAATATAAAGGCCCCTGACAAAGGCTTTCATCGCATCCCATATAATTCCCATACGTGCTGTTCTCTCATTCAAAGTGAAGTATTCAGATAGGTGATCAGTCAAGGGGTTATCGCCATCCAGCAATTGTATCCAAAAAGGATTCAGCTTCCAGAGGAAGGGGCCGCTATTCCGTCCACCCACGGGGATGCACTTGACATTTTGATAATTCACATTTCCCCATCATGTATGTACCACTACCAGTTTATAGAATGGCCACACGTGGCAGATATTTGCAGGATTTCTGCAGTTATACAGTAGGAGTAGAGAGGATGAGATTTTAATACACATTTTAATAAACACAGTCATAAAATTCTGATGAGTTTTGCTCCCCTAATGTTCTTCTAGCCACTGTCTCAGCTCAGAGCAGCAGCATGTATGTTAAAAGGTTTCAACACATTCAGAAGGCAAAGTTTTGGGATCTGCTCAACCACCCTCCTGCGAAAAATTAGCCCGCCTCTAGCCATAGTATTACAAGATGAACACGCAAGTCCCAAAAGATGCTGAAAGTGGTCCTCATTCACGTCTATGTAATCACGTTGGATTATGTTGGCTGATGCTCCTTGCAGCTCTTACACAGTGATGCTGCAGAAGAAAATATGTCATGATTTTTCCAAGAAGATGGGCAGGGGCGGACTAGAAACTTAAAAAACAAAAAGTAGTCCCATGTTGTAGGCAGTCCAAAATTGCAGAAGGCAGTGCTAACACAAGTAGGTGGGGCCAGGAATACCATATTGCTACACAAAATACCACCCTAGCAGAGCCAAATACCTCAGTGCAACACAATAAACTGACCCAGCAGCATTAAAGAACACAGTGCATCACGAAATGATGCCCCAGGAGGACAAAATACCTTCTCACAAGCTGCCCCTTTGTGGTGGCCAGCTCCAGCTGCCACATTCTGTCCTGCTACACCAATTGCCTCAGGGTAGCAATACTGTCAGGTACATAACTACAGTACTTGATGCATTAGCTCTGGGAGTGACAGATCATTACTTACATGGCTATTGCCCATGAGGAGGGCTCAGGTGCCCCTTGGCATCAGCCCACTGGGAAATTTCCCTGTAGAATCTATGACCAATCCGCCCCTGAAGATGAGGTAACATGCCGCACCTCCTGGAACTGTCTGGCACGGGTTCATGAATTGTTTACTGAGGAGACAACTGTGAGCAAGGGGTTATGGCCACCAAGTTGTCCACATGCGATTTTTATCTGTGGGGAAATTTAAAACAAAAATGTGTCCGCTAACAATCCACGTACCCTGGATTAACTCAAGGAGAACATCACAAACACTATCCTCAGCGTCACAAGCAGTGTCAGCCAACATAATCCAACCTGCCCAGAGATACAGAGACGTGAACGGGGAGCACTTTCAGCATCTATTATGACTTGTGGGTAATTTAAAAAAAAACAAAACACCCATCCACTTGCTCATTCATCTTGTTATACTATCGCTGGAGGCAGGCTCTTTTTCATGGGCCACCCTGTAGCTGACCATTCGATGCATGGACATGCAGGCCTGGCTCTCAAGTGCTTGCCATGAGTAACAGCGTTAATGTACTCGTAAGTGGTAATTATGGATTTTTTAATTAACTAATTTTCTGTAATATGATAAAGAGCTGAACTTGTAATTGTGTGCTGGATATTCACAGAAGGTTTCAACAAAATTGAACATATAACAATTTGGAACATAATTGAGGGAGTTTACCAAGCCCTCCACTCCATAATTCTGGCTTCAAAAAGTCACAAAATGGGTGCAAGGTCACTTGCGCAAATAATTTGTGACTTTATGAATTTTTATACCACTCACTCCAGATTTGAAAAGTGGAGGTGGTTATCTATGTTAAAGGAGTTGTCTGATATCCTAAGGATAGGTCATCAATATGAGATCTGGAGTCCACCCCCGACAGCCCCACCAGTCAGCTGTTTGGAGAGAATGCAGTGTTCGTTCGAGTTCTGCCTTCTCTTCACTGTTTACCTGTTCGACATCTGCATTGCAGCGGTGCACAGCGTAATTACAGGTTTACACGTGAGTCAAATTTGTCAAACAACTTGCTGCATTTGATAAAGTACACCAACGCAGACACAAGCATCAAAAGTGACCCTGATGATCAGTTCTCCCATTGTTCCTCTGTGTAGCCAAGGAAGGGACATTGACATTGTTCTGGTTATTTTTGGCGTGTTCAGTGATACAGCAGTGTGTGGTGACGGAAGCAATACTCATCTGGTAGACAGACCTTCCAAAAGTAAAAAGGAAGCCAGCAACAATTTCTGTTTAATAAATGTTCCAAAGCGTTATAAAATTGGCAGAGAAAGGAGCACGCTCAGGAACGGTTGCTAATCGCTCAGACATCAACGTGGTCGTATTTGAACAAAAGGTTGGTGACCTGTGTGTGGATTATTTCTTGTCGGAGCAGTGTGAATTAATGTGAGCACCACTTACATTAGAACACACGGAAACAAGCAATTCCTTTTTTTTTGTACAAAGGTTTTTGTGGAAAGGTCTCTTGTTGAGCAGAGGATCTTTCAGGTGAAATAGTTGTCACATTAAGGTTTATTAACACTAGCTACAACATTAAAGCTTCTTGAGAAATATTATGCCTCCATGGCGACTTTACTTCTGGTTAAAATTCAAGTCTAATGTTTCCCTTTTGGGGAAAAAGTTGTGTTTGAAGGTTGGAGTTCTTTCATTCACAAATCACCTGCGATATTTTCCACATAGGGAAAAAATAATGTTGTACGATGATTATGGCAACCATTTGACAGCAACAGTTGCTAGCCCAGAAGTCTCCGTGGGGTGCAGGTCATCAGACGTTGCATGTGTGTGGACTGCTTTACTGTACGTACCCTGCACTGTAAGTATGGAGCTCCTACACCTTGGATAGTGTCAGACTGTGCAGGGACACCCCTTCCCAACTGGTAACACTCATCTGGACCTTTATTACTGACAGCTGGCAATTTATTTATAACTTCTAGCAGGAATAATAAAGGGATGACACAACATAAAACTGAAGAATAGCACTTAATCATCAGTGAAAAACACACTACTTCTCTATTTCATCTGGACCCCTTCTGTTTTTCACATAAGCTCCATTCACTTCTATGGAGCCTGGGCTGCGTGACAAACACACAATATAGTAGGTGCTGCAATTTTTCCTGAACGCAGAGATGATTAGTGATAAACGATGCTCGTAGCCATTGAAATTAATGGGTCAGGATGCAGTCCGGATGCTATGTGCGCTTTTCACTGACCATCTGTCCGTTCAGGAAAGATCACATTATGGCCTTATTCACACATGGGTGTTTGGTTAGTGTTCCATCAATGATTTTGAGCCAAAACCAGGTGCGGGTCAAACACACAGAACAGGTGCAGAGCTTTCCATTATATTTTATCCCTGTGTAGGGTTCACTCCTGGTTTTGGCTCACAATTACTGATGGAAAACGCTGACCAAACACTGACTGTGTGAATAAGGCCTGTGTCATTCATTCGTTTTTCATGCAGGACTGGTCCATTCAAGTCAGTGAAAAAAACTTGACTGCTCAGGCATGCTGATTGTTTTTCTTCAGTTTTATTCACACATGTAAAAAAAAAAACAAAAAAAAAACTAAGACACTGAACACAATCGGAGATAAAACTGTGATTCAAATTCCATCCAAAACTATCAGTTTTTCACTGAACAGACTCTGACACATTCCATATCAGACATGTGAAAGAGGCTTTATAGAAATCAGGTGAGATTTTCCCTCACTTTTTCATGATAGTAAGAATGTTTTTCTTATACTAAATCTTTTATTGATTTTTTTTACATAAATTTGTTTTTGACCCCTTCCCATTAATAATACGTTCTGCACAGTCAAGCACATTACTGCAGTGGGAAAGGGGCAGGTATGCGGTGTTGATAATATATAGAGAAAACCCACAGACCCAGGTCTATGGACAGGCAAGGCACCGTTTCTGGGGGAAAAAATCCTTTTTTTCTAATCCTGAACAAGTGTATTGAAAGTCTTAAAGTAAGAGTTTGGGTAACTGCTGAAGTCATTTGTATTCTGGGATCCTTTTGGCCTCAAAGTACATTTAATATATGTGTTCTGAAATAGATTGAAAATATGCAGAATAAAGTGGTGTGGTTTGTGACATTTGCAGCAATTTATATTGTGGGGAAAAATGTTGATTACTCTTTTTTAGATACCAAGAAATAACATTTCAGGTAGATGGATGAACAGAATGGATGATGAAGTGCACATAGGGGACAGTGAAACTGTGACTGTGTGACTCAGAAATTGATCTGTCGCTGCACTAGGCAAGGAAAGTAATGTATAGAAAGACATCTTCTCAGACTAGGTAACCTCTTGACTGATGGATGATATGATTGACTGTATATAATTATATGGCGGGATGATATCATGATGATCATATGAAGATTAATATCAGTTAGCATCCTGATGTGTGCGGCAGCCAAAGTGTTAACTGCGGCTGCTAAATAATCCATTTTCTCGCTAAGTTATGGTGTAATGATAGAAGTCCATTTCAAGCCATTAATATTAAATATTTAGTGTGTTTTTTTAAGCCTTTCGCTGTGTGTTGTATTTAACATGTGTAATGTATCACGTATAGCTTGTCATGTCATCAGCGGATGGTGAAACAGACCAGCACTGCTTCATTCATTGTGATGATTTAAAAGGGGTGTCCAAGTTATTTATTCATTTTTTTTAAAGGCGAGGAACCTATTAGAATAATAAAAAGTTATACTTACCATCCCAAACCCCCTCCATTCCAGCCCTTATGTTCCTATCGTACCTGCCGCTGTAGTCATGACATCATGTTTTAGTTGCTACAAAGGCATGTCCATATACTGCATGTGACTGCGTCAACCAGTTTCTGGCCTCGGCGCTAAAGCCAGTGATTGGCTGCACTGGCCACATGTGATACACAAGTACTTCACCACTGCAGTGAATAATACAAAGCTCAAGTAGAGAGGATAGTGCAGCTGAACTGGCATGTATAGGATTTGATTTTTTTTCTTAATTCTATGATTTTCTCTGACTTTAAAACAATAAACTCTGACAACCCCTTTAACGTCAGTATGTTAAACCCTGTTTGCCTTTCCTGACCCATGATCATGTCATGCAATGTTACTGTATGTGTAGTGGAAGTTGATGAAAATTATCCACATATGACTATTTGCAATGTAGGTGAATTCTGTCCTACTCCTGTACAGTTCTCCAATTGTAGTCACTGGGATCATTACTGGTGAATAAACAGAGGCCTCAGTCTAGGTCAGAGCCTTGAAGCTGGTAGACCTGTCGCCTTTGAAAAGTGTGCTCTGCATGGGATTTGTACCTGGATTTTTTTTTTTGCATGGTAGGTAGGATTGGTAGATGGACTGGGGTGTGTGCACCTAGTCTTTCTGCTTTAATGCGAAAGCTGAAATGATGCGCCCCCCCCCATGCCAAATTCTCATCCTAACTCCTTCCCTAGAGCACTACTATTACAGGCATACTTGGAAAACTTTACCTATAAGGCTACAAAACATACAGCTTAATATAATGCCACATATCTCTTACATCCAGTTACGTCTCCTCTGAAGTAGACGTTCCCTTTTCTTGTCTTCTCCATTCAAACCAGACTGCCATGATGATTTCTTTCAACCATCTCTTGTCTCTGCAGAGTTTGCCACACAGACATCTTAGTTTCTTACTTTTTCATCATCCTTCCCACCTTCCGAACACCCCATCCTGCCACTCCCAATACTGTGCTCTCTGTGCTCCCCAATACTATACTGCAGAAACCTGAAGTCTCCCTGAAAATACTAATACCATGCAGATAGTGCCCCCGTCAATAATTATTGGCACACCGCGCCTTTAAAAAACAGTGCCCAGCAAATACTGCCCCTGACTCCTATAGTGCTGTAAATGGTGTCATCCAAAAATAATTGTGCTAAGCTGATACTGTGCCAGGATGCCCACCCACTGTAACAGTCCTCCAATAGACATAATTCTCTGCCAGAGTGCACTATGTGGTAACAGTGCCCCTAATGGTTATAATGTCCCTTATTTTGCCCCACAAGTAATAATGCCCCATAGTGCCCATACTAGTAATCATGTTCTGCACTGTTACAAGTGTCTTGTTGCGGTCACTTGTACAGGCGCTTGGTGATATGACTGCAATGGCAATCTTGTGACTGGTGCTATTATGTGGTTCTGTGGTTGGCACTGTATTGAAGTATTGTGTTGCTATAACTTGTATGGGCACTTGTTGATATGACTGCTATTGGGATCTTGTGACTGGCACTATTACAGGGTTCTGTGGTTGGCACTGTGTTAAAGTGTCTTATTGCTATAATTTCTGTGAGAGTTGATGATGTCACTGTACTGGATGTCATGTAACGTTGTCTTCTCATTGAGCATAAATGTGGCATCCTCTATGGCCACATTCATCCACTACTGGGAACACACTGAACTTTTCTAGTTACCTGGCAATGAATACTTTCATATAGCTCAAAAAATTTTTCTGGACCAGTATAATTTCTCAGATCCTTGGCTACCTGGCCCTGAGATTAGTTTAACCTTGCCCTAATCTATCAATTGATTAAAAGATTTACTTTTTCAGACTTCTTTTTCTATCAAATCTGATGGTTTACAAAGGGCAGGTGACCTTGTTGCCCCTTTGCCACTGCAAGGTATTAGTTTAAGTGCAGAATATTAGGTGGATTGAGCTAAGTTTGTGAAAGGTTAAAGAATTGATCCAGGGAGTATTCATAACCATAACCCAGCAGGTAGACAACCCGTAGGCGTAAAGCTTGTCTCTACAATATAATACACACTTTTTTCACTTTTTCATTTTTACAATATTAGTTTGCTACTAAGTTTTCCTGCTTAGTTTTCTTGCTGTTCTAGAAATGATTTTAACACCTGTTTAACTTTCAAAAGAGGAGCAAATACACTGTGTAATATACCAAGATGGCAGTGTTTGCATGGTGTGTAGATGATTATTTGCTATCTTACACCCATTTAAGTGCATTTTCCTACTTTCTTTTATTATGTTATGCTTTGTGTGAGTTTTTTTTGTACTTATTCATCATTGTTAGTTTCACAGTTGCTTTTCTACTGTTCTCTTTGCTTGTTTTTACTTACATAACAAATCTCTTCCCGTTATTATGTTAGACAATGGTTTTTGAGCTCCCTGTTAAGCATCTCAACATGTGCTTGGTAGTCATTTTGCACAGCAGTGGCGCTGTAAACCAGTTTTACTGCTCTTGCCTGTCTGTTATACCCCTAGTGCTCATATGTTTAAAGACATGTTTTTTTTATTTATTTTTTTTAAGTCCTCTATGTATTTGAAGGAGTAAAATCTGTTGGGTACTGATTACTAATTTTGTACTTCAGAATTAATCCAAGGTCTGGGGTGGTGGTCATGTCCCCTCTTGGACCAAATTGCTGTTGCCCTGTATTCATTGAAATGCATATGTTGAGCGAACAACAGATTTTCATTTAAACATTCCATTTACAGACTTTATGTAACAGCAGAGGTATAAGGTCAGCCCCTTCAAATGGATAGAAATTGCCCTCCGTAGTACAGCACTCCTAATGACAAGTCTAATTTCTTGTCAGTTTTGTCAGAAGGTAAAAAATATGTTTTATTCTACTTGGAAGTCTCCTCTTGTGCCTGAAGAAAAGTGCATATTTGACACTATAATTCTACATTTCATATTACTGCCGTATAATTTGAGCGCCTGCTATATTTAAATTAGCAGCTTTTCCAACCACTTAATATTGTATCAGTTTTGACCCTCCAGACAATCATATTAAGTTATTGAATATTGTAGTTTTTTTTTTGCTTTTTTATGCAATAATTTACACCAGCTAAAGATATACAGTAGGTAAGCATCATGTGGTACTGCTGTATTTATTTTTTCCAGACAGGATTATAGGATCACTTGCAACGCCCCACAGGCTTTTAGTAAAGTTCTATTCATGGTAGTTTGCACAAAAATTGGTATAGGAGAGGCTGGGATGTGAGTTCTGCTTAGAAAAAAAGGTGCCATAGAGGGATTCTTATTGTCATTTGTAAATGTATGCATGACACATGTCTTATATATTACTAAGACTTTTCAAAGACCAGAGGATATTCATTATGTGTGGAGGCAACTACAGTGGCATGCAAATGTTTGGGCACCCCTAGTCAAGATTTCTGTTACTGTGAACAGTTAAGGAAATTCAAGATGAAATGATCTCCTAAAGGCATAAAGTTAAAACACACATTTCATTATTTTTAGCAATATTAGTGTATTATTTGGGTTTTGTACTATTTTACAGTGAAAAAGTAAAGGAGTAGTATGCAAAAATATGGGAAAACAAGGAGTTATGAGCACTCGCATAACTTTGACTAATGTCTCAGTCCTTAAATAGCCTGTTAGTGTTAAAGGGAGTCTGTCACCTCATTTTCACCTATATAACTAACAGCAGTGCCCCACAGAAGATTGCAGACACATCCCAGACATACCTGTGTGCACTGTGTGTCTGTATTACATGTTTAAAAAAAAAGCACTTTTATTCTGCAGGAAAACAGCTCCCAAGTGCCAGGCTGAAAGTGAAACTAAAAACAGCTTTCTCTCCCAACTCGATTTCTAACAGCTATATCTTCTGATATAGTGGATATAATGCTGTGATTGTGGTATCAATTTAAAGCTTGGAATGTCAGCTTTCAAAGAAGATCAGAACAGATCATTTTTCTATCTGCTACCAATCCCAAGATATGAGCAGCTAAAGCAGCACTCCCCTCTTCAGTCTGGTTGGCTTTGAGCACTTGCAGCAGCTGTTTTCCTGCAGAATAAAAGTGCTTTTCCTGGACATGTAATACAGACACACAGTGCACACAGGTATGTCTGGGATGTGTATGCAATCTTCTGTGGGGCAGTGCTCTTAGTTATATAGGTGAAAATGAGGTGACAGACTCCCTTTAAGGCTTGTTCACAGTCATTATTCAGAGTTTTATAAATACTCAGACTCATCTAACCATGTCCCAAAATACAGAAGCCATGGGTTCCTGTAAGCAGCTGCTGAACACTCTGAAAATGATTAAGTTGAGGACCATTAAGCAGGAGAAGGCTATAAGAAGATATCAAATCATTTTCAAGTTGCTATTTCCTCAGTTCAAAATATAAGTAAAAAATGGCAGTTAACAGGAACAGTAGCAGTCAAGAGAAGGTCTGGAAGACCAAGAAAAATTTCTAAGATAGTGGCTCCTAGGATTGCTAGAAACCCAAATCTTGACTACAAAAGACCTTCAGAAAGATTTAGCAGATGCTGGGCCTGGTCTCATTTATCCTTACCACAAAATTCAGCATCAAACATTTGCAAAAGAACATATTAACAAGCCTGATGCATTTTAGAAACAAGTTCTGTGGACCAGTGAGGTTAAAATAGAACTCTTTGGCCACAATGTTTGGACAAAAAAGGAGCACAGAATTTCATGAAAAGAACACCTCCCCAACCATTAAGCATGGCGGTAGATCAATCATTTAGGGTTGTGTTGCAGCCAGTGGCACAGGGAACATTTCACGGGTAGAGGGAAGAATGGATTCAATGAAATTGCAGCAAATTCTGGAAGCAAACATAACACCAACTGTAATAAAAAAGCAGAAGTTGAAATAGATAGTAGATAATAGATAGAAGAATGGTAGATAATGATTATAAACACACCTCAAAATCCACAATACCTCAAAAGGTGCAAGCTGAAGGTTTACTATGGCCCTCAAGGTCCCCTCATCTGGACATCATTGGAAATCTGTGGGTAGACTTCAAAAAAGCTGTGCATGCAAGATGGCCCAGGAATCCCAAAGAACTGGAAGACTTTTGCAAGGGAAAATGGATGAAAATCCTTCAAATCAGAACTGGAAGACTCTTGTCTGGCTACAAAAAGCATTTACAAGCTGTGAGATGCTTGCCAAAGTGGGTGCTACTAGGTACCAACCATGCAGAATCGTCAAAGTTTTGCTTTGGGTCCTTTTCCTTTTTTGTTATTTTAAAAATAGGAGAATGTGTCATCTTTAACTGTATGCCTTTTGTAAATCATTTCACCTTCACCTTCAACTTTAACTATTCTCAGTAACAGTAATTTTAACTAGGGGTGCCCAAACTTTTGCACGGCACTGTATTGGTCCCAGTGATCACAGTTCATTAGAAAACCAAAAGCAAATTTTTGGTTAGTTTCAAACCCTTCATCATTCAGTTTACCCTAATGGTTTCCTTATTCTAAGTTGGTCTTGGGCCTTCCAAAGATATGCGCCATAGCCACATTTCCTGTGACTTTGCTTTCCTGTGACCCCTTCTTAAAGGGGTTTTCCAGACATTTAAGCTAATTTATAGTTGGTATAAACTTGTGCAAGGAAGCTCATTTAGATAGTACTTACCTGTCCCTCACTGCTCCAATCCCGCAGTTCCTACTGAGCTGATACAGGCTGTGGGCTCCTCCACCTTGGTCCAGAACTGATGTAGCTGCTCTTTTCCTCTTCAGCTGCACAGTAGTAAAGAAATGTACACATCTGATTGGGACACGGGAGGAAGAGCCCACAGCCTGTGTCAGCATGTGGGGAGTGTGGGATGGGTATTATCTAAAAAAATTAGGTTTATACCAACTATGGATTAGTTGAAATGCCCACAGAAACGCTTTAATGACACTTTTTAACTGTTGACATTTCCTCTGGATAGGTCATCAATATCTGACCGAAGGGGGTCTGACACCCAGGACCCCTGCCAATCATGTGTTTGAGAAGGCATGGGCGCTGTTGTGAGTGCTGCGGGCTTCTCACCATTATCCCTTGACCAGCGATGTCACATTTATTGGTCACCTGGCCTTCAAGTAAATGGGGCTGAGCTGCGATACCAAGCAGAACCACTATACAGTGAACAACACTGTACTTGGTAAGCTGAGAGAAGTCTGTGGTGTTCACCAGAACACAAATGCCTTCTCTGGTTGGCGGGGTCCCAGGTGTTGGACCTCGAAAGATTAGATACTGATGACCTATCCAGAGGATAGTTAATCAGTTAGTCGGAAAACTCCTTTAATGCTGTTTTATAGAACAATTAAAATTTGTAAAAAAATAAAAATAATGAAAAAAATAATATCCCCAAAGTTGTGCTTTTTATTTAGGCAAGTTTTAGTTTAGGCACTTTTACACAGAATGATAATCAGACCAATTTATCAGGGTTGAGCTTTTGTAGAAAGGTTCATTCCCAATAATTGACCTGTGTAAAAGGTGCAAATGCTCATTCATTGTATGATCTTGTCTTTCAGCCAACACCTAAAATCATCATTTCTGTGCCGCAGATTGTGCTTGCTAAACCACAATCTGCTGTCCTAGAAGAATGACTTCCTACAGGTACAAGTGATTTCTGTAGTTATCACTCTTCATACAAGTAGAGGTGATTACAGCATGTAAATACAGCCCACATCTCCACTGCAGATCAAGAAATTATCAGGAATGTTTGGTTTGTTCACAATCATTGCATGAAATATAGGACTGTTTTAAAGGTCTTTTATTCTTTTCTATCACTATGTACCGTAATTTTATTAACTTCAAGTTGTTAAAAAGCTGTGGTAAAATGTTATCCCTTCTCCTTTTAGTCATTACTGTTTTGTCACTTACGGTTTATAGAGGGATTACTGTCTATGTGTTTAAAAATGGACCTGACATTTTCTAAATTCCCTGAAAATAAATTGGCCAATTCTCTAGCAGACTGTCATGCTGGGTTCAAATTAACGTCACTTGCTTTTTGCCCCTTGCTGTTGTTCAAGCCCTGGTTCTGATGGTTTCCATTTTGCACCAGTGATAGTTAAGACACATTCCATTAGATTATTTTATAGGTTTTTTAGAGTGACAAATTGTGCTGCTGTAGTTATACTCCAAGGCTAGTATGACTTTTATTCCTGTAAATGGATAGGGTGATACCCCCACCAATTTGCACACAAATTAGCAATCTTTCTCGTCCAGGTGTTTCTGGTACTAAAGATCATCCACATTCCAACTCATCTGTACTATATATAACAAGCCCCCTTTAAACCCATAAATTCTTAACTCATTTTTGCATTTTTAACCCTCCTAAATTGGACTAGGAATTTATGCCACACTACAAGATCTAAAGAGTCTGCTATAGACATAATAGGGACACCAGGTCTCTGGGATAACATCAATTTATAGACCATAAAACTGTCACACCTCTTATCTGTAAGATAATTAAGGACCCGATTAGACACTCATTCTATGAGACACCATCTGACTCAGTTGAGTCAAAATAAATAAATGAACTTACCTCTACTGCATGGTCTTAATGTACTCACCGCTCTTGACTTCTGCCGGTGCCTCGCTGCACAGAGACCTGACGTTGCACAACGTCAGGTCATAGTACGTGCTTTCGCTGTGCAACGTCAGGTAACGGCGCCAGCAGAAGAAGACCAGGGAGCGGTGAGTACCGCCAGGACAAGGAAGCACTCACTAGTATGCGCTTCATAAGACAGCACTGCCATTTTCCCACCACTTTTGGGGAAAAAGGTGCATGTTATGGTGCGGGAAATACAGTTTATATTGCTGTTTTTTTAGACTCTTGTGTATTACATCTGACGAAGAGACCAGAGTTGTCTCGAAAGCTCGCTATGTAACATCATCGTTTCTATTTTTGTTGGGTGTTAAAAGGTATCACACCTGCAAAACTCATATTTTGTTTCTTCTAATACGAGCATTAAATGATGTAGCATGACCTAGTATGCACACTATCTTCAGGTTCTGCCATTGCATCATAATCGTTATCATTGCACATACAAAATATCAGTAAAGTGTAATAGGTTATTTGTGATTCAGCTCATATGAAACTCTAAGTTATTAGCTGCAGACTCCACTCTGAATGGGAATGTATGATTCTGCACATTTGTGGCCATAATTGTGTCCTAAACGAGGTCTATGAAGGGATCTCCTGCACTAGCACTAGTAAGACCTTTCTGTCTGTTTTAGTCACTACTTGTATTCCACATGTTAAAAAAAATTCTTATGAGTCTTATGTTGTACCATTCCTTTATTATTCCTTCTACAAGTTACCAGTTGGTTACCAGTTATCCCAACATCACCCACCTTGGCCTTTATTGCTGACTGCTAACAATTAATTTATAAACTTCTTTTAGGAAAAATTGATGTCTGCTCAGCATGCTGTAGAGTCATATGAATAGATGATCCAGAATTGTTATTAAATGGGGAATGCAAGTAGTTACTCAAATATACGTCAGGAGTGTAGGTCCTCTTTAAAGGTTTTCCAAGATATTTTTACTGATGACCTATGCTCTGGATATGTCAAGTATCTGACTGTAGGGGTCCAACTCCCACGACCCCAACCAATCAGCTGTTTGAGAAGGCACCTAGAACATGTGACCAAAGAATGTGACATCACAAAACCTAGGGAAAGCTGCAATAATGCTGTGGTGCTACTGCGGGTGCTGGTCCACTGGGTTACCTATCCAGAGGATAGGTCATCGGTAAAAATATTTTGGAAAACCCCATTTAAGGTTTTTTTTTTAAATAAATATACAGATGTAGCAATCAAACAAACAGTTGCAAACAGTAACTTCATTTTTTCTATGGCTGTTGATGTATTAGGCCAGATTCACACAATCTGCATTCGAGAGTTTGTATTTCACGTGTGTTCTGGATCTACCATAGATTAAATGACCCAAACATACAGTGTGAGTTCAGCTCATTAACCCCATGGCTGGTCCAGGACACGACTCTGGAACCTGAACATTAGAATTTGGCCTGAAGTGTCAATGTAATGTTTGCTTCAACTGTGTATTTAGTTATCTAAATGTCTAGTTAGCATTTGCTACATCTGTACAATATGCACCACCCAAAAATATCTAGAAATAAGTCTGTATGCAAATAGAGATTAGTCCATTATATGCTCATTATACACGCGTATAGAGTTAATGGTCCATAAACTGCCAAGCACTGACTTTTATATGGGATTGTCAGCCTGTGCATCAGTTGATTGCAGAGACCAAATTGACCCTGAACTGAAGGCTGTATTGGGAATTGGAGACTTGTCTGCACTCAAATCATGCATTTCCCAGTTTCTTATTGACACGATAATCATGGTTTTCTACAAACCCTTTAGTATTGAAGCCTGTACGTTGCCAGCACTATCATGCTGAAGCCCCAGCCTTGCATCACATTGATCTTGCAATTTAACTTTAATCCCTTTGCTAACTATAGGCATCCAGCATTGTTAGCACTAAATATGGAGCACAGAGTACGAAGATGTTGGGTGCTTAACACTTTGACAATCACCAGTCTCACTTCTTGTCCCAAAGGAGTGCGCTCCATCTGTAACAGTAAGGATTTAACATTTAGAGAGGAAATTAAGTAACTCTTACACATAGTTAACTAAATTAGTCGTCTCCGAAAAGCCCTTCCCATTTCATTACTGGGTATAAAGAGCTCTTGTGAGCTGTTTACTGGCAATCCATTAAATATGACATGAAGATAAATGATCGCCTCTTTCTGTTTTTGACATTATAATTGGTGTACATGCTAATTACGAGCAGTTTATTGGAATGCTGTCTAAAAGACCAATCAGTTAGCATACTGGGTCTGTGATGAATTGGTAAGGGGGTGTTGACAGGCAAAGTACGAATCACATGCAATATTTGAAATCTGTTTAGTCTGCATGAACCGCGGGTGCCGTACTGGCACGAGATGAAAAAATACCATTAGTTAAATTTGCATTTCAAAGAATATGATTTCAATGAAACTGACTAACACCTTTCAAAATAACCCCATCATCTCATTCTATCCATTCATTTGCATTATTAGTGTATGTGACTTAAGCAATCTAAACTGTGGAATCAACAGGTTTTTTTTATATCACTAGACAATTATGGGTGATGTTGTCAGCATTATCCTCCTATGATTTACCTTCACCTCTTGTAGGTAGTACTCTGAATGCTTTGAGATGAGGATCTCCCATTCAGAACTCTCAAGTAGAGAATGGCTGCTAAAACATCTCTGATTGTGAAAGGGAATGCGTCATCCGAAAATGACCCTTAGTTTAAATCAAATTGTTAAGTTATTTTTAAATATGTTTTGGTGGTTAATTTTAATTTTCCATATCACAATCTATATTAAAAATAAAAATGAAATCCTGCAGTTTTTGCCCTGGTCATTTCATGTTCTGTACAGATCACTTTTTATTATAATCATAGGCAGGATTGCAGTGACATATGAGGTGAAATATCACCTCTATACACAGCGTCAGACTGAAGTCTTGTGGGCCCATCAGCGAAAATTATTATATATGTGTATATAGGACCTTAAGGGCCCTGTTTTTTTAGGGGTCCATTATTGTGAGAGCCTGGGCCCACCAAAAGATCCTCTGGTACTCTGGTGGGCCAGCCCGACTCTATCTAACCAGATAACAAAGGACCCACCATTCACAGTAGGTGATTGTCTAAGCTTATTAATTCTTTGCTTGCACAATGTCCTCTGCACAGGTCACAGAGCATGTCTAGTAACCTCTCCCATAGAAGCCAATTAGGTTCCATCTTGTCTATTGTGTCTGTGACCCCTGGTGGCTGCTGTAAAGCATACAGTGCGTTTGGAAAATCTTTAGACCTTTTCATCTTTTTCACATTTTATGTTGCAGCCTTGTTATAAAATAAAAAATAAGGCCTCACAGCTGACAATGCATATCAGAGCAAAACCAAGCCATAAGGAGTAAAGAACTGCATGGAGAGCCCAGAGATACAAGTTTGTGTGGGCACAGATCTGGAGAAGGGTATAAAAAAAATCTGCCCTGAAAGTTCCCAAGAGCACAGTGGCCTCCATAATTAATAAATGAAAGAAGTTTTGGAGCAACCAGGACTATTTCTAGAGCCGACCACCCCTCTAAACTAAGTAATCGGGGGACAAGGGCATTGGTAAGAGAGGTGATCAAAAATCCAGTGTTCACTCCGGCTGAGCACTAGATACTGTGTGCAGAGGGGAGAAACTCCAGAACTCCAGAAGATCAACCATCACTGCAGCATTCCACCAATCTGGATGTATGGCTGAGTGACCAGAAAGAAGCTTTTCCTCAGTAAAAGACACATGAAAACCCTCTTAGAATTTCCAAAAAAGCACCTAAAGGAGATGCTCTGGTCTGATGAAACCAAGATTGAACTTTTTGACCTAATGTCTGGAAGAAACCAGGCAGTATTAATCACCTGCCCAATACTATCCCTACACTAGAGCATGGTGGTAGCAGCATCATGCTGTGGGGTGTTTTTCAGTGACTGGGGCAGGTTGAGGGAAAGCTATTTGGAGCACAGGACAAATATGTTCTTAATGAATATTTGATCCAGTGTGCCCTGGACGTTAAACTGGGCCGAAGGTTCATCTTCCAACAAGACAATAATCTTAAGCACACAGCCAAGACAATGAGGTAGTGGCTTAGGGAAAATATCTCTGGAGAGACCTAAAGATGGCTGACTACCAACGGTCCCCATCAAACCTGACAGAGCTTAAGAAGTTCTGCAGAGAAGAATAACAGAAAATCCTCAAATCCTTGTGGTATCATGTTCAAGAAGACTGGAGGCTGTAATTGCTGCCAAACCTGCTTCAACCACATACTGAGTAAGGGCTTGTTCACATCACCGTTCAGCCCTTATGTTCTCCTGCTCCGTTATAGGAGGAGGAGAACGGAAAGGACGGATTCGGAACATAATTGAGCTGAACGGAGCCTACGAACCCCATAGACCAGGGATCGCAAACTCGTGGCCCTCCACCTGTTGCAAAACTACAATTCCATCATGCCCCAATAGCTGTAGGCTCTCCTGGCATGATGGAAGTTGTAGTTTTACTACAGCTGGAGGGCCACGAGTTTGAGATCTCTGCCATAGACTATAATGGGGTCCGTTAGGTTTCCTCTCAGAAGATGATTTTTGAAGCGGAGACAAAAGTCCCGCGTGCACAACTTTTGTCTCCGCTCCAAAAATCATCTTCTGAGCGGAAACCTAACGGACCCCATTATAGTCTATGTGGTCCATAGGCTCAGTTCAGCTCAATTATGTCCCGAATCCATCCTTTCCGTTCTCCTGCTTCTATAACGGAGCAGGAGAACGGAAGGGCTGAACGGTGATGTGAACGAGCCCATAAGGGTTTGAATACCAAATGTCAATGCAATATTTTAGTTTTTCCTTTTTAATGGATTAGCAAAGATTTTGAACGTTCTGTTTTCACTTCGTCATTATGTGATATTGAGTGCATGGTGGGGAAAATTTAGATTTTTTATTTTTTTAAACACAGCTCCTTTTCTCCTCTAGTGGTGCCGCTATAAAATTGAACACAACCTCAACACCAATACTGAACCATAGATGCCAACACATAAATGCGCATAAAAGAATCAAATCTTTATTATCACAAATTCATAAAAGATACATGTTAAAAAAAATTTTTTGATAGCAGTCACAAGGTGGTGAGAACAGCACAAAAGACATGGAGAGTACTGGTACAGATACTGGTTATACTTATAACGTCGTAATATACTGAACAGCAGTCAAGATTAAATATGGATATCCTACCCAGCTAGGGAACCAAACAAATAAAGTGCATAGTGCAAAATCTGACTGTTGTGTGCCCCACAAGGATTGAAGGGCAGCACAGAGCTGCACCTCAAACCATGTGGGAACATAAAAAAGCAGTAAGAACAAATAGAAGATAAAGCAATACCGACCAGACAATCCTAGTACCCCAACGTACGTTTCGCCACAATGGCTTCCTCAGGGAGTATGGTGCTTCAGTGAACTATGTCCTATTTATACATCCCTTCATCACCTATTTCAGCGTTTCACATGTGATAAACGCATGCGTTCCACAGTGGAACGCATTGTGTCACTTCCTGTCAGACAGACAGGAAGTGTCCTAATCTCAACTATCCTACAGTCATAACAGGGCATCTGATTGAAAATCCTAGTGGGAACTCCATATCCATACCGGCAGGGGAATCTCTTATCTCTCCCATTTCTATTCACATATACCACTTTGTCTCCACATCGGCCCGCGCCATTTCTCGCGATACGCGAGATTACGATAGATCACGTGACCGCCGCACCGTTACACAGAATAGCGCGTCATATGTTGCAGAATGGAGCCGTCTGGACGTGCATAGCGGTCACCTGACCTATCCTGCATTCCACACTGGAACGCATGTCCTCAAGTGAGTCCATCAATGGGGAAACTACAGGTATTGATGTATAGTGTATATCAAACCCCCGTGGAAAAATAATCATAATCAACCTCTTGTATGTGAATGAGAACAACATTAATAAGCATAATTACGAATGACCAATGCATAGTGTTGCGGCAAATAATATAATGCATCAATTGTGTAAACAGTGGATAAATACCCAGTGACAATAAAGTGAAAAAGAGAAATAAATAATTGGTGAAAGTGAAGTATAGTGCCAGTGCATGTGAAAAAAAGTAAGTGCAAGAAAGTGTTTTTTCAAATCACTAAATCCAAAAGTCCATGGGACACACTCGTGTATATACATCAGGATACCAAGTAATAAATAATAAATTAACACCAAAATGAATATATGTCTCCTCAAAGTAGGGGTTTCCTGAGTCACCACCGTATATATAGATCACTGTAAAACAAATTCTTTGGAGGTACTTGTCAAGAACCTCCATATCTTCCTCCCACCATAGTAGATCAGGTTCCCACCGCACATATAGGATGCCCTGGATATAAGGATTCTAACTGTGGAACACAGAAAATAGCAATTAAAATCAATTAAAAACATGTAAAAAAATTAGAGTACACATCAATATCTTCAAGCCCAATATGATGCGTACACTAAAGCACCTCAAAGGAATATCTATCTCATTGTATATATAAGACCAAAGCCTACCAATAAACAAATACTACAGCCATAAGTGAAAACCAGCTACAGGAAGGGGACAAAGCTCAAATTTTCATTCAAGCCATTTGGCACTACTGTGTCTAATGCAAATATCCACTTCGCTTCTCGCTGAGCCAGAGTCTTTTTCCAATCCCCTCCCCTTTCCCCTATCAGGATGCGGTCAATCCCGCTTACCTTCAGGAGAGAACCGTTACAGTCGTGATGGAGTTTGAAATGACGAGGTAGGGTCTTCAATTTTGTTATATCTTCCTCTTCTGCCGCCGCATTGATGCCAAGCACATGTTCCCGCGTGCGTCTTCTCAATTCACGTGATGTTAGACCTACATATAAAAGATCACATGGGCATCTAGCCACATACACAACACCCACCATCGAGCAGGTAACCGTGTGTGTGATCCGAAACTCTCTCTTTCCCGATCCATCATGAAATGTTTCCGTACGTTGAATGTTGGTACATGCCACGCACCTGCCACATGGGCGGCATCCCCACTTTGGGCCCCTAGATCCAAATGCTTGTGTAAAACTCTTACCCTTGTGGTGGCTTCGAACCAGCATGTCCCTTAGATTCCTCTCCCTCCTGAATGTCATGGACGGATGGGATGGTAAGTATTGTTTCAAGACCGAGTGAATTCTCAATACGCTCCAATGCTTCTGTAGGATCCTCATCAGATCCCCATGCCCGGAGTTGAACGATGTAATAAATCTCACCACCTCCTTGGCCTCTTCCTTTTTACGTCGGCCTTGTTGTAACATTTTGTCTCTCTTGGCATGTTTTGCCTGAAGATATCCACGTCTCACATCACCATCCCGATATCCGCGGGCTTTGAAGCGCTGCGTCAGTTCTCTTGCTCGTACTTCAAAATCTTCCTCGCGGGAGCAGATCCGCCTCAATCTTAAAAATTGACCCACTGGAATGCCACGGATCAATGGTTTTGGATGTGATGAGGTCGCATGTAACAAGCTGTTCACCGCCGTGGGTTTCCGAAATATGTCTGTATGGATGAAGCCCAAATTATCCACCTGAAGTGAGACATCAAGAAAGTCCATATTGATCCTACCTGCTTTATAGGTGAGCTTAATATTAAGTTCGTTCTGATTCAGATCCTGCAAGAACCTGTCCAGGTCCATTAGTGAGCCCTGCCAAATCATCAGGACATCATCTATGTACCTGGACCATAGATGGACCTTCTCAATCTGCTGGACCGGCTCTGTCAAAAAGATCCTCCTCTCCCACAGCCCCAGGAACAGGTTAGCATAGGACGGCGCACAGGCCGCCCCCATGGCTGTCCCCTGGAGCTGTAGGTAGAGGAGGCCCTTAAAGAGAAAAAAAATATGTTTCAGAACGAAGTCAAGTAAAGTGAGAATGAATGTGGAATACTCACTTTCTAGCATGGAGGACTATAAAAAGTACGACACTGCTGTTAGACCATCCGCATGTCGAATGGATGTGTATAGTGACTCCACGTCACATGTGACAATCCACATATCGTCCTCCAGTTGTAAACCATCCATTTTCTTGAGGACATCACCGGTGTCTTTGAGATAAGAGGGGAGATTCTCCACCAAAGGCCGCAAAACAGAGTCGATAAGCTTACACACTGGTTCACACATGTTCTTTCTGCCCGAGACAATCGGACGTCCCGGAGGGTTTCTTTCATCCTTGTGTACCTTTGGTAGTAGATATAATGTAGGAATCGTTGGATTTTCCAGACTTAAACAAATCCTTTCACGTTGTCTAATGACTCCATTATCTTGGGCCTGTTGTAAAATGGCTTGCAATTCACCCTGAAATTTCGACAAGGGATTAAAAGTCAATTTCTTGTAACAATTCCCATGTCTCAATTGGCGAAATGCTTCTTTCTCATATAGGGGTGTGGGCCAGATAACGTTACCCCCTTTATCAGCGGGTTTTATCTCCACCCCCTCCATTTTGCCCAATTCCTTAAGTGCAACACGTTGCTCTCTAGTCAAGTTGCTATATTCGGGAGTGCGTGGCATTCTTTTTAAATCTTCCATAACTAACTTTACAAATACCTCTATATTCGAATATAGGGTAAGAGGCGGAAATTTTTTTGATTTCGGTATAATGTCACTAGGTAATCTACTCACCTCCCTTGTCTGTTCCTGTTCCTCTAGTAGTTCTTGCAATATCTGTACCGCCCTCCGTTCATTCTCCGTTTCAAATGGCAATTGCATAGCTTGTTTGTGATAAAATTTCTTAAAAACAAGTTTTCGTGCAAAAAGATTTAGGTCCTTGACCGCTGTAAAAAGATCAAACCGATGTTCAGGTACAAAATTGAGGCCCAGGCTTAAAACCTCCTCCTGGGCCTCTGTCAACATAATATTAGATAAATTGATTACCTGAACACGTTGGTTAGATCCACCAAAATCGGTCTGAGGACGTTTCGGGGCCCGGAATGGGGTCTCATCCTTACGTTTCCTGGCTGTTCTTCTTGTGTCAAACCTCTGTCTGTCACTGGGGTTGTTCTCCATATCACTAGATATTGCTGAGGAGACGGAAGAGCTCCGACTTCTTGCTTCCGTACCCCGTCTTTGCCACCTGTATACCCGGATGGACTCCACATCCTGTAGGTCCCGCTGGAACTTTTTGGATTTTTGCTCCCTAATGGACCTGGACAGGTTCTTTCAGGATCTGAATCAGAACGAACTTAATATTAAGCTCACCTATAAAGCAGGTAGGACCAATATGGACTTTCTTGATGTCTCACTTCAGGTGGATAATTTGGGCTTCATCCATACAGACATATTTCGGAAACCCACGGCGGTGAACAGCTTGTTACATGCGACCTCATCACATCCAAAACCATTGATCCGTGGCATTCCAGTGGGTCAATTTTTAAGATTGAGGCGGATCTGCTCCCGCGAGGAAGATTTTGAAGTACGAGCAAGAGAACTGACGCAGCGCTTCAAAGCCCGCGGATATCGGGATGGTGATGTGAGACGTGGATATCTTCAGGCAAAACATGCCAAGAGAGACAAAATGTTACAACAAGGCCGACGTAAAAAGGAAGAGGCCAAGGAGGTGGTGAGATTTATTACATCGTTCAACTCCGGGCATGGGGATCTGATGAGGATCCTACAGAAGCATTGGAGCGTATTGAGAATTCACTCGGTCTTGAAACAATACTTACCATCCCATCCGTCCATGACATTCAGGAGGGAGAGGAATCTAAGGGACATGCTGGTTCGAAGCCACCACAAGGGTGAGTTTTACACACGCATTTGGATCTAGGGGCCCAAAGTGGGGATGCCGCCCATTTGGCAGGTGCGTGGCATGTACCAACATTCAACGTACGGAAACATTTCATGATGGATCGGGAAAGAGAGAGTTTCAGATCACACACACGGTTACCTGCTCGACGGTGGGTGTTGTGTATGTGGCTAGATGCCCATGTGATCTTTTATATGTAGGTCTAACATCACGTGAATTGAGAAGACGCACGCGGGAACATGTGCTTGGCATCAATGCGGCGGCAGAAGAGGAAGATATAACAAAATTGAAGACCCTACCTCGTCATTTCAAACTCCATCACGACTGTAACGGTTCTCTCCTGAAGGTAAGCGGGATTGACCGCATCCTGATAGGGGAAAGGGGAGGGGATTGGAAAAAGACTGGCTCAGCGAGAAGCGAAGTGGATATTTGCATTAGACACAGTAGTGCCAAATGGCTTGAATGAAAATTTGAGCTTTGTCCCCTTCCTGTAGCTGGTTTTCACTTATGGCTGTAGTATTTGTTTATTGGTAGGCTTTGGTCTTATATATACAATGAGATAGATATTCCTTTGAGGTGCTTTAGTGTACGCATCATATTGGGCTTGAAGATATTGATGTGTACTCTAATTTTTTTACATGTTTTTAATTGATTTTAATTGCTATTTTCTGTGTTCCACAGTTAGAATCCTTATATCCAGGGCATCCTATATGTGCAGTGGGAACCTGATCTACTATGGTGGGAGGAAGATATGGAGGTTCTTGACAAGTACCTCCAAAGAATTTGTTCTACAGTGATCTATATATACGGTGGTGACTCAGGAAACCCCTACTTTGAGGAGACATATATTCATTTTGGTGTTAATTTATTATTTATTACTTGGTATCCTGATGTATATACACGAGTGTGTCCCATGGACTTTTGGATTTAGTGATTTGAAAAAACACTTTCTGGCACTATACTTCACTTTCACCAATTATTTATTTCTCTTTTTCACTTTATTGTCACTGGGTATTTATCCACTGTTTACACAATTGATGCATTATATTATTTGCTGCAACACTATGCATTGGTCATTCGTAATTATGCTTATTAATGTTGTTCTCATTCACATACAAGAGGTTGATTATGATTATTTTTACACGGGGGTTTGATATACACTATACATCAATACCTGTAGTTTCCCCATTGATGGACTCACTTGAGGACATGCGTTCCAGTGTGGAACGCAGGATAGGTCAGGTGACCGCTATGCACGTCCAGACGGCTCCATTCTGCAACATATGACGCGCTATTCTGTGTAACGGTGCGGCGGTCACGTGATCTATCGTAATCTCGCGTATCGCGAGAAATGGCGCGGGCCGATGTGGAGACAATGTGGTATATGTGAATAGAAATGGGAGAGATAAGAGATTCCCCTGCCGGTATGGATATGGAGTTCCCACTAGGATTTTCAATCAGATGCCCTGTTATGACTGTAGGATAGTTGAGATTAGGACACTTCCTGTCTGTCTGACAGGAAGTGACACAATGCGTTCCACTGTGGAACGCATGCGTTTATCACATGTGAAACGCTGAAATAGGTGATGAAGGGATGTATAAATAGGACATAGTTCACTGAAGCACCATACTCCCTGAGGAAGCCATTGTGGCGAAACGTACGTTGGGGTACTAGGATTGTCTGGTCGGTATTGCTTTATCTTCTATTTGTTCTTACTGCTTTTTTATGTTCCCACATGGTTTGAGGTGCAGCTCTGTGCTGCCCTTCAATCCTTGTGGGGCACACAACAGTCAGATTTTGCACTATGCACTTTATTTGTTTGGCTCCCTAGCTGGGTAGGATATCCATATTTAATCTTGAGTGCTGTTCAGTATATTACGACGTTATAAGTATAACCAGTATCTGTACCAGTACTCTCCATGTCTTTTGTGCTGTTCTCACCACCTTGTGACTGCTATCAAAAAAAAATTTTTTAACATGTATCATTTATGAATTTGTGATAATAAAGATTTGATTCTCTTATGCGCATTTATGTGTTGGCATCTATGGTTCAGTATCGGTGTTGAGGTAGTGTCTTTCCAACACATTAAGTGAGGTATTTGTTATAAAATTGAACAGTTTGTGTTGAAAAACACAAGTTGGCAGATACCTTCATAGATTGCAGCTGAAAAGCTGGAGGAACAAGCACAGAAGCACCCTATCATTAGCTTACCCTTTAAACAAATGGGATTGAACAAAAAATACAACTTCAAGGAACTTCAATACAAAGTTTCATTAGACTATTATGGAAATCTGTAGTTGCCAAATTCTAACTCCCCCTAGTGTTTGAGAAGTTTTTCACAATAGAAGTTTTCTGTCATGTGTGAAGGAGAAACCAAGTGACACATCCTAGGGATGCCATATTTTAGCTACTTTGAGTTGTCTCTCTTTCACCTGTTGGTTACTGTAGAGGCTGTAGCATGGGTCACTAACTGATCTACACCTTAGATATGCTTGTGCCACTTTCATAGGTAAAAACGAAACCTAGTTCACCTCTTTTAGTCTTTAGATTTTCCCTGGGACTCCTGTATGAATATCTCTTCCAGTCCTTGGTGTTCTAGATGTATTCAAGTACAGGTGCTTGACCCTGCTGGACCACCATGCTCATACTGACGTTAATACCTTGTAGTCTTTGAAAGGCTGTTATTACAATAGATATCCTACAAAGTTGTTCTCCTAGCAAAATTTGTTTTTACTGCAATTCTGAAGGAATTTCTTATTAGAGTTCACATTACAGTTTTAGCAAAATGCCAGCAGAGGGCATTCAGTGCACATTGATTAAACTCTCCTAATCCCTAACATTTAGTGCACATTTGATACATGGCTGCATTATCTAATTCACTTGCTCCTTAAACACATTCTGTATATATTTAGACAGTCGCTTTGTCTTGAGCTCTTGCATATGTGTGCATTATTCAGATGGCATAGGTTCAACAGGTCAATACAATTTGGCTTTAACATAAGATGAAAATGATTTTGAACCATCCAGTTAATCTCAGATTGATATTCAATCAAGAGTAAGACAGTAGCGTAATCTGTGGGAAAGTACTAGCCTCTTTATACCCAGATGTATATCATTCAATAAACATCTAATTGTAGGAGTCAATATATGTCAGCCGCGCCCTCAAGTTGTAATGTATTATTTAAAATGGGCATTTTAGATCTAAGTGCAGGTTTGGAGTAACAATGTATTGATAAGTATTTAATTGAGTCCTGAACTGGTGTACTCTGCATGTGTCTACCAAGGTTTCATAATTCCTTTTGGAGACGTTGAATGGCTGAATTAATCTATTTGACTGGGTCAAACAATTATCTATACTATGATCAGATGTAAATGCTAATGCATTGAAGAGTTTCAGCAGTCAATGCTGCATTCATATTTCAGTATTATTCCACTGTACCCATGAAGCAAGGAGATTAGTTTCTATCAGGGTTATCGTAGGAACTCCTATCATTGTCATTTAAGGCCATAATAAGGCAGACACCTAGGCTGTATCTTCACTTCCTAGGAAAGCAATTCTGAGGATATGCTTGTTAATTGATGTGTGTTATGCACTAAATACATTACTGGTAGCGGAAATCAGATCCGTTGCTGGTTCTGTCCAAATCTGCTGAAGAGAACACAAGGCAACTATGACACTCTCTGCAGCCATGGGGGCCAGCTTGAGTTCTCCCATGGCCAAAGGGAGAGTTGTTATTCATTTTATTAATGGGAAACTCATTTAAAAACATGATTTAACCATTAGAATTATTTATTCTGTAGATTTTTGAAGACTTGACCATTGACATCCAACTGCCCAAACCATACCTACCCTCACATTTTTTGTTGTAAGGCTCCTATTCTTCCTATCAAATTGTTGGCTAGCATTTATCTATTGTGTATGGCCAGCTTAAAGGGAATGTGTCATCAGAAGATGACCTATTGTTTAAATCATGTTTTTATGGTAATATATTTTAAATAATTTTTGATGTTTTTAATTTTCTTATCAGCTCCCTCCTGACCTCTGCACAGGTAACAGACCATGCCTAGAAAACTCTCCCATAGAGGTCTATGGATTTAATTCCTGTCTATTAAGTCTGTCGGCCATGGTGGCTGCTGTAAAGCATATGTCTAAGGCCTCATGCACATGACCTTGTTTATTTTGTGCTTTGCAAACCATGGGTCCACAAAATATGGATACCGGCCGTGTGCATGCCGCATTTTTCAGAGACCTAATAGTAAAAATGCCTATTCTTGTCTTCCAAATGGATAGTACACTCATACTGAAGTCAGTAATATGGAATGTATCTAGTCCTGCTTCTTTAAATGGACTTTAGGCTGAAATCCAACCCTACTTATACATGGACTGCAGTCACTCACCCACAAAGTAACACTTTTTGATTTGACCTTTCTGATCTGGAGATGTTCTAACAGCCCGCTAACTCTCTCAGCTTTAAGGGCCCCTTCACACAACATTTCTGATGCTGTTTTACATGCGTTTTCCCCACCAAAATGTGTCTGAAAAGCCTCTCATTCATTTCAATAGGAGACAGAATATACCTTTTTTTCCACGCTGAAAAAAACCCCCTGTGCTGCTTTTCTCATTGAAATGAATGGAAGATGAAAAAATGTGCCAAAAGCCACGCAGAAAATAAATGTGGATTCTGTGCTGATTTTTTTAAGCACATTTTCATGATCTGCACCTTTACAAGAAATAACTCTGTGAAACCTGTGTGTTTTATAAACAATTTTAGGCCATTTTCACACAGTCAGTATTTGATCAGTATTTTAAAGCCCAAACTAGAAGTGGAACCTAGGGAGGAAAATTGTGAAGCAGATATTCTGTGTCTCATCTGTGTTTTAGACCCACTCCTGGTTTTCGTTTACCAACACTGACCAAATACTGACTGTGTGAAAGAAGCTTAAGGGCTCATGCACACAAATGTATTTTCTTTCGTGTCCGTTCTGTTTGTTAGTTTTTTTCGGACCGTATGTGGAACCATTCATTTTTAATGGGTCTGCAAAAAAATGGATGTTACTCCATGTGCATTCCGTTTCTGTATGTCCGTGTTTCCGTTCCTCAAAAAAATAGAACACGGTCTATTATGGTCCACATTACGGACAAGGATAAGACTGTCCTATTAGGGGCCAGCAGTTCAGTTCTGCAAAATACGGAATACACACGGACATCATCCGTATGTTTTGTGGATCCGTTTTTTGCGGACTGCAAAATACGTATGGTCGTGTGCATGAGCCCTAAGGCTGGGTTTATATACTGTTGCTGCTACATGTGGCCAAAACCCACCCCACCCAAGGTGGCCCATGGCTGCACGATTTTGAAGGTAATGCCTGGTTTTACCTGCAAAATTATGCAGCCATTTGCCGTCGCTGGGGGGCAGGATTCCTGATGTATATGCCTGCTCCAGCTTGAAAAATGTCTGTGTAAGGTGATTGCTGTTACTGTATTAGATATACTGGAAAATGTGTTGTTTTGCCCTGTCTTACACTTTGAGGACACGTACAGTTATAGCAGAGCTATGTTCTGAACCATAAAGGACAGGCAGGAATATGGCCTCTTAGGTCATTGTGGTTAATACAGCAAATGTTCTACTCATGACCGGTCAGGCATCGTTTTATAATTAGTACTAATTAGTGAAAAATCAAACTAGTGATTTGATGGAAAGACACTTTTTTTGCTGTAAGATCAAAGCTCCATCTCCTTAGACTATCAAAGTTTCTAATATTTAATTGCACTTAAGTACTAATTGGATTGCAAGGCTCTTTCAATATGCTTCCTGCAAATGAACCAGTCATCTATACTAAATCTACCAAAGAAGAGATTACGCCTTGTGAAGCTGCTATTCAGGCTGATTCGGCTGCTCCCTACTAAGTAGAGTCATTGTTGTGGTGTTCGCTGTTCTGAGCTGAACTATTTGATTGGATGCATGTGAATAAGATTTAGATCACGGTAGATTTGCTTAACCCTTTCACTGCCAGCACTTCAAAATCTATGTTTGGCTTTTTCTTTTAATACTTACTGTACTTTTTCACAGTTATTTCAGTAATGTCGGTCACAAACTCCATAGGTGTTTCTGGTAAAGCATGCTGTGAGATGGGCAGACACATTTTCCTTAAAGGCATTTTCTGGTTTACATCAACATCCTTAAAAATAATAATTTATGAAGGTAGCTATAATTTAGTAATGTGTTTCTTTTACCTTTCTTGCTCCTATCTTAAAGGGGTATTCCCATCACAGACAATGGGGGAAAATCGATAGGATATTCCCCCATTGTCTGATAGGTGTGGGTCCCACCTCTGGGACCCGCACCTACAAGGAGAACGGAGTGGGGAGAGCTGTGGCTGGAGAAACCTGAATTTCCTGATCACATAGAAACGCTCGGCTATTTTCAGCGGTCCCATTGAAATGATTGGAGGTCGGCTGCGCATGCACAGTGCACCCTCCCTTAATTTCCCCGCTCCGTTCTCGTTGTAGGTGCGGGTCCCAGAGATGGGACTTGCACCTATCAGACAATGGGGGCATATCCTAGCGATATGCCTCCATTATCTAAGATGCGAATACCCCTTTAAGTTCTGGGCTGTGATCACGTGAACATGTCCATGCAGCTGTTTCCGATTTCCTGTAATGCTATGTCCATGGGCATGTGATAGAAACGTGTCTATGTAACTAGCTGGGTGGGAGGAGCTATAAACTAGCTGAGTGTTGTCAGGGGCAGTCATAGGGGAGTGTCTATGGAACTAGCTGGTGGGAGGAGCTATAAACTAAATTGACGTTGTTAAAGGGGCAGTGATAGGGGAGTGTCTAACTAGCTGGGTGGGAGGAACTATAAACTATCTGGGTGTTAGGGACAGTGATGGGGGAGTGTCTATGTAACTAGCCAGGTGAGAGGAGTTATAAACTAGCTGGGTGGTTATAGGCGGCAATGATAGGGGAGTGTCTATGTAACTAGCTGGTGGGAGGAGCTGTAAACTAGATGGGCGTTGTTAAAGGGCCAGTGATAGGGGAGTGTCTGTAACTAGCTGGGTGGGAGGAGCTGTAAACTAGATGGGTGTTAGGGACTGTGACGGGGGAGTGTCTATGTGACTAGCCAGGTGGGAGGAGTTATAAACCAGCTGGATGGTGTTAGGGACGGTGCTGCAGCTGTGGTAGCGAAAAGAGAAGTGCATCATGGGTTTGGTTGGGTACAGCAACACTGAGGGTGTTAAACAAATCACAGTGATTTGCTTATTTGGTGAAAATGGATCAGAAGGCTCCGAATTGAATAATGAAAGCATGGGGATAATGTACATGGGATAAACTACATCTGCCTCTCTTTCATTGTTTATCAGACACAGCTTCCTACCTTTCATAGTGGCTGTACCTAGTACAATCCCATTCACTTGAATGATGCAGAGGTGCAAACTGAAATTATGGAGTTGCACCTGGTAAACATTGAAGTGGAACTTGGAGAAGCGTTGTCCAGTCCCTTCATTTGATGATCAACAGGGTTTTTGGGAGTTGGACATTGACTGATCTGGTATTGATGGCCCATCCTGAGGACATTGGTGTTCAAAGTTATCCTTTTAAAGACATTTTCCATTCTAGTATGGTTAAAGCCTAAAGGGAAAGTGTCACCAGCAAGCTTTCTATTCAGCTGTTTGCATAGACAGATTGTTGTGGTTCACCTGACTAAAATGCTGTTTTTCTTTTGTTGATCACAGGCTTCGTTCCCAAGTTTTGAAGCTTTTCTTAATATGCAAATTAGGTATTTGGTGCAATGAGGGTGTCACCATTGCTCGTGTTACACACAAGCTCCACTCCTTTCTGTGGTTAGTTCTTTCCTCACTGCTTTCATTGACAGGGCCAGACAGTGACAAAGCAGCGAGGGAGGGGCTGGCCACAGAAAGGAGCAGGGCTTTGGCGCAACAAGAGCAATAACGACACATTGATTGCACCAAAGGCCTAATTTGCATTTTAAGAAACATCATAACTCGGAAACTGAGCTACAGCCAACAAAAGAAAAAAAAACTTTTTAATGACGTGAACTCCAGCTATATGTCTATGCAAACGGTTTGACGGAGAGGTTGCTGATGACAGATTAGCTTTACTGAGTGTATATACATGAAAAGTTGTACAACCTTCTAATATACTTTGTGAGCACTACATTACATTCAGATGCTGAAAACAGGTACAGAGGGAGTCCTGTCCTCAGCTACCTGGTGGACAACATTGTATTTAGCTCATTGAAGATTGAATAAATTACCACCTTATTTCTATCCTGTCCAATCCAACAAGGCTTATGTTTATACTCATCCTCTACAGCGATGGCCTTATCCTGTGCCAGTCGCTATAAAATACAATTTTTACTTCAAACTCTCTCCATACAGGTGAACCACTCTACATCTCATTCCTCAATAATGAGTTAACCAATAATAGCTGGATAGAGATCTCATTTTCATTTATAGAAATATGTTAGCTTTTTTTGTTTTAATATCCCTAGTCCACTGAATGTGCTTCCACTTTCTACAGTGTTTCAAGACATATTGATTGTAAGTCATTACATATAATCAGAAACTTCAGGAAGTCATACTCTTGGCGATTTGTGATGGTGTGGAGATGTCTTCATCTCTTCATGTCTTGTAATCCAATCCACCCTTGTGTCATCTACTTCAGAAGAGTAGGTGCCCTTGCTAATCATTTACAGAGAGTTGACTTGGAAGATGTTATTTAGGAGGAAGTTCAGGTCATGGTGACTTAATAGAGAGCAGCAGACTTATTATGAACATCTCCAGGAATGGAGCAGACGTGTGCCTACACTGAGGCTCTATGTGACCGTTCACTTAGTAAGTAACCTCATGGTGAAACTGATATGTGACAGCAGCAAGAATGCAGTTATTAATAAAAATTCAATCTGCTGAAATGAAGTAGAAAATGCTATTAATGGTTAAAAAAAACTAAGATACAACAATACGATTTGTTATAACATCAATGTCTTCCTTCCCAGTGTTGTAAATGTACGGCATGGCAACAAACACATTTATACACCATGCCATACAGTGACATTATAGCAATGACTCAATCCTTGAGCCACCATTGTTGACAGCGAGTGTCAGCTGTAATATACAATACAGTTGAAAACCATGCTGCAACAGCTGAGATCAGAGCTAGCTCTGATCCTGCTATGTAACCCTTTAAATGCCCCCTCCCTATTTAAACTACTTGGAATCTGTGCTCTGTTGCTTCCACTTCATTTTCTTGACAACCGGAGGTCTAACAGCAGCTTCAAGGTTACAATCTACAGAAGCTTATTAGGTTGAGCCAAAGGCAATGTCTCATAGGCAACCTTAGTTTAAGGGCGCATTTACACTAACGTGATTTGTTTCTGCATCTGAGCCGCATTTTTTGAGGCCTGGATTCGGACCCATTCACTTAATTGGAGCCGCAAAAGATGTGGACAGAACTCTGTGTTCTGTCTGCATCTGTTGCTCCATTCCGAGTCCCCGCAAAAATTATAGATCATATCCTATTCTTGTCCAGACAAGAATAGGCATTTCTTTAATGGGACGCCCATTCTGTTCTGCAAGTTGCGGAAGGCACACGGGCGGCATACGTGTTTTGCTGATCTGCAATTTGCAGACCGCAAAACACAGCACGTTCGTGTGCATGAACCCTTATCCTGACAGGTTAAATACGTACTTCCACAAATTATCTTGCAGCTATTTCCATCTAGGAACCAGTACTACAATCCCATAGTCAGATGATGGGGGTAGTTATTTTCCCTACCAGGGTACAGAAAACAGAAAGACATATTACATGGCATCTGATTCCAACCAAAGCTGGCCTTTTTTAATTTATACTGACAAGATAAAAACATAAAACAGGAATTTCATAAAACCATGGATGAAAACGTCTCCTGCCCGACCACTTTAGTCTACACGTCTTTCTCAAGGGTTTGTCATTCAACTTCTCAACCGCCTGTTACCCCTTATCTAAAGCTAGATAGAGCAATTAATATTAAGTCCTACATTTAAGCCTTTTCTGTATTTTTGAAATTGAAGAATAATATATTCCGCCCTTTCCATTTGGATGTTACTTTGTATTTGGCCATCACTTCTTGGGTTTCTTTCCACTAGGACTCTGGACAAAACATTTTTTTATAGTTTTTGCCCAACTGAACGCAACCGGTATTTCAGGTAACAGAGGTGCTAGGGTGGGGTCTGGTTTACTAAAACAAGAAATTTGATTTTCCTTTATCCACAATTTTCTTTTTTGTTCCTGCTTTTGATTTCTTCGTATCACCGCCACCTGTTTGATTATTTCCTCAAGCTCCTCTTTAGAGTCATTTTTCTACATTTATCTCGCCTTTAAAATTTCAGCCTGTACTTTATAATCATGCTAGAGTGTACAATTTTTCTTCAGTCACAGAAACTGATTTTTAGGGACATTACTTAGCCAGGGGTCATCATGTCAACCATGTTGAACAATGAAACTTTTCACATCAATTTTTTTTATACAAATTTTCCCTTGATCTTTGAAGATAGTAAGATTTAGGAAGTTACTGTCAATTCACTAATCTGCCATTTTAGGTCTATGCCCCATCCATTTTTGTTTTTATTTAGTTCTAACAACTAGTTCTCCAAAGCTAATATGTCACCTCACCATAGTCATCTATGTATGACCACTATTTCACCAATACATAAATGAGAGACCCTACATACACCTTCGTATAGCTGGGGCTCAATTTCAATACCTACCCCCCCAGCCACCCACCAACACCCTTCATCCGTGTCCTTGACACATGTTTCAACTATAAATTGTGACAACATAAAATAATTCACCTCAAAGATAAAGAGTTTTTGTTCCGTAACCATCCCCCTTCCCCCATGTGAAATCACCATGTAGCGCAATGATCAGCAACCTTCGGTGCTCCAGCTACTGTGAAACTACAACTCCCAGCATGCACATTTACTTGGCTGTTCTTGTAACTCCCACTGAAGTAAAACGAGGATTCTGGGAGTTGTAGTTTCAGAACAGCTGGAGGTTGCTGATCCCTGATATAGCAGGAGGAGACATCAGCAATGCACAATAGTACCAACTAGGGTTGAGCGGTGTACCAGTGGCAACGATATACCGCGGTATTAGGAAACAGCGATATGGCGATATCGCTGTTTCCTAATAACGGCGGTATTTTGTGACGTCATATGAGCGGTCATCTGTGTTGACCGCTTCTATATCTGTGCCCGCCTGCCCGTGCATAGCACGGAATACAAATTACAACAGCAGCAGCCTCCGGCATATCCTCCGGCTCCTGCGTTCATGGCTACGCCCACCGACCTCTGACACTGGAATCAGAGCGCACGAGCGAGGTGGCCGCTGGAAAAGTCTCTCCAGACTCCGACTCCCTCCTCACCACTTCGCCTGATTCCTGGCCTGCAAGAATGTCCAGAACAGAGGAAGAGGAGTGAGTGAGGTCACGGAGGGTGCCATAAATTAAAGGTGGAACGTCTGTCTTGTGGGGCTCTGGCCTGGCCCTTCCCGTCTGCAACATGAAGTTAATGTCAGCACATTCATCTCTAATGGAAGGCATGAGTCTCTCCCCCTCTGTATATTTCTGATCTAACTTACCAATACATTCTCATGTGTATCTCTGATCCTCCCAAGAACTTATTCTTTGCTCTCATCCTGTCTGCTTCACATTTCTCAGTTGCATCCCCAATACTCTACTACCCAACATCCAGACTTTCAAAAGCAATCTAAAAATTCACCTCTTCAGGTGTCTACAACCTGTAATAACCCTGCTGCCAATACACACCCTCAAGAGCAGTCCCCCACACACAAGCCAGAAGACATTACTGCATGGTGGCTACAAGACTTTATTACACTATTGTGCATACAGTATAATGTCTCCTTGTGGCTGCCCCCATACAGTATAACGTCTCCTTGTGGCTGCCCCCATACAGTATAATGTCTCCTTGTGGCTGCCCCCATACAGTATATAATGTCTCCTTGTGGCTGCCCCCATACCGTATAATGTATCCTTGTGGCTGCCCCATACAGTATAACGTCTCCTTGTGGCTGCCCCCATACAGTATAACGTCTCCTTTTGGCTGCCCCATACAGTATATAAAGTCTCCTTGTGGCTGCCCCCATACAGTATAATGTCTCCTTGTGACCCCCATACAGTATAATGTCTCCTTGTGGCCCCCATACAGTATAACGTCTCCTTGTGGCTGCCCCCATACAGTTATAACGTCTCCTTGTGGCTGCCCCCATACAGTATAATGTCTCCTTGTGACCCCCATACAGTATAACGTCTCCTTGTGGCTGCCCCCATACAGTATAATGTCTCCTTGTGGCTGCCCCCATACAGTATAATGTCTCCTTGTAGCCCCCCATACAGTATAATGTCTCCTTGTGGCTGCCCCCATACAGTATAATGTCTCCTTGTGGCTGCCCCCATACAGTATAACGTCTCCTTGTGGCTGCCCCCATACAGTATAATGTCTCCTTGTGGCTGCCCCCATACAGTATAACGTCTCCTTGTGGCTGCCCCCATACAGTATAACGTCTCCTTGTGGCTGCCCCCATACAGTATTATGTCTCCTTGTGGCTGCCCCCATACAGATTACCGTCTCCTTGTGGCCCCCCATACAGTATAACGTCTCCTTGTCGCTGCCCCCATAAAGTATAACGTCTCCTTGTGGCTGCCCCCATACAGTATAATGTCTCCTTGTGGCTGCCCCCATACAGTATAATGTCTCCTTGTGGCTGCCCCCATACAGTATAACATCTCCTTGTGGCTGCCCCCATACAGTATAACGTCTCCTGACCTTGACTCCATGCAGTATAGTGACTCCTTGTTGCCCACTGCCTGCCACCATCCCAGCCCATGAAGTATATAATATCTACCTTTGGCCCCAAATGTTTCTTCTAAATGGAAATTTATCGTGATATATATTGTTATCGCGATAAATTTCTTAATATCGTTATCGTGGGAACATTTTTTATATCGCCCAACCCTAGTACCAACCCATCAAAAATCTCTCCCAATTGTCTCATAATATCGATAGTCTTTTTCAAATGATTGTATACTGTATGTTTGATATAACGTTGCAGAAAAAAAATCTACATTCTGTCCTAAATATACAAAAATGGACCCTCTTCTGGATACTGTTCATCTGGTGGCAGGGTCGTTTTGATTTTTATAAATTTTTGGCAGAAACTAGATAACGGGAATTTTGGGATGCTTGTTATACAGACATTTTTAAATTACTTTTCTGTCAAAGTTCCTTTCTTTAACCCTTTTTCTACCAGTGTTTTGAATTGTTGTAAATATCTCAGTAGGATTGCTTCTGAAGTTTTCTGTTCATATGTTTATCATCTAACATCTTGTTCATTTTATTTAAATAAAAAATTATGTCTACCCCCATAATCACCACCCACACCCCCTTATCCACGGGCTTTAGGACTATATTTGCATCATTCTGCAGCTGTCCTAAAGTCATTGTTTCCTTCCTGGTCAAATTATGATGTTCTAGAGGGTAATGTTTAAATGTTAATAGCTCTTTAGTAGAAGTTTTTTTTTTTTTTTTTTAATGTGGAGGGATTTGCCTAACTTTATCCTCCCTCTGTTGTATGGATTCTGTCCATGAAATGATGCTTGATGTTAAGTTGGCTCACAAATTTGTTAATATCTATAAAAGTTATAAATGTATTAAGCCTATTGTCTGGAACATATTTTAGTCCTTTTCCAGTGAGATCCTCACACTCAGAATTCAAAACTGCATTAGATAGATTAAATATATTGAGGGATTGTGTTACATCATGAATCTCATTGGCTATATATTTGCTTTTCTTTGGTGTTGTTCTTCCTACTTTTCTTTACTTTCCTTCATATCCTCTTCTTTATTCTCTCTATATAGTTGTGATTGCTGTTCTCTGCATAACTGACTCCCTTTAAGGGCCTCTTCATATACAGATTTGTTGTGCATACGGTTTTCGATTTTTTTCTTGGTGTGTACCTTTTTCTGCCATTTTTTTCTTCCTTATAGAGGAGACACCAAAATGTTCAACATGCTGTTTTACAAAAAATAACCACCCTATTAACAAATTCAGTAGCTTGTGTGCCCTGCATTTCATATTTCCCATATCCTTTCAACTAACTGCAGTAATCTGGAGCTGGATTTTTTACCACAAAAAGCACACCAATAATCAGGTGCAAAAATTAAAATCCTATTTGTGAACATACAGTAAGTCTTAACCAGTTCAAAACCAGGCCCTTTACACCCCCACCCCCTGTAAAAAGTCCACAGTTCTCTCTCTTTTTTTTTTTTTTTTTTTTTTTAATAGCACAAGGTAAAAAAACAAAAAAAACCTCTACCTTCTATGGGGAGCCCAACAGTCACTGTCATCAGGCTCTCTGCACCTACCGCTGATCTCCATGCAGCTACTAACTATGACATTCAGAATCATCCTTGCAGAATTAAATGCGGGCCTCCTAGTCTTCGGACAGTCTGCAAGTGGTTGAATGAAGAAATGAATAAAATAAAGTTTAATAACATTTGGAAGGTAAAGAACACAAGTAAAAATAAATGCCATTCCCCAAAAATATTCTCAAATAAGTTATTTAACTATTAAACCTATATATTTGGTATCATTGTAACCATAGCAACCCATAAAATAGATGTATAATGGTTTCGTCTGTCGTATGGTTTTGTATAACGCCTTAGATTCCATATTTCCCAGTCACTCTTTCTACTGTTGTGTTAAGGAGACTAAGCAGCCAGACTTTTAACGCAGACTGACAGTGTAGTCTCGGAGAGCACATTGCGTATGAAATAAAAGAATAGTATTCTTACGTAAGTGGTAAAATACTAGATTCATGACCTAGTAAATCTGACCAGCAGGAATTATCCAGACAATTGATAAATGAGCAGCAAACTGGGAGACTGTAAACCCTGGCCCAGAAGCTGATAAATGATAAATCCAACATTTCACCGCAGCCCATAAATACCATATTTTAAAATAAATCTTTTCTTTTTGTTTAAAAACAATTTTCCTTCAGCATCAGCCATTTTTCATAGGCACGGACCAGCTGTGACACTTACTAAAGTACCAGTAACATTTTGCTAATTTAAAAAGGTCTGCCTTAGATTGACTGCGACCTTATCAATAGGATAGCCTCATTCATCTCCTAAGTAGACTGCTGTCACATTGTGCAGTACAGGCTCCGGGCTGCATTTTACCTGCGACTGTTTAAGATTGTTTTATAATAAGCAGTTCCATTTAGAAACACAGCTTTAAACTTCAGGACCAAAGTACAGAACATAAGAATGTGTGTTCAGAATGTTATCCCTTTCGGAAGGTAAAATTCCTCTCCATGTGCAATTAAAGCCTTTGCATTAAAGGGTTTTTTCAAGACTTTTATATTGATGACCTATCCTCTGGAAAGGTCATCAGTATCTGATCGGTGGTGGTCCAACACCTGGGACCTGTGTCTTTATGCTGTTTGAGAAGGCATCAGGGCTCGCAGTAGTGCTGCGGCCTTCTCACAGCTCACAAAGCACAGTGCCATCCATTTGATAGCAGCTGTGCTTGGTATCTCAGCTCAGCCTCATTCACTTAAATGGGGCTGAGCAGCACCTACGTTACGTGACCGATGAATGTGACCTCACATGGCCTAAGGAAAGCTGTGAGAAGCCGCGTGACTACTGTGAGTGTCGGTGCCTTCTCAAACAGTTGCCAGACCCCCTACTTATCAGATACAGATGACCTATTCAGAGGACAGGTCATCAGTATAAAAGCCTTGGAAAACCCTTTAACACCTCCATGTTACTTGGGTACGTGATTTGGTTCTTAAGCTTTAGGCCTTATTCACAAAAAATAACCATGGAGATTTGTTGTCCATGTACTCCATGGACAGCACTTGTACCCATTTATCTTAATGTGCTTATTTACATATTGGTGACACGCACCATTTTGGTCCATGATGTAGATTAAACATGCCTTTTAAAGTCTATTGGTCAGTGAAAACCCCTAACACAATGTGAATGCCACCTGTGTTCTGTCAGTAATTTTCACGGACCACAGGAAGGAGGTGCGCTGGAAGTAGAATATGGATGACACACCCACCAAACATTAAAGAGGATCTTTCACCAATCCTGACATGCCTGTTTTAATAGCTTCATGCATTCCCCATGTAATAACAAGTCTGGAACATCTATTCTTATGTCTGTATGTTGTGCCATTCCTTTATTATTTGCACTAGAAGTTATGAATGAATTGCTAGCAGTCTGCAGTAAAGGAACAGAGGGAAGGTAACCAGTTGGGGGGGTGTACCTGCACAGTCTGAACATGACAGCACTGATTGGCTAGAGTCAGTCTGTGCAGGTACACACCCCCAACTGGTCACCTCCCCTCTGTTCCTTTACTGAAAGCAAATAGCAATTCATTCATAACTTCTAGTGCAAATAATAAAGGAATGGCACAACATAGAGCCATAAGAATAGATGTTCCAAAATTGTTAGTACGTGGGGAATGCATGGAGCTATTAAAACAGGCATGTCAGGAGTGGTGAAAGGTCCTCTTTAATTCTTCATGGACATCTTCACAGATGAACCACTGCCATCTATTTTTATTATATATAGACTGCCATCTATATTTATTATATATAGACTGTATGAATGATATTGTAGCAATATTGGGGGTAGAAGAAAGTGGTATAGGTGTATTTGCTATGGACTCCAATAATATTTAAAGGGAACCTGTCCTCTCCGAAACACCCCATGAACTAGAGTAAGAGATGTATAGTGTAAGTGATGCTGAATCCGAATATGTAAGTTTTATCTTAATACTCACTTGCATTCTGACACTGTGCTCCCACAAACCAGCAGTAAAATGCACTCAGTGGACTCCAGTGCTCACTCACATAATGGAGAGGACTCAAAGAAGAGTCCTCTCAATGCATTTTACTGCCGGTTTGTGGGAGCACAGCGTCAGAATGGAAGTGAGTATGAAGATAAAACTTACATATTCGGATTCAGCATCACTTACACTATACAACGCTTACTTTAGTTCAGGGGGTGTTTCGGAGATGACAGGTTCCCTTTAAAGATATCTCTATGTAAAAAAGAGTTTTCCATACTCATTTTACTAATCCTGTAGATGGCATAAACTTTCCCCTCTCCACTACAGGACTATCTCCGGGAGCGCACATAGACCCAGAGACCACCCTTGTAAACAGTGATACATAATCATAAAGTCATATTACAATACCCAAAATTTACCTATATTGTATGAACAATATCTGATGGTTTTATAATCCAAGGCTTGTATGTTAGCGTTACATCTCACTTATTAACCAGGTCTCTGAATTTCTTTTACCTTGGGTAATATGCTACTGGGCCCTGGATTTTTCATTAAATGTTTCCCTCTTTTTTCACTCTATGATATATCACTAGCGACTTTTAAAAGTATATCTCTAACAGCAACTGATCCATGGTTGTAGTTTAATACTTTCTCTAAATCAAGAAAGTGCAGATCAAGATGACATTTTAGATCACTTTACCAACTACCTTCCTGATATCTGATGTTTTCAATTTATGCCTTTATATACACTCAGTACAAATTCACTTCTGTTGCTTTTAGAAAAAGAAAAAGTATTTCTTAAAGCTATACCACACTTAATTTGAAAATGCCCAAAAATTAGTTCCAGAAACGCAAGTAAATATTAAAGGGGTATTCCCACATTCAACATTTATCACCTATACACAGGATGGGTGATAAATGTCACACTGCATGTCTCTGGGACCCCCATAATGACTAGCACAGTGGTCCCTGTTCCTCCTAACTGAAGTCGGGTTTTAAAGGAATGGCAATTGAGCATCCACACTTCTGCTCCATGCAAGGTCTATGGGATTGAGGGAGGTAGCAGTTTCCCCACTCATGCCTGGTCTAAAAGGGTGGGCGTGGAAGGAGTGGGGCCGACAGGGCCATCTTATCTACCATTTTCTGAGCCTGTTTCAGGCATAGAAAAAGATCAAAATGTAAGACAGCTCGGAAGCTGTCTTACGTTTAGAAGCGGCGGTGGATCTGTCGAAGTTATGAAGAGGCCAGCGAAATTTATATGGAAAATAAAGGCCAAGAACTGGACCAGTTATTGGGAACAAAAAAAAAAAAACCTGGTCCCAATAGCTGACCAATGTGTAGAGCCACTTCTTTAACATTTTATATATACAGTGCCTACAAGTAGTATTCAACCCCCTGCAGATTTAGCTGGTTTGATAAGATGCAAATAAGTTAGAGCCTTCAAACTTCAAACAAGAGCAGGATTTATTAACAGATGCATAAATCTTACAAACCAAAAAGTTATGTTGCTCAGTTAAATTTGAATAAATTTTAAACATAAAAGTGTGGGTCAATTATTATTCAACCCCTAGGTTTAATATTTTGTGGAATAACCCTTGTTTGCAATTACAGCTAATAATGGTCTTTTATAAGACCTGATCAGGCCGGCACAGGTCTCTGGAGTTATCTTGGCCCACTCCTCCATGCAGATCTTCTCCAAGTTATCTAGGTTCTTTGGGTGTCTCATGTGGACTTTAATCTTGAGCTCTTTCCACAAGTTTTCAATTGGGTTAAGGTCAGGAGACTGACTAGGCCACTGCAACACCTTGATTTTTTTCCCTCTTGAACCAGGCCTTGGTTTTCTTGGCTGTGTGCTTTGGGTCGTTGTCTTGTTGGAAGATGAAATGACGACCCATCTTAAGATCCTTGATGGAGGAGCGGAGGTTCTTGGCCAAAATCTCCAGGTAGGCCATGCTATCCATCTTCCCATGGATGTGGACCAGATGGCCAGGTTCCTTGGCTGAGAAGCAGCCCCACAGCATGATGCTGCCACCACCATGCTTGACTGTAGGGATGGTATTCTTGGGGTCGTATGCAGTGCCATCCAGTATCCAAACGTCACGTGTGGTTGGCACCAAAGATCTCGATCTTGGTCTCATCAGACCAGAGAACCTTGAACCAGTCTGTCTCAGAGTCCTCCAAGTGATCATGAGCAAACTGTAAACGAGCCTTGACATGACGCTTTGAAAGTAAAGGTACCTTATGGGCTCATCTGGAACGGAGACCATTGCGGTGGAGTACGTTACTTATGGTATTGACTGAAACCAATGTCCCCACTGCCATGAGATCTTCCCGGAGCTCCTTCCTTGTTGTCCTCGGGTTAGCCTTGACTCTTCGGACAAGCCTGGCCTCGGCACGGGAGGAAACTTTCAAAGGCTGTCCAGGCCATGGAAGGCTAACAGTAGTTCCATAAGCCTTCCACTTCCGGATGATGCTCCCAACAGTGGAGACAGGTAGACCCAACTCCTTGGAAAGGGTTTTGTACCCCTTGCCAGCCTTGTGACCCTCCACGATCTTGTCTCTGATGGCCTTGGAATGCTCCTTTGTCTTTCCCATGTTGACCATGTATGAGTGCTGTTCACAAGTTTGGGGAGGGTCTTAAATAGTCAGAAAAGGCTGGAAAAACAGATAATTAATCCAAACATGTGAAGCTCATTGTTCTTTGTGCCTGAACTACTTCTTAATACTTTAGGGGAACCAAACAGAATTCTGGTGGTTTGAGGGGTTGAATAATAATTGACCCACACTTTTATGTTTAAAATTTATTAAAATTTAACTGAGCAACATAACTTTTTGGTTTGTAAGATTTATGCATCTGTTAATAAATCCTGCTCTTGTTTGAAGTTTGAAGGCTCTAACTTATTTGCATCTTATCAAACCAGCTAAATCTGCAGGGGGTTGAATACTACTTGTAGGCACTGTACATCATTTGCATTCGGGCTCATGCACTCGACCGAAAACGTGAACACCACCTTTGTGAGTTCCGCATTTTGTGGAATGGTACCTCCTGCCCACTATAGAACAGTTCTATCCTTAGAATAGGACCTGTTCTATTTTTTTGGCAGGTGCCGCAGAAAGGACATATGGATTCAGACAGCACAAACATCTTTTGCGACCCCATTGAAGTGAATGGGTCCACATCTGACGTGTACAAGATGCGGACTAAAACAATGGTCATGTGCATGAGCCCTTAAGGGGATTTATGTTGAAGGCTCATAAGGCCTGCTCCCAGGCTTGCCATAGTAAGCTGCCTGTTTAGGAATCCTGTCAAAATCCCCTTGACTGCAATAGTATATTACTGCAGTGTATGGTACAGTCAATCGAAAGATTGCATATTCAAGTACTCTAAAGGGACTAACAGTTACAGTAAAAATAGTGATCAAAAAGTTGTATATAACCCAAATTGCTACCAATAAAAAACACAGCTTGTCCAGTAAAAAGCAAAACCTGACACAGTTGTGTAGACAGATATATATCAAAAAGTTATGGGTTAAAGAATATGGTGATGCAAAGCTAATTTTTCTTAGAGGGTTTTCTTAAAAAAGTTTTTATTTTTTCAAACTTATCAATTTTGCTTGAGCAATGCTTGGCCTCTGAGAAAAGGCACTAAGTTCAGCCCCAGCAGAGATTGGGCAGCAGGGAAAGAGGTAGGCCTGCTTTAACCCCTCATATCTTGGGCTTCTTGACAGCCTTAAAACAAGACCAGAATCGCAGCGTGATCTCCTCTACAGCTGCAGATATAACAGATATTGGCCAGGAGTGATGGCAGCTGAAAGTGAAAGCAGTTACAATTAATTGTAAAGCCTAGATTGTCTGCTTTCAAACAAAAGCAGTCCCATATCTCTAGCTTTTCCAAGCCCTAGCTGTAGAGTTAAAGCAGTCCTCCCCCTTTAACTGGCTTTGATTTCAGCCAGCCTGGAGATGGAGATCAGGGCAGTGGGTGGTGGGGGGTTGACTGACAGATTGTACGGAGGAGAAAAAAATATATATACATTTGGTAACTTCATAACCGTACTTACTTATCATGTTATTTATATCACACAGTGAACACGGTTCACTAAATTCCGCAAAAAAAAAAATCCCACAAAATAATGTTAAAATAGCAGTTTTTTTAAAATCTTCCCCCTAAAAATAAAATAATAAAAGTTATTTCATACACTATATGATTCCCAAAATGGTAATTAAAAAACCTATAACTCATTCCTCAAAATTCAAGGTCTCATACAGCTAAATTTCAGAAAAAATAAATTAAGAACACAGAGGGGGGGAAATGTTACTGGTCTTAAAGGCTAAAATTAGTCAGCTTAAAAAATGCACTTGTGTCCCCTCCGTTATGTACCAACTATAATATTTGCATCAGACATAAATCCAAAATCTACAATAAAAAAAGGGACACTTTCAGGAGGGTTTTTCCAATTTTAATATGTCTGTTGAGGAGTTAAAAGGTGGGCCCAGGGTAATAAAGACATATGAAACATATATTGTGTGAATTTATCCCTGAAAAACGTTTTGTCCGTCCAAGTAACATACAACTGCAAAACACAAACTGCTTCAGAAATGTATGTATTGTGTACTTCTTCAGAATGTAACATATAACAGATTGTAAATAAAAAAATATGATGTACAATTGTTTTAATACTTCCAATGTTCCTTCACTTCAGCAGTGATCTTACAGTATATCTGTTACAGCTCCATAATCACATAGTTTAACAATGTGGTAAGAAGAAAGATTTCTGAAATCCGCCTTCTGATATTGGGAAGGTTACAAGGGTGATTTAGCAATATTTCAGAAGATAGTCTGTTCTGCTTTTCCAGGAAAGCATCTGAAAAAGCAAGCCGTGCCAGTCTTTATTACATACTGGAATAGACTGGCATTGGAGGATTCTGTCATTGTCCAGGCATTAGCATAGCCAAAATCTTAAAGAATAGTCTTAAGGTAAAATGTGATGTCATATATTGATTAATTAGTGACACACAGGGCTTTGTTATTTCATTGTCCTGGAGAATTCGAAACTGCTGCTCTTGCCAGTTCAGTACAGACTTGAAAGTGGATCTCCAGATATGAGCTGATTGTAAGTCAGTATCTCCAGGGGATGCTCACCCTCTAAGTATTTTCTTCAGTTTTTCATCTGTGGCTGCAGAGGTGTACATTGATCTCATAGGGCTCCATAGAAAAACGTAATATGGGCAACCCTGCCTCACCCAGTTTCCCAGTACAGGTGTGTCAAACAGTCCCAAATGCATAGTGCAACACACCAGGTTTCTGACAAGTTGACAATTTTTGTAATTAAAGGGGTTGTCTCACTAAACAAAGGATCCAATATGGACAATCACAGTACATTAGTAATTGTTTTGTATTAACTTTCTCTACATGATAAATGCCATTTGCTAAAGTAATACAACCCCTTTAACTGGAAGCCATTTTAATTTAAAAAAAAAATGTCATCAAAAACTATCTTCGGCTTTACTCACTTTAAACATCTGTCTTTAAAAAAGTGGAAAAAGTGCTTGAAAAATATGACACCCAGTCTGAACACCACATTTCTGAAAGCTATTCATGCCACACAACTGAGACTCGCTGCATGCAGCCACCACAATAGGGAGCTTATTACATAGGAGTTATGCAGCTACCATGGTCTACAATGGAAGCTGTAATAATCTATTTGAATGAAAATGCCGTTTTTCTTCATTTGAGAAGTAGTTCAGCACTGAACCCATTTTACCCCAGGCCTCGTAGCAGTTGCCTGCTTGACAGAGGTAGCCTGAAATAAACCTCCTGCCCATCATTGGTTAAGGCCGCAGCTCTGCCTTCCCAGATTGACAACTGTGTATCTATTATCTTTTATACCAGTTTTCTGTTAAAGAACCATGTCTGGCTGGCATAGATATCAGTATGAGCACACAGACTGCCAGATGCCGCTTCTAATTTATGACTAGGTGCATGCCTCTTCAAAAATTTGGTTCAGCATCCAGTATCGCGCCTGGTTATCATAGACTGAAGTACGCCGCAGGTCCATAATAAATCTGGCCCATAGTTTAGCATCCAGGACATGTCGAAGGCTGATCAATGTTCCATGCTTTCTAATGGTACTTTCCACCATGAAACCTGGTGTTAGTCCTATGTGTCTCTGCTTTATGAATGATTGCTTTAGGCACTTTCCAGCCTTCCCCCGAACTCGGATTATACTGAGACGCCTCTAGTATTGCCCCTTGGACTGGAGACTGTTTTTTTCTTTTTTCTTTCATTGTTCATGTTAATGGCAAATCCACTGTCTACAGCAAAATAGCCATCATAGCCAACACGTAGAAATGGCCATATATCGCTGTGGGGCTATTAAAGGGTTTCTGTTGGAATTAAGAAAATGTAAATACTTAAATATTACTTTATTATAAATATATTTCCAAATACCTTTCATTGGTTAGAATGGCTCATTGGTGAACAATCATTAGGAGAAATAAAATGGCTTCTGTCCTATTATATCCACAAATTATCTGCAGATAACATCATAACAGAGCGACGTTTCAACTCACATTAGTCTTTCTAAGTTCTGTGATTATGTTATCTGGTGAATAAACACACTTGGTTCTTAGAAACTACAAGGAGTGCTGCAGATCATTCGTGGATTTATCTCTGGGACCAAGGCCCGAAACTGTGTGCACCCACAAATCCCTATGAGGATTATTCCCTAAGAGGGTCACCTTCTGTGGATTGACTAAACCTAATTAGGTAACGTAGTGCTGCTCCAATCTGAATTTTCTGTACTGCTGTCCTATTAGTACACACAAAATCTGTCCTAATCACACAGCAGGACAAGTTACTTCACAACACTGAGCTAAACAGCTGCCTCATCCTCCTCTGCTCTAAGATCTTCGGTTGAATCTCTGTAGGAATGGAGTTCATAGGGAGACATGAAGTACAGAGAGGATGGACAGGACAGACTGTGGTAATGTGGGCATGTGGTAATGATGACTGCATACAAGTGCTGCTGCTCATTAGCCTCATCCCCGCCCTCGTCTCTGTATTTCATGTCTCTGCATGAACTCCAGTGCTACAGAGATACAGCTGAAGATCATATTAAAGGGGTATTCCCTTCTCACAAATGTAGTTTGTATAGTTAGATATAGCCATACCAATATTTTTACTAATAGAATGTATTTATATAAAATGTACCGCTTAGAAGATTTGCCTATTTGTATATACATTGTCCCACATACATCAGTCAGGCCGTTGTCCCTAGTTACGGCCACCGTGGCTGTGTAGTAGTGGTGGCCAGCTTGCTCCTTTTCAAACCCGCTCTGAGGAAACTGCTGTATTATGAACGCAGATTGCATCAGCATGCGGAGACACATCTTAGGGTACTTTCACATCTGCGTTTTGGACGCTACCAGTCCAAAACGGAATGGTCAGGATCTGTCCAAAACGCAGACTTTATAACCGGATCCTGCTCAATAGAGATGAATTGATCTTGGAACTGGATCCGTTTCTCTGCGTATTGAAAACGCAGACAAAAATGCTACAACCCTAAGATGTGTCTCCGCATGCTCATGCATTGTGCGTTTACAATACAGCAGTTACCTCATAGCGGGTTTGAACAAGAGCAAGCCGACCACCACTACTACATGGCCGCGGTGGTCGTAACTAGAGGCAGCGACCTGACTGAGGTGTCGGACAATGGAAATACAAATAGGCAAATCTTCTAAACGGTACATTTTATATAAATACATTCTATTAGTAATAATATTGGTATGGCTATATCTAACTATCCAAACTACATTTGTGAGATGGGAATACCCCTTTAAACTGTGTTCAGGATCCTAATCCCTGACAAGTAGAACAGAAAGGAGGCTGAGGCAGCTCTTCAGCTCAGTGCTCTGAAGTACCGTCCTCCTGTGTGATTAGGACAAGTTTTGTGTCTACTAATAGGATGGCGGCCATTTTATATCCTCTAATTATTGCTCCACAGGCAAAATGATCCATGATAACGAATGAAAGTTAAAAGTATGTTTATAATAAAGAAGTATTTAAGTATTTTCATTCTCTTAATTCCCAGAGAACCCCTTTAAACTCATTCCCCATGTACAATATGAGCAGAAAGTGTTCCAAAATATTTGTGCATACCATATGAAAGGTTATTTCAGGCCTTGAATTCAAAGTCACCATAAAAATGTAAGAGCTATCCCATTTCAATTCGATATAAACATATTATCAGGTACATTGTAAGAGCTCCACAGAGCAGTGATAAAAGTAATCCAGGCTTTTCCAAAGCCACTTGAATATCGAACGGTAAACAATGCTAAAACTAAATTTATCTTCCCATGCTTTAATTACTGGTATTATACAATATTTTATTTGTGCTTCTAGCTATATTTACGTAACATGAAGGATCCACAAGCATCTTAGACTACTTTCATGCATAAATAATTCTAACTGTTGCGTATCTTGAGAAATATCTTTCCTCAATAATTTGAGATGTACACATAAGATATGGATTTCTGAACATTTTGTCATGCAAGCAATGTGTCCTTAAGTTTTACAGATGTTTCTACTTCTCAAAGTCAAAACTATATTTTTTTAAAGATAGCAAAATAACATAAAATATAATAAGATGAGATATGTACAGTATTATATTGAGGAATGTAAGAACATTTGCCCATCAAACAGCAAGGAACTGAGGTCATCAAAAAGTCGGACCTTTCTATATAGAGGATATTTATATTGTTAATAGTTCTTTTGTAAAAGTAATATTAGAGGCCACTTAAATTTAAAATATTCATGGTTAAGAATTTATGAAAAACAGTTGGCTTTTCACTATTTAAGAGAATGTATCATGTGCTATGTATATTTACCTACACAAATTAAAGCCTATTCTGAAATATATTCATTTTTCCTTACCTGATTTTTATTTTCTTATGGCAGATTTTTGAATTCTAGTTATGTTACTTGAAGTAACTATGTTGCCTTGCGCTGCTGCTGGGTACAGCAGTTATGAGATTTGCTTTACGGCAACCACGTGGACTTATAAAGATTGATGGCAGAAAAACACCACTTGGTCAATCTAGTCTTCCCTTATATTATTTTTTTTTTAATCTTAGGATAGACATGTGTTTTTCACAGGCATGTTTAAATTCACTTACTGAAAATTTCCCAACCACTTTTGCGGGTAGTTTGTTCCACACGTCAGCCAATCTTTCAGTAAAATAATATTTCCTGACATCGTTCCGAGTATTACCACGAGCTAATTTCAGATTGTGCTCCTTTGTTTTTGTGTTTAGCTTCACATTGAGAACACTTACCCCATGAACCTTATTTAAACTTAAAACATATTTAAAGGTTTCGATCATGTCCCCCCTTTCCCTGTCTTTTTGTCGGTGATGTCTCCAGAACTGGTCAGAGTATTCCAGATGTGGTCTCACTAGCACACTATACAGTGGGATCACAATCTCTCTCTTCCTACTGGTAATACCTCTAGCTATACAGCCAAGCATCCTACTTGCTTTCTCTGCTGCCTGACCACACTGTGCACTCATTTTGAAGTTGTTTGATATCAGGACGCCTAAATCCTTCTCTTCTGATGTCCTCGCTTACACAGAGCTGCCAATAAGATATTCAGACTGAGGGTTCCTTCTCCCCAAGTGTATTATTTAACATTTGTAAACACTGATCTGCAGTATCTATTGTTTGGACCATTTATCTAGTGAAGCTAAATCTTTTTTCATGTTACAAACCCCTCCACACTTTTACACACTTTTGTGGCCATTGAAACCTACCTACCAAACATTCTCCTATGTTGCCTACAAAAAATAATAAAATGAATAGGACCCCATTATCTTCTTTTTTCAGGAAGGTTTCCATTATTTTTACTCTTGCAGATGTCATGCTTGCTGGTCTGTAGTTTCCAGCTTCCTCTCTGCTACTCTTCCTGTGGGTGGGTACTACACTGGCCATTCTCCAAATTTCAGGAATATCACCTGTTTCGAGGGACCAGTTAAGCAAATCCATTTCAAGGCCCTTCCCTTGAAAAAGAGTGGTGAAATCTGGGTTGGCCTTGCCAGGACATCTGGTTTTATTACATGCGTGTTTTATATAATAACCTGTAAGTATAATAAATATTCTTGGTTGAACCTAGTGTTGCAGTACTTCACTATCTTGGATCTTCTCTGGTTTGGCTCTGAGAGGGATTACAGGAGGAGGAATCCAGGAGAGAGAGAGAGAGAGAGAGAGGCAACAGGGCCAGATTGCAGTGATTGTCTGTGTGCTCGTGTGGATTTCTTGTTTGGGATATTGTTTGCAGTGAAGGTGGCCTTCTTCTATAGATCCTGCAGGTCCAAAAACCAGTGGACTCTGGGCAATAAGGTTTTTCATTCTTTGACATAACTGACATGTAACTGACACTGCACATACAGGAGTGGTTATTGTAAGAAAGGAAAGGAAGCGATGTGCGTCCTTGATTACAAGGCTCCAAAGCAGGACATAACCTTAAGCAACTGAATATTAAAACAGATTTGCCACAGGGTGCCATAGTAGACTAATAACTTTAGAATAAGGCAGTTTTAGTAAATGGTGGTATTTGTGGGTAGTGATATAACATCAATATCTGTTGGGCGGGATACATTTATATTAGTGCCACAATCCTTTTAATAAAATCTTATATTTGTTGGACCAAGTGATTAGTTTATGATTTCCAGAAACATCAGAATAAAATGCTGTTGTGCATTTGCTGCATAACAGTAAAGAATAATGTTGCAGATATCTATATATTATCATTTAGAAACATCATCTGTGCCTGAATTCCTGAAAGGGAATTACTTTGAAGTAGGAAAGCTTGGGTGAAATGTTACAGCCGTGGAGACACTTGGATGATAATATACGTTTTCAGCTTTATGTTCACTTTTTACTTGTATCTGGTATTCAGATAATAGGCCGGTGTTTTACTTTACTGCACCTTTACTTTTGTTTTTCTCCTGGTTTGATGTCCTGTTGTTTTCCTTTTGTACAGATAACAAAGATAGTAGCCTCTTCTCTGACCACCAAAAGCGCAAGCTTTTACAAGTGGATCTCGCAGAGAGAATGCATTCAGATTATTACGATGAAAATACCACTCTTACCTTGCCTGTCTGACTTACAATAAATCCCTGCATCGGATTTATAACTCTTCTCCTCTGTTGTCCTTTTCTGCCCATTTTTTTTCTCTATTATATCTTTTAGAATGCCCTAAGATGTCATTAAACTTCATGTTCTGTGTAAGAACGCCATTGAACTTTATAAAATTTAGTGCCTGCCAATGTTTGTTTTCACAGAAGTGTGAATGTTTATAGGGAAATGCTCTTTTATAATCTGGGGGATTTATTTTGAGCACATTTAATTTTTCATTTCAAGGTGCTTTGATTACATTACATGGATTTCCATTTTGTCTTTCAGTTTGCTTTTTCTAGCAATTATAGCACAATAGTCATAGATTCTGCGTTATCATAGGATAAATTGAACATGTTTTTGGCCATGTACTGTGAGTCTGTTGGATTATGTGTAATGCAATTGAACCATTGGTGTAAGGTAATATTGAAATAAAATTCATAAATAGCTTCTAGTTTATGCAAATACAGTAAGTTTTAAAGGGGGTTTCCCTCATCCCTGAAATGTGGCCCTCGTATGTAAAATAACTCACCTGCTCCACACTACTCATCTACAGTGCTGTAGCACCATTCAGCAATGCTTAACCCCTTGAGGACAGAGCCCATTTTGGCCTTAATGTCTGGGCCAAATTTTTTAATTCTGACATGTGTCACTTTATGTGGTAATAACTTTGGAACGCTTTTACTTATCCAGGCCATTCTGAGATTGTTTTCTCGTGACACATTGTACTTCATAACAGTCATAAATTTGAGTCAATATATTTCACCCTTATTTATGAAAAAATCCCAAATTTACCAAAAATTCTGAAAAATTTGCAAATTTCCAAATTTCAATTTCTCTACTTTCAAAATACACCGTAATACCTCCAAAAATAGTTATTATTTTACATTCCCCATATGTCTACTTTATGTTGGCATCATTTTGTAAACGTCATTTTACTTTTTTAGGAAGTTAGGAGGCTTAGAAGTTTAGAAGCCATTTTTCAAATTTTCACCAAATTTTCCAAAACCATTTTTTTTTAGCACCAATGCAGATATAAAGTGATTTTGAGGGGCTTACATAATGAAACCCACCATAAATGACCCCATTTTAGAAACTACACCCCTCAAATTATAAAAAACTGCTGTTACAAACTTTGTTAACCCTTGAGGTGTTCCACAAGAATTAATGGAAAATGGAGGTGAAATTTCAAAATTTCACTTTTTTCGTAGATTATTCATGTTAACATTTTTTTTCTTGCAACACAGCAAGGGTTAACAGCAAACTAAACCTCAATATACATTACTCTGATTCTGCAGTTTACAGAAATACCCCATATGTGGTGGTAAACGTCTCTATGGGTTTGTGGCAGTGGTCAGAAGGAAAGGAGCGCCATACGGATTTTGGAGGCAAAATTTGCTAGAATAGTTTTTAGGCACCATTTTGTAATTGAGAGACCCTGACGTACCCCTACAGTGGAAACCCTCATAAAGTGACCCCATTTTGGAAACTACACCCTTCAAAGAATATATTAAGGGGGGTACTGACCACTTTGACCCCCTAAGCATTTTACGGAATTTGGAAACACTTGGCTGTGAAATGAACATTTTTTTTCTTCCAATAAAATGTTGCTTTAGCCCCAATTTTTTTTATTTGCATAAGGGGTAACAGGAGAAAAGCCCCCCCATAATTTGTTACCCATTTTCTCCTGAATACGGCAACACCCCATATGTTGTGGTAAACTGCTGTGGGGGCACATGGCAGGACTCAGAACAGAAGGAGCGCCATATGGATTTTACAACACAGATTTTGATGGAGTGGTTTGCGGGAGCCATTGATTTTTATTTTTTTGAGTTATTGTCTTATGTGGGGGCTCATTTTTTGCAGGATGAGGTGAGGTTTTCATTGGTACCATTTTGGGGTAAATACGCCTTTTTGATCGCCTACTATTACACTTTTTGTGAGGGAAGAGGGAAAAAAATGGCTATTTTGGCATAGTTTTTTTTAATTTTTTTTTACAGAATTCGCCTGGGGGCCATCTCATGTAATATTTTTATAGAGCAGGTTGTTACGGACGCAGCGATACCCAATATGTCCAACTTTTTTAATGTTGGAAAGTTTTACACATTAGATGCATTTTGAACAGAATAAAATATTTTTTTTTGTGTTGCCATTTTCAGAGAGCCATATTTTTTTCAGTTTTCAGGCGATTGTCTCAGGTAGGGTACAGTTTTTGCGGGACAAGATGACGGTTGAATTGATACCATTTTGGGGTAATTACGCCTTTTTGATCGCCTGCTATTACACTTTTTGTGAGGGAAGAGGGGAAAAAATGGCTATTTTGGCATAGTTTTTAAAAAAATTTTTTTACAGCATTCGCCTGGGGGGCCATCTCATGTAATATTTTTATAGAGCAGGTTGTTACGGACGCAGCGATACCCAATATGTCCAACTTTTTTATTGTTGGAAAGTTTTACACATTAGATGCATTTTGAACAGAATAAAATATTTTTTTTTGTGTTGCCATTTTCAGAGAGCCATATTTTTTTCAGTTTTCAGGCGATTGTCTCAGGTAGGGTACAGTTTTTGCGGGACAAGATGACGGTTGAATTGATACCATTTTGGGGTAAATACGCCTTTTTGATCGCCTGCTATTACACTTTTTGTGAGGGAAGAGGGGAAAAAATGGCTATTTTGGCATAGTTTTTAAAAAAAATTTTTTACAGCATTCGCCTGGGGGGCCATCTCATGTAATATTTTTATAGAGCAGGTTGTTACGGACGCAGCGATACCCAATATGTCCAACTTTTTTATTGTTGGAAAGTTTTACACATTAGATGCATTTTGAACAGAATAAAATATTTTTTTTTGTGTTGCCATTTTCAGAGAGCCATATTTTTTTCAGTTTTCAGGCGATTGTCTCAGGTAGGGTACAGTTTTTGCGGGACAAGATGACGGTTGAATTGATACCATTTTGGGGTAAATACGCCTTTTTGATCGCCTGCTATTACACTTTTTGTGAGGGAAGAGGGGAAAAAATGGCTATTTTGGCATAGTTTTTAAAAAAAAATTTTTTACAGCATTCGCCTGGGGGGCCATCTCATGTAATATTTTTATAGAGCAGGTTGTTACGGACGCAGCGATACCCAATATGTCCAACTTTTTTATTGTTGGAAAGTTTTACACATTAGATGCATTTTGAACAGAATAAAATATTTTTTTTTGTGTTGCCATTTTCAGAGAGCCATATTTTTTTCAGTTTTCAGGCGATTGTCTCAGGTAGGGTACAGTTTTTGCGGGACAAGATGACTGTTGAATTGATACCATTTTCGGGTAAATACGCCTTTTTGATCGCCTGCTATTACACTTTTTGTGAGGGAAGAGGGGAAAAAATGGCTATTTTGGCATAGTTTTTTTTATTTTTTTTTACAGCATTCGCCTGGGGGGCCATCTCATGTAATATTTTTATAGAGCGGGTTATTACGGATGTGGCGATACCTAACATGTTTATGTATTGTGTGTTTTTTTATTTTTAATCAATTTTTTTAACTTTTTTTTAACTTTTTTTTTTTTTTTCACTTTCTTGACTCAGATCCACTTGGTTCTTCAAGAACCAGTGGGTCTGGTATTTTACAATACACTGCAGTACACTGTATAGTGTACTGCAGTGTATTTTCTTATAGCCTGTTCAAGCTCCTGCCTTTAGCAGGAGCTTGAACAGGCTTCCATGGCAAGCCAGACGAAAGCGTCTGGTTGCCATGGTAACCATCGGGACGCTGCCACAGCAGAGCAGCGTCCCGATGGAAGGGAGAGGGAGCTTCCTCCCTCTCATCTGCCCACACCATCGGCGCTGCCAGCGCACCGCAGCGCCGATGGGAGAGGAAGGGAGCGCTCCCTCCCTGTTAACCCCTTCCATACAGCGGTCCCTACGGACCGCGGCATGGAAGGGGTTAAACTGCTGACATCGGTGCTAGCACCGATGTCAGCAGTTTCAAGCAGAGTATCAGCTGTATGCTGATACTCTGCTTGAATACGCTCGGCCATCCTGAGAAATCATTGCGGGCGGCACTTGCGGCAGCCGCCCGCACATTGCAAATCTCCCCCCCGCCCGCCCACCCATCTGCCCACAGCCAATCAGGGGGGCGGGGGGGACACCCTGACCTCCCCCTAAATACTGACACTCGGCGGGGATTCGCTAGAATAGCGCTATCCCCGCCGAGTACCCCTTGCCTGCTGTGAATGGCTGGTCTGAATAGACCAGCCATTCACAGCGATCGCCTTTATGGGGGGTGCACGGCACCCCCCGAGGCCTTAACTATGGGTGGCTGGGTGTCTTAAACAGCACCCATTACAGCATGTAACCCCCCCTGCACTGAGCAGGGGGGGTTTACATGCAGGGCGTACCGGTACGCCCTGTTGCACTAAGTACCTCGTGCCCAGGACGTACCGGTACGCCCATTGTCACCAAGGGGTTAAAGGCTATGTACACCTTTGAAGGCAATTTTGGTTTATGATTGCATTTTACTAATTTTTGGCTAAAAGTCATATTTTCAGTTGGTGTAAAAATATTGAGCCGTTCTGTCACAAAGGTTTAACTGTTTTTCTAACTGTGTGACTGGTACTTTTACTTTGTGCCGATCATTTAAAAACCCTTATCTCTAAACTACTAAGAGGTCATAAACACTTATTTAAGCCACATTGTTATCTGTAATATAAGGATTGTGCTTTGATGAGTTTTTATAATGTCAGAGATCAGAGATAAGAAGTCCTTCTGCTCCTCGGATGACGGAAAAGACAAAAAATCCACAGGCGGCTAGAAGAGCATATCAGCTTTGTACACAAAAAAGGATTCCATATTTTAAAAAAAGAGCAATTGAAAAAATGATTTTTAGCTAAAAAAATAAGTACAATGCTATTACAGGCTGGGAACCAGATGCATTGATGAATGGAGCCTTGGAGATGGAACCAAGCAATGGTGAGCTCCTGAATTAATTTCTTAACTTACAGTATATGGACAACGTTTGAGGAGCTAATTAAAAATGTGGTTAAAGCTGGAAACCCCCTATTAGCATTCAAACTGCAGCCAGCAGATAACCTCCAACAATCCATTGTCTGCTGGGGGAAAATGGAGTACACAAACATATACAGATCTAATAGAATCTCGCCTGAAGTTTCATCAACAACAAACTAAATCAGCCCTTCATTCTGAACCAATGCTGTCTTACCCCGATATGTTTACCTAAAATGCCCAAGGACCCATCCCTGAGTGCCTTAAATTCTCATTTGCTTCCACATTTCTGGCACATGGTATGGACTTGTTTACCTGTTTACTCATACTGAGAAGTAGTAGACCTTCTGACTGAAGTCACTGGTACCTCAATTCCTTTTGAGACAGAGATACACTTATTTGATATGCTTGACGAAGAACTGGTCTTCTGGTTTCTCACACAAACTAGAAAGACAAGTTCCCTGGATTAACAGGAGATCTCTTAGATGAACCTGAAATGACAATCATTTTTATTCACAGGAAATGCCCGGACAGGTTCCAGAAAGTATGGCGTGCATGGTTCCAGTCAACATTCACCACAGACTGACCACAAAACTATACTCCAGGATCTTTCTAACCCAAGGCCTTAGCTATTCACTTTGTGTTTGTACAAATGGGATTCTTCCATGCTCTTTAATATATATACTGTATGAAATATTTAGTCTTTTAAGTAACAATAGAACGTGAGGAAATACCACACTTGCTATTTTTCCCTCATGAGATTTTATTGGTGATTTCAATTTAATTTTTTCACTAATCATTTTCACCTTGTTATCCATTTCTTTTGTAGAGTATGACATGTTTTCGTTTTATGCACCGAAATGTGTGCTATCTTTTTTTTACCTTTTCAATAAACTATGTTAAAAAAAAATCAACCTACAGCCAGCTATGGCCTTCAGCTTTTTCAATGAATTCACATTAAAATTCCATACCCTACTTGTAAACATCAAGATAATAGGAATGCAGTATAGCTTACCGTCTGTCTGCTTGTCCGGCCATTGACCTGTTCTCTCTGTTAGCTATTGAACATTACATTTTCATGTCTAATATAAGAGCTAGCTTAAATCTAGCCTCTCCCCAAAAATTAAGGCTTTCAAATCATTGAGAAAAAAGAGATTATTTTGAGTCAGTCCGACAAAAAACTGATCCCCAGCAATCTGCTGTAAACTGGTGAAACAAGCAACAAGTATTTAGTCCCCTACAGCGTCACCACATGGGAAATAACATTGCACAATTACCAGTAAAATGAATGGTCTGTTTTTTTTTTTTACCAAGGCTTTATGCCAGGTTTTTATGCAAAAATATGGGGGTTCATTTATGATGCTGAAATATGTCAATATTAGGCATAGTTCAGGCACAGGTTGCACCTCCATCTGCGACTTCTCACTCACGGCAAGTCTAAAAAAGTGGCAGTGGTATGGGCGGGGAAGGAACCAGGCCTGTCTCATTTACCATTTTCTATGTCTGTTTCAGGAGTAGAAATAGGTCTAAATGTAAGACAGCTATGAAGCGGTCTTACATGTAGAACTGGCACAGGATCCACAAAGTTACTTTGGTGGGTCCACCATCAGATATAGGGGTTATTAAGACCAGAGTCTAAAATGCCGGTCTTAATAAAAGTGCCCCTTTGTGTCTTTTTGTGTTTTCCACTGATCTGGCTACTTAAAAAAAAAAACAATTGGTGAAGTTTAGCGAAAGGGGTAGAGCCACCACAGCCCCACATAAATTCCTATTATTTACCCTAGAAAACTGTCATAACTGTCATAACTCTAAATGTAGTATAGTGCAGCTCCGAGCTGGTGTAGATTTAAGTTTCTGTCACATGCAGCAGAAGATAGGACAGATTTATATAAGTTTGTTGAGTCTTCCTCCAGCAGGTTTTTTTTTTTTTAATGCTGGTCTTTAGTAAATCATCCCCCAGTGTATGGAGTTTTTACATCTTAAGTTATGATTTCTTCTTTTTGTTTCATTATTTCATAAATGATCCCATACACATTAGCAAACCATAAGGCTCAGCATGCATTTCAAGACCTTTTATAATAGAATGGGAACCAAAATTCATCTTGCTCAATATATTTTTTTTCTCTAATGTGTGTCTTTTGTCAGGAAGTATTAATTTTCAGCTTATCTGTTAATGAACCAATTTGTAATTCATTTTATTCAGATATTTAATGTATGTTTTACAGTGAATCAGGCGCATTAAATTCTTAAGTATAATTAGCTTATACCATTAAGATTGACCTAGTTTTTAATCATTCTGGTGTTATTAATGCAACCACAACACCATCTGAATAATTCTTTTCACCTCAATCACCTTTTAGGACTTACAATGTTGTCTTTAAATTCTGCCATTTAGACTGTTGAGAAAAGGTTGTCTGCTTTCTACCAGCCTGTACAGGACATCTTGATATGGTCAGGGGATAAAGCAGCTATAAAGAGTGACTCTTCCTGTGGGGGGCTCGATCAATACATTACATGGTTACTGTGTGATGCTTCAATACTACTGCTTTGATGCATGAGAAATCAGGACTAGTCACTTGAAACAGCTGATTGTGGGGTGTCCATGCAGCGAAGCCCTGTGTGACTTGCATACAGTTGGAGGCTTTCTAACGTGGGTTAGGATTGTATTAATACAAGATTAAACCAAATCAGTTGCTCGGCAATAGCTCCGGCGCCAGAAGCAGGCAGCTCTGCCTACTTTGTAGTTGTCTGAGCTTTTCTCTGCAGTGCTCCTCCCATTGACTTTTCTGTGGGTTGTCAGACCCTCCATGATCAGCTAGTGAAAACATATCCTGAGGAAAAGCCATCACTTAATAAAATGCGGACAACTTTTCTCACAGTATAAAAAGTGTTTGTGGTTTTAAAAAAAAAAAAAATCAACTTAGGCTACTTTCACATCTGCGTTTTCCTTTCCAGTATTGAGATCCGTCAGAGGGTCTCAAAACCGGAGGAAAATGCTTCTGAACTGAATGGAATGTATGAGGTGCACCATAATGCATTCCGTTCCATTTAGTTGCGTTCCCATGACACACACACAATCAGATTCCACCTTTCATTTTCCAAATGAGCTGTCAAAAATGAAAGGTGGAATCTGATTGATTGGTTGCCATGAGCAACTAAGCCATTTCTACTTTACATGAGATTCATAAATGACCCCATATATTTACCATATTATTCCATATACATATGTTACTACCTGGTGCACAGTGCCATCTGTTTTCATTTAATTTGCAGCCTGGATGCAATTCACTCTCTTATATTGCCTTATTACACACAAATTGGGTTATATTTGGGTCATACTTAAGATTGAAAGTCGCTAGAATTGTGAATTGTAAAAAATGGAACGTACTACAAAACATCAGTGAGTTGTTACAAACTATCAGTCAGTTGACTTGGTTTATGAAGGAGCAAATTCAGGTTGTAAAGTCGTACAATATTCCAGTTGTGTTATAACTATTGAGGTTTCAACCGCAAGGGGCCCATAGTGTTAATATGGGCCTAGATTATACATTTATTGCCTATATGAATTAATTATATCTAATCCACTTTATGTTTGCAATATTTTAAATACATTTTTATTACTATACAATGTGTGTATCACTTATTTCTGAAACTGTGAGCAAACAGTATGTCTCTGGATAAAAGTCATCTGTATGATCTGAATTATGACCATGACTATAAGGACCATGTTCTTAGCTCCTGGCCAAACACTCATTCAGCCTGCTCATATTTCTTATGACTCCCCTGCGTTAAGTATTTGCATGTTCTCTTTTAGTGAGGGAACTAAATCCATGACAGACACCTCTGGATTTGGCTTTTCTCCCATGAGAACAAACGATCTAGAAACATTTGTTGTCTAGTGACACTTGGCATACTTCTCCACGACATTTGGTGGTCCACATGTCCTACACAGAGCAGTATGCCGGCTGACATACATCTAATATGTATGGGCACCATAACAATCTTTCTTCATCCAGACATGGTTTTATAGCTGGAGGCCATGGCCTAGACCATATCTCTGGACCATATGGATTTCTTGTATCTTTGACAATGGTTGAAATTGTCACAACCTACAAAGACTACAGTAGGACAGAAAGAACTCATATCCTGTAGCTATTATCATTGCCTTTTGGTGTCCCAACCAACACCTAAGTGTCTTGTTACATTTACTTTTAGAAACGTCCAGGAGTCTTTCACAGCACAACATACAGTACATTGAAAACTCTAGATTATCAGTTCTGTGCATTTATAAATCATCCTGTTATCTTAAGATATGACTGGTACCTCTGATTTGTCTTGTTTTTTTTCTGGCCATTCTTTCCCCACATTAGAAGTTTATCGGCTGTGCTGGTGAGAGATATTCTTTATTGCTATTATAATGTGTGTCATTGCAATATTATCAACTACTGTAGCTCTGTGTCAGTGTGTCCCCTCCAGGTATAAAGCAGAAGGTGGAATTGATTACATCAGGCTGTGGAGCATCTCCTGATCACATCTCAGGGCTCTTGAGGAGTGTTACAAGTGGCACATTAACGTCCTTCCTAATAAACAGGATATGAAGATTAGTTTGAATAATATTGATGGGAACAACTGAGCGTGACAAGATTTATTACCCATGTGTGGTTTTTCTTGCCTGTCCACATCACTAAGTCATCCTCCGTGTCCATGTTAGAAGGGGAATGATAGAAAATATACTCGATATTGCTTTATGAACAGGATGATTGAAGATGTTGAAATGATCACAAATGACCTATATGAGAAGTTAGAGTTTCTATAATAGAAGATGTGACGCTCACTTTACCTTGTAGTATTTTGGAAACATATTTATAGATAGCAGTCATAATGGGGCTTTAGGCCAAGCAGAGCTGCTCAGAACAAAAGTGGCACAGGGCTCAGATGAGCACCTCATTTTTGCGATGGGTGGAAGTCCAGAGTCCAAACCCTTACCTAAAAAACTTATCAAAACTTCTGACATGTCACTGTGGCATAAGTGTGGATGTAGAATCTTGGATACCTTGAGCATATTTGGCGGTACATTGGTTATGCTTGTGGTGCCAAATTTTTTATGCTGATCTTTGCAGTTCACCAGAAACAGGTCCTTCCCTTGAGGAAACCTTTTGTTGCTATGCAGTGGATCTCCATTCATACAGATATCAGATCAGTTGGATGAAATAATGAGCTGTTCCTTTAGGATTTGTGACAGTAAAATAATGCATCATTATAACAAAAGTCTTTGCATACATGATTAGACTTTAAGGATCTTGATTTTAAAGTTCGATGAAGATATATATTATTAGTATGTGGGAGTGTCAATGATCCTTATTATCCTGCCATGAATTAGTCGCTGATGTAGAACCACAGTTAAACAATTCCTGTATAACTAATGATACTTCAGTTATTTCCTCTGTGGTTTTATGGGATGCCCACAAGGCAGTAATAAGAGGCTCATTAATCAAAATAGCTTATTGCAGATAAAAAAGCCTGGATGCGTTAGAAATAGTAGAACTACCTTCTACCATAAAGAAAGCAGAAAACTAATCAATCACCATCTTCTAAAGATGAAATAATTAAAGCGAGAGATGTGCTGAATGCAGGCACGTCCAGCTGAGAGCGAAGAAGAGTGACAAAGCCGCAACCAAAGTAACAATAAATCCTAATTCTTTGTAGATCCAAAATTTTCAGACTGAGAAGGATCAATACCCAGTGCAGGGGGGTGCATTGGTTAAATGTAGGCTGCAGCGGCAGTACAAAATGCCATTACCAGCTTTATGTAATATATATCAAGTCAAATTTAATTTATTTTTTCTTCATTTTGCTGCTGTTCATTTTCTTAAAATGTTGTTTATAAAATTATCTGATTAACCGATCTTTACGAATTCCATATAGGGTGGCCTATTTATATATCAAGTTGAAAGAAAAAGTGGAGTTTTTGTATATTATAGTTAAAAGGGTTCTCCAGGGTTTTATTATTGATTACCCATCCTCAGGATGTCATCAATATCAGCTTGGCGGGTATTCGCTACCATCATCGGAACTACTCTGTTCCATCCTCTGGCTAGTGGACAGAACTGGTTACTGCAGTACTGCCCCCGTTTAAGTGAACGGAAGCAGTCCTGCAGTAACTAGCTCCATCTTCTACAGAGTGGACGGATCTACTCCCAAGCAGTTGATGAGTGGGAGTGTGGGTTGTCAGACTCCAGCTGCTCTGATATTGATGTCCTATCCTGAGAGCAGGTAAGCAATATTAATTTAATTAATAATTCATTTCCAATGGGTATTTTCCTAAGGCATGTTTGAACATGAAGGTCAAGATCAACATAACCTCTTCGTTTTGAGCAATATTCACTTGTAGGAGCATTCTTTATATGGACAAACCTCAATAGGATGGGGTGCTTGTTGGACTGACCCTTCCCTATCATTTTCCTTTTTTTTTCTGCTTACTGTGATATCGACAATAAATGCTTCAAAGCATATACCCCAACAGGAAATTCATAGCTGAATGTCTCCTATTTAGGATCCTTATCACAGAATAATGAGAGAATTAAAACAGTCTCCTGATTGAGAATAGTAGTTACATAGTCACTAGGTTCTCCATATTGTGCAGGAGTGTAACTTTAATTTTCTTCTTTCAAGCACTGTATTAGAGCTTTATACAAAGTTGATTACTGTACTACTAAACCACCATCTACATTCATACAATCAGTGGCCAGCCGCCAAGTAGCCAGTTATTCTCAATCTTTGGGATCTGTGGTTTAAAAACTAAGTAGTGTTTAGTCTTCCCTACCTGTTTTGCCAGTGGTCAACATCCTTAGGGGTTCAAGACTAATGACGCTAGTCTTCAATCAGGCATTTATAAAACTGGCCCATTACACCATACTCCCCTGCCTATCCTCTCCTTCATCCTTTTGTTGTTTTTTGAGCAATTAGTTAGCTTCTTTAGATAAATAAAAGGTTGTAATTTTTTTATTCATTTATTGCATATTTGAGAATTAGCTTCAACCCCAGCTCCAAATGGACTTGTCTTTTACTGAACTTTTAGGGTCCATTACTGTGACAGAACGCATCATTGTGGTACAGTGTCGGGTCAGTCTAACCTAAGTAAAGTCTTTATTAAGGTTGTCATGGTAACTTAATGACAATTGAATTTGTGCTTTTTTGCATTTCAGCAAGATACTACATTTTCATAGCAATTTGCCTTTGGCCGAGATTCATTCCTTCCTTTCCTTATTTTAGTATATTACTTGGAATTGTTTGGTTGTAGTTATAAAATGTTGGTCTTGGGTCACGGCATCTAAATTGCTTCCATTTTGAACCATTCTAAGGCTTTTACATTGATTTTTATATTATTCTAAAAATATGCAGTTATTTTTACCATTTACTGTTAACACAGTGTCCAGTAATATATTTTATTTATAACCAGTAATGTTCCCATTCCCGATACATGTTTTGTTCATTGGAATACTTTACATAAAAGGTCTATACAGCCTGCCTTGTGGATTTAGAGTTTGCCGCTCTGCAGTTGAAAGCACCAGTTTCAGAAAACATAGTCATATTATTATTCTTCATTCACTGAAAATATTTTAAGGTGTTTTCCTCCCAAAGAACAGTTATCACCTAACAACAAGGCAGGTGATGAATTGTACATTGAGTAGGTGCCACTGTTAAGGCCCCCGCCATCCTAAGTGCACCCCTGTGATGAGGACTTCTTTTAAATGGCATCTGTAAGTAGATTTATACCTATGAAACTGGTTGACCTGTTACATGTGCTCTTGGCAGCTGAAGGCATCTGTGTTGGTTCTGTGTTCATATGTACCCTCATTGAAGAGAAAAATTATGTTTTAATATATTCAAATGAGCCCCTAGGAGCAATGGGGTGTTGCCGTTACACCTAGAGACTCAGCTCTCTCTGCAACTGCTGCGCCCTCTGCATTTTGACAGGACCAGGCAGTGAAAGCATCATCACCCCTGACTTCTCCTAAAGCCAAAGTACAGAGAACGTGGCAGTTGCAGAAAGAGCAGAGCCTCTAGGTGTAATGACAATGCCCCATTGCTCCCAGAGGCTCATTTGCATATATTAAAACATCATTTTTCTCAGCAAGGTGGGCACATATGAACCCAAGACCAATACAGATGATGAGAAGATGCTATCGTAGAGGTGGAGGCCACACAGTAAATAGCTCAGTTATTTTTAGTTATTTTTGGCATGTCTTTTTCATACTTTTCTTTGCCCCACAGATTTAATTGCATTGGATTTAGAGGTATAGTCAAATGTTAAAAGAGAATTTTAGTTATAATATACTATATGAATTATTGTCAGCACGTTATAACTATTTATACCAGTATAGAGATTTGTTTTAATCAGAGTGATAGTGACATAGTGAAGAAACCAATGGTAGATGTACGGTATTTTTCAATAAAATATATGAATAAAAGTTCTCTCCATTGGCACAGCAAACCAACAAATCTAACGTCTTCTGGGTCTTAAACACACAAGAGGTGAAATGTTTCCATTATCCTTTTTCCTCTATAGGATCCACTCCTGGTTTTGGATTCTGAATACTGATGCAAAATGCTGACCAAATGCTGACTGTTTGAAAGTGGTCAAAAGAGGACTTGTCATGTCCCCCCAAAAAGTAGAATTGATAGCAAATTTTTTTTTTTTTATTGTGGTCCTCTGTTTGCTGATCCTTTCCATCCCCCCTGTAACTGCTGTCATTACTTTTAGTGGCTGATATGCTAACTTATAATGACAGTGATAACTTGGCGGTGTCCACTGCACAATATAAAAAGGAGGAGTTGCTCTTCTCAGCATGTGATCTCGTCCTCAATAGATTGAGGCTTGGCTAGATTATGACCATGGCTCAATAGTGACATTTCTTTGGAATATTATTTAAATAATACCCCTATAAAGTAATGCATGAACTGAAAACTTTATCACAACTTGAAGTAAAGTGAAGCTTGCGTGTTTGTGCATGCATAGGCGAGTACTTTTTGTGCAAATGGCCAGTCTAATGCTTTGATAACTTTGTCGCTATATCGGTTTATGTAGGCAAAAAAATCTTCTATTCTTCTATAGATATTTTTATTACTATGTTACAAATACATTAATTTACACATATATGTGTCATTTAAGACAAATTTAATACAGAATTCTATATTGTTGGGGGTGCTATGTGTGTAGATTGCTACGTGGCTACTTTGTGTGTAGTTTACTTTTTGCATATTGATTGATTGAGAAAAGTGTTGTTATCTCACCTTTGTTGGACAAGAAAGAAGAAACCCCTGATTATTAAAAAAATAAACTGAAAAAAACTTTCACACCTGCTGCTCTATACTAAAGCATAGTACATGTGATCTCCCAGTATAACATATAAATAGAGACCATCTGGTGTTACACACAACTTTCTGTGGCAGTTTTTGTTGGAGGTTTTTCAGCCAAGACCAGAAGTGGATCCAGCAGGAAGGAGAAGACCCTCTCATATGTTCCTCATCTCCTAAATACTTCTGGCTTTGGCTCATAAAAACTGAAACAAAAACTGTCAGAAAAGCTGTGTGTGACACCACTCTTATCAGACTTTATGATCATTTGTATTACACAGGCAAATGTGACAGACTATGTAGCGTATGGGCAAATTAAGATTTAATTGTCCAGATTATTTATTCATTCAAATGTTTTCAAGGATAACCGTGTTTGCTTTAATCAGTGTTGTAGAAAAACAATTTTCCGAGCTGATTGGATATTTATTCAGAAACCTTGAAAATAAGCAGTGCTTGTGATTGGAAAGTTAACCTAACCTGATGAATATACATCATTTCCCTAATCTGACTGCAGCTATCATGCTTAATTACAGCACAATCCAGAGAATTTGCATGAAGCTAGATTATCAGATTGGGACTACCTGTCACATTTATACGGGAATTCCAGTAGGCTAGCAAATAAGGGTACAGACATGCAACTGACGTTTTCCTGCGAAACGTGCATGGACTCTAACAATCATTTGAAAACACGACTCAGTGGATGCATTGTTGTGGCCTTACACTTAGGCCAGGTTCACATCTCCTTACAGGAGATCCGGCACAGATGCTGGCTGTCGGCCAGACAAAAAAGAAAATGTTCAAAGCTGTGATTTTTGTGTAGCTAAAACCATCATTTAGGCTGGAATGCAGCCGAATCACTGATGGACCTCAATCAATAGGGATCCAGTGGTGATGTAGAGATTCCGGTTGTACCGGATCCTGCAAGATCTGGCAGGCTGCTCTGTAATGGAACAGCTTGCCGGATCTCCTTCATGGTGATGTGAACTCAGCCTCAGGATCTGTTCACACTTGCATTACTCTTTCATCTGGTTCTTGGTGTAGACTGCTGAATGGGTTACAAATGCAAGAGATAGTTAAAGCGGTTTTCTGGCCTAGGAGCCAACAACCACTGGTTCTTACTGGTTCTAGGAGCCAACACACCACTCGTGCTGTGGCTGCTGACTGCTAATACTCCTGATGACACTCTATTCAGCAAAAACGCATTGAGTGTATTATAGGGCATTGATTCTGTATCATCATAGACCACAGCATTTACTAGTGCAGCGAGAGTTTGCTGCAGTACTTTTTAGTGGTAGTCTAAACCAGTACTCCTCTAGCTTTTGTAGCATTAGGAACTAAGCAGTGCAGTGTAGTATAGGAGTGGTCATAATATCCAAATTCAGATACACTTTGACCTTCCCCTATGATTTTGACACACTGAGGTACCCTGAATAGGGAATCACTGCAGGTTCCGTTTATTCATTGTGAGATTCTTTGCCCCCCAGTTAGCCTCTCTACAGTCCTCCATAATGTGGATAGAAGCTTTTCTTTTTCTTTGACTGGGAGGTGCAACTTTGGAATCACTGCCTTTATGGTATCTTGTTATTTTATTGAGCTTTATAAATAAAGATTTATTATTTTGATTTTAGTGTCTATATTTACAGTAATTTGTGAACAAGTTGACAGACGCGCATACCCTTATATACATTTCCCTCTCCATGATCGTGGTTTGATACACATCCCTGTTGGTGTGGGTGGTTAATACCTGACAGTATGAGGTGTGATCTGTGTTGTAGATAAACCTTTTTTTTTTTTTGACAAGTGCCCCTGAAAATAGTTGGTTTAACCTACCTCTCAGTTCTAGCTAGGGACATATATTGCTTCTAGGTTTTATGCATTTATGAACGTGACCAACTCAACAGTTTCCACAGACTTCAGTACGGTTGTCTTGACATGACTGCATTTTATATAGCTTCATTTTCTTATCATATTTAATGTTTATAGTTAAGAGAAGAGAAATATTTAGGAGAATAAAATATCACTTTTTATTGTACAAGACAATTCTAGGGTCAGTGCTCGAAATTCTGGCACTGCCGACACTGATATTCTGGAGAAAAAAGATTTTAGTATTTTGAAATCCATCATACTCGTGCGTCAGGATGGCCCCATACACACGAGATTGTTGTAATAAATATGGCTAGGTTTAGTTGTCATATCTTCTATGACCCTCAAATATAACCTATTTTCCTAGTTTTATGAGTAAATGATGTAAAGGCAAAATGTCATACCAAAAAGTGAATGCAGTTCTATGGATCACGTTCATTTGAGATATAAGGGTTGTACATGTTGTTTAAAGAACTCCCGACAAAAATTTTATTCCGTGTCCTGCTACAAATGTACATGATGTAATCTGCAGTGAATGTCATTTTCTTACCAGTGTCTGGATTTTTTACTTCTATCATCCTGAAGTTTTTTTATCTGTGTCATGTGACCAGCAATTAGACCCACCAACTCACACATAGACTTATGTGGGGACAGGAAGTCTAATTTTCTATGTATTCCTATGAGAAAGTGATGAAAGTGAGGCTCCCATAGGAATGAATAGAGCAGTTACTGGCTTTCTGTCCTGGGTCAGTTGGAGGTCAGGGAGTTGGTCACATGACCCAGCTACAATAAGAAGAGAGGTTTTTACTCACAGAAACAGACACTGATAAGAAAATGACAATCACTACGGATTATATCATGCACCTTTCTAACAGGTCAGAGAATAAAAATTTTTGTGGGAGTTCTTCTTTAAGGCATCTTACTGTATACGAAGCGTGTGTGTAGTTTGAAGCATATTATATATAGAGTATTTGTAGTATGCAACATACTGTCTGGAGAATATATGTCGTTTGGAGCATATTATATGGAGGGTATGCGTAGTTTGGGGCATATTATATTCTGAACATGTGTAAAAATATATATGAGTATGTATATGGAGACTATTTGTCATTTGGCGCACACTTTATGGCATGTTTTTGTCATTTTGGGCATATTGTATCAGGAGTTTGTGTACTTTAGGGCATGTAAAATAAACGCATTGATGAGCCTTATTAGCCAATACCATTGTATTCTCACCCCAAGACAGATCCTCTGAAACGTTCACACCCAAAAACTTGGTACTACTTATCCTCTCAGCAACAGCCCCATTGATGGTCAGAGGAGCATACCAGCCCTTTGTTCTCCTGAAATCCACGACAATATCCTTGAGATTGTTCTGGTTACACCCATGAGACCGACAACAGTCATATCATCTGAGAAATTAAAATAATTGGAGTTGTACATCAATAAGCAGTCATGTGTCCGCAGAGTGGACATGAGAAGGCTCAACACGTGTCCTTCACCGGCCCCTGTATTCAAAATGATGTGTTGCTACCAACCCACAAAACCTGTGATCAAAAAGTCAAAAAACCCAGTACCCAGTTGCATAGTATTTAGCCCCAATCTGTCCAGTTTAGAAATGAGCTGTTGTAGAATAATGATGTTAAAGTGTAACTGCCGATTCATTTTTTATACCCTGATAGGACACCCTGCTGTATAATTTAATCTTTTTCAGTTTCACCTCATAATAACATACAAAAATGTGTGCTACTTTCCTATTCTGCAGCCTCTTTTCACAGTGTTGCCATGTGCAGGCCGTCTCCTCTGTATTATAAACAAGAGACTAATCAGCACTGGGAGGAGGACCTCAGCCCTGAGTCCCTGGGCTGCAGAAAGTGGAGGGGGGAGGGCTGCTTTAGATGATGATATCTCTTCAATGGTAACAGCTAGAAACATGCAACTGGTCTTGTTTGAAAGCTGACAGTCCGTCCAGGCTTTCATACAAGACCAGAGTGATGGCTAAAGTCCAAGTAACTGAGGAGAAATCACTGTTAGAAATCGAGTCGGGACTAATCGCGGGTAAAAGCTGCTTTTACTTTCATTTTCAGCTTCATTCACAGCATCCCACTTTCTATCAGTGATATCTTCCCCTGTACTGAACATATTGCTGTTGTTCTGGTATTGTCTGAAAGCTTGGAATGTCAGCTTTCAGCCAATACAAAGAGATAAACCAGAGATATGAGCAGCTAAAGCGGCCCCTTCCCCCTCCAGTCTGGAGGAGAATGAGGGAGCATCTGCAGAGCTGACAGGAGAAGAGAATAATAAAAAAAATAGGAACAATATATAGAAATATGCTTACTGATTTCATGTAATTACAGGGCTTGTCTCTGGTTAGCTGTATGTGAGAGGATACACACTGTTCTGGTGTAGTGGGGGAGGTTATCTGCATTCTTATTGGTCCTGCTAGTTTATGTGAGGAGAGCAAGAGGTTATGGGAAGTGATGGAAATACAGGATGGCCTCAAGGACAGGGCAAAGAAACCTCACAGGAAGTGCAACAAAGGCCATCTTATGAAGATGCTGAAATAGAGGCACAGATAAATAGGGTTGCTAAGGTCTGAATACAGACATCGGAAAAGTAAAATTAGCTGAAAAATAAAGCTTCATGAATATCTGCCCTTCAGCACCACATATGTTAGGAATTTCATTTTTGGTAGTGAAATGTCAGTTACAATTTAAATGCTGAGCTAAAATCAATGAAAAACATTCTGAATAATCTTTTTTGTCTAAGTGTGTAAGAGCCACATGAAGAGCGGTCGAAATAGCATCACGATCAAACGATTTGGCTGATATGCAAACTGAAAAATATCCAAAGATGGAGGAAGGATAGATTTTATATGTTGCATCGCTCAAAATGTTTCATAAGGATTGAAGTGAGGACCACTGGACCGAATGGTCATTAAAACAGAATGGTGACACTTTCTTCAGAACAGGGAAAATAATGTAAACTTTAAAGCATGCAGGAATAACAGCCTGGCTTAATGAGATTTTAAAAAATCCCTGCACAATCCCTCAGCACCCCTCCCAGGAATATTGTCCGGACCAGAAGCTTTCCAGACATTTATCCTACTGCACAATCTCTTCACACTATTGCGGACATCAGCAACACCTACTCACCACATTGTGGCAATATCACAAGGTTTTGAGGGAGACTTATAATTTGTAATGGATTGTATCCCTCGCCACAGACTTTCTGAATCTTTACTGTCACTAATACAGCGCACTATTCTTCCAGAATACTGCTTCTTTTCTCTCCTAGTACTTCATGCCAAATGTTTTCTAATTCTCCTAAGCTCCTCCTGTAATCCTGCTCTGAAGGCAGGATTCCTGGCCTTCAGAAGCTTAAAGACCTTACTTGTAAACCATGGCTTCTGATAGCACAGATAGTAGTGGTTTTAAAAACAGTAACATCATCTATACATTTGGCAATATAGGCAGAGGCAGTCTCTGTATACTCCTGGAGATCCACAGTGCCATTTGTGGGTCGCAGCGTCTTTGGGTTTGTTATTTTCTCCTTGTTTTTTCCCCCATATGCCCCAGCACTTAGTACTACTATGACAATTTTCATTAATCAATTTGGCCCATTGCATGGAAAGTTTGTGTACATCGAGATAGAGCACCAGTTATGGTACTATATTTCATAAGTATCTTGAAATGTATCAGTAGCTACTTAGTATTTAGTATTTTTTAGATCCTTTGCATCGTTGTATCTTTCCGATTTGATAAATTGCAATCTTGCCTATTCAGTTTGATAAAAATTGTGACTGTCACAAGCCGCTAGCATGATATCCAGCTTTAACATACATTCCACTGCAAAATATGTAGCCGCCAGCGATCAACACTCAAAATAGCAAAATAATTTAAATATTGTTTATTTTCAATGGGCTTTTTCTCCCAGGTACTTTATCAAAATGCATCCACTTGGCTGTTTTCAAATAACTGCTGATGCCCAAATATCTTACTGTAAAAAGCGCTGTGTATTTTATTTGCAGACAGCTATATATCATCACTAGTTCATAGTTTTAATTTACTGAGCACAGGAAATGCCGGCAAAGTGACCTAGAGATATGCAATGATTAGCGCGATGACATATTTTAATACTTTAATATTTGAATGCAAAAGGGCCTGTTCCTGACAGCACAAGTTGGATTGAATATCTCTGGCCTCCGGGTTCGTGGTCTCAGGTGCTCAGAGGAGCGATTCCTCCCTAGAAAGCTCTGAATATTATATTACATTTGTAGGTCACTAACACAGGCAGACTACATTGAAGGAGCAAAGAAAAAAAGATATAACCCTTTGTTTTCCCAGTGCAAACAGAACCTTGTAACCTTAACAAAGTGCGTTAGCAGGAAAATAAATAAGGAGGAATTGTCTGACATTTCACTCCGTATAATGACTTAATGAAATCTCCGCTCACACTGTTCTTCTAATCCCGTAACGTCCTTTCTGGACATGTTCACACGTGGTAGATGCGCACTATAAATCAGCAACAGAGTTTAGTCTTTTAGATTCACACTTGGCAGCAAAAAAGTTTGCTTTTCAGGGTATGCTGTCTTTGTAGCTTGTCTTGTATTTAAAGTGAGAAATCCTTATTGCAAGATCTTTCTCAAAATTTACTTTTAACACATGCAAATTTGAGGCCATGGCTGTTGCGGAATGCTTTGTAGTAAGTCCATGTAGTAAGACCATATACATGGAGTTTGTGCCCTCTCAGAAACATTGATTGTACAACTAAAAATGGGAGGGTACTTCATTATAAAAGCTGGAGCTACGAAAAATATCTTCTGTGGACATGTCAGAGGTTCCCAACCAATCATGGAGGTCCATTGTCCACCTTCTTTAGGTTTATGTACATGGATGAAATACGAGATGAGCCACTGCAAAATTGGTCCCCACCCATTTCCATGTGTTTATAATCTTCCTTGAGATCAACTTTGCCTGGTAGTTAAATGGTTAGCGTTAATATGAAGAGATTCAGGGAATGAGGAGGTCTACCTTTTTTTTTTTTTATAGATCCTTCTGTGTGCTATTCATTGTGGATCATGTAGTCAACAAAAGGCCATTAAGTGACCGCTATTATGTGCTTTCATTCTGCTGTAAATCTAACAAGCATGTACTTTTCCACATTCGCTTTAGTATCACCTGGCTTTATACTGTGAGTGCACCATTTTTGTACAAACTTAAGCAAATTACTTTTTCCTAATATCGTATTGGTGTTAGAATCACTCCTTTTAACCATGGGTTATTGTATTTGTTTTAGTGACCCAGTTATCAGTCTTTTGACAGTTGCAGGCTGTCTTTTAGCCATATAAACATCATTCAAATTAATAGAAAATCTGCATTAGAACCTACCCTTATGGTGAAAAGCCCAAACCTGAACACTATTTAATGTGTATTTTTACAGGGGCAATTATATAACCCTTTAAATGGGTATTCCAGTTAGATTAAGTAACCCCTATCCCCAGGATAGGGGATAACCATTAGATTGGTGGAGGTCCTACCACTGGGACCCCCACCGGTCACAAGAACCATTCATTTGTGTACTCAGTTATCTCTGAATGGAGCCGCCATGCGCATGTGCATCTGGCGTTCCGTTCTTGTACCACAGGGATGCCCAACCTGTGGCCCTCTAGCTGCTGCAAAACTACAACTCCCAACATGCCCACAGCTATCAGCCTACAGGAGGGCATGATTGGAGTTGTAGTTTTACAACCGCTGGAGAGCCTCAGGTTCAGCATCCCTGGTGTATCATGTACCATTTTTGTACCATGGACTGCAATGTAATAGAATACTATTGCAGTCTATAGGATTTTTAATGGCTGCCTGTAAAGCTGTACTACAGGCATGGCTTGACAGGCAGCTTATTATGACATGCCTGGGAGCCTGCAGCCTACTAACATTATTTTACATTAATTTACAACCAATTATTACCATGACTGCCAGTTTGTGTAATTTTTTTCAGTAATTTATACGCTAAGAGATTTAAAATGGTTGTCAGCCCTAGAAGCGACAACCCCTATGGTCAGAACCTGCACTTAATAAAAAAAAAAACTACCTATTTGCAGTCCTGCCATTCCCGCACCAGTGCTTTGTTCCTAGCTGCTTCTGGTCCCCACTAGACCAGAAGTGGCTTTTCCTGTAACTGCTATGTGAAAACACTGGCCTCAGCTATCACATGTGCTAGAGTGGAGTCACTCTCAGTGATATGATGTTCTGGCCTGTTATATAACCTCTGGGGCTAGTGACTTGCCGTAGCTGTCATGGGACCAAACCATGTCTAGTCTGTCAGGACTGAAGACCGCCAGAAATGGGGCAGCAGTGCAGGAAAGGCAGTAGTGTGGACAGATTATTGACTTTTTTTGTTTTTAATTGGGGCAGTTTCTGACTATTGGGTTGTTGGTTCCTAGGCCAGGCAACCCCTTCATATATTTAACATAATTTGGTATCTCCATGTAAAATTGACAATTTAATTTTTGCACCATTTACAAGGTGATCAATAAAATAAAAAAATAAAAATGTATACCATTTACGACTACTTTTGTCGTTTGACCCCTTCCTAGTTTTGGGCTTTGGACTCCTTTAGATGATGCTGACCTAATGGTTGTGTTCTGAAATATAAATCCATGCCTGTGTACAATAGAATATATGTGGATGAGGTTTCCAAATCTCTATGCGCTCGTAGCTAAATTAATATGAGCATGCACATTTTGAAATTCCGGGCATGCTCATCCTTAGGCGGAAATCTTACATATTTTCACATCAGATTTCACCCTTTCAATGTATCAGATGAAATCTACAACGCAAGCAAAAAGGGCAAAGTCCATGCTGAGGAGAAAAAGTCTGCTATATGTACCTAACTTTGCAGAGTAATCTGTTTTTTCGCTCCGAGACTTTTTGTAAGTTGGAAACAATACCACTGCCAGTAGAGTTTGCCTTTTAATGGCTGAAAACAATTAAGAATCACTTGTGCATGTTTTCATTTTCCATTTCGTGAATGTGATTTCTGTTCCTCTGTTGACATCCTTCCCACACTCCATATGCTTTTCAGCTCTCGATTTAGGAAGAAAGTACCAGTGTTTATTTTAAAAAGTGCCCAAGGGCCATAGAGGTGTACATTAATGCAAACTCAGTAGTGAACAATCAGCACTTTATTTCTCGGATGCAATTGAATTATATGCTGCATACCGTGAAGGGAAGATCACTTTTTCAACTGTTTCACGGTCATTTTACCTGTTCATAGCAGAGATTCGCTTGACACGGTCTAAACATGAATATTTGGCAGTTGAATTGCTAAGCAGTAGGGAAAGCTTCCTATTGACTTTCCTTTCGCCTTTAAGAAGTAAAAAGCCATTTCCCTATAACACTGCCCTGTATAGAACAAATGAGTATCAGGGAGCCATCAACTGAAAAGTATGCATCCTTGTTTATTATGAGTCGTTTAAAATTAATGATAAGTCATAAAAAGGAGGTTAATATGGAGTCAAGAAACAGCCAACTCACCCCAGCAGCATATAAAGCAGATATTCGAAGATACAGAAAATGAAGAACTCCAGTATCCATCTAGCAACAAGATATTCTAATTTTAATTTTAAAAAAAACTTCACCAAATTACAAAAGTTAGGTTTACGCATTTCAGGCCCTCAATGATAGCATAACGTTAGTACTAGGGATGAGCGAACTTTTGAAAAGTTCGGTTCGGCGAACTTTCGTGAAATTCGAATTCGTACGAACCGAACCTAAATCGAACCTTGCTATAACGGCTGAATAATTGCAGCTACAATAGTGGGAGTGTGATAGGGTATAGTTCCGTTTAGTTGCAGTTGCTATTACAATGAAAAAAGTGGAAAAAATCAAAGTGCAAAAATAGTCGTTGACAGCATTGAAGATGTCCGCTGGAGCAGTCCATGTCATGCCAGAGCACCAAAAACACACGGTAGATCGTGGCACCAGCCCAAGAATAGGCTGCGTTGAAGTCGATACGGTCTCAGTGACATCACAGGTCAGAAGACAGACAGGCGTACCATTTAATTAGACCTTGTGCACCCCAGAACAGGTACACATTAGCCAAGGTGTAAGTGATTACACGAGACATAGGACACAAAGTGCAAGTTGGCAACACCGGCAGCATTGCCTTGGACCCAGGGTGGAAAACAGACATTTGACAGTGGAACCAGCAGCAGTAATAGTACTGTATTGGACCCAGTACGGTTGAGAACAGACAATTGACGGAGGAGGAGGCGGCAGCACTTGACTGCACCCAGGCCAGTATGGTTGAGAACAGACCACTGACGGAGGAGGAGGTGGCAGCACTTGATAGCACCCAGGCCAGTATAGTTGAGAAGAGACAATTGACGTAGGAGGCGGCGGCAGCACTTGTATAGCACCCAGTCCAGTATAGTTGAGAAGAGACAATTGACAGAGGAGGAGGCGGCAGCACTTGTATAGCACCCAGGCCAGTATAGTTGAGAAGAGACAATTGACGGAGGAGGAGGCGGCAGCACTTGATAGCACTCAGGCCAGTATAGTTGAGAAGAGACAATTGACGGAGGAGGAGGAGGCTGCAGCACTTGATTGCACCCAGGCCAGTATAGTTGAGAAGAGACAATTGACGGAGGAGGAGGCGGCAGCACTTGTATAGCACCCAGGCCAGTATAGTTGAGAACAGACAATTGACGGAGGAGGAGGCGGCAGCACTTGTATAGCACCCAGGCCAGTATAGTTGAGAAGAGACAATTGACGGAGGAGGAGGCGGCAGCACTTGATAGCACCCAGGCCAGTATAGTTGAGAAGAGACAAGTTGAGGAGGCAGCTTCAGCAGCTCTTGATTGCACCCAGTATGTTTCCAAATAGACAATTGACGGTGGGGGCATTAGTAGGAGCAGTATTCTTTTGGACCCAGAAGGGCCTAGTACAGAGAACTGAAGTTGGAAGCTAAGAATATGCACACTTGTAAAAATCAGTTTTTATACATGACAAAATGTTGATGTAGAGTTCAGCACAGGACAGTCAACCTTAAAAAAAAACCCTGTAACATTACAGCTAGTCTAGTAGGATACGGATATGGTTAAATAGACAGCTAACCTCACCCACAGAATCCATGAGGTGAATAAAGGACATTTAAAAAGGCACAGATTCAAGAAGGCTTTACGCCAGTTCCATTATCCAAAAATACGTGTCCAATTTTCATGAAATGGACACCTCACTGGCACTCGCTTTACAAATTGACGCAACTACTCTGGTGTCAAACCTGTTGAATCTGGGCCTATGGCTGTTGGCGAGACATATATATATATATCTTTGTTACACCAGTTTGATGTCCTAACCGAGTGCAGCGCCCAACCCAATGGATGTATGCTTTTGTGTTTTTTTAGTGCTGTCACCAGCTGGCTTAAAGGGAACCTGTCATCTCGGAACCCCCCCTGAACTAGAGTAAGCGTTGTATAGTGTAAGTGATGCTGAATCCGAATATGTAAGCTTTATCTTCATACTCACTTCCATTCTGACGCTGTGCTCCCACAAACCTGCAGTAAAATGCACTCAGTGGACTCTTCTTTGAGTCCTCTCCATTATGTGAGTGAGCACCGGAGTCCACTGAGTGCATTTTACTGCAGGTTTGTGGGAGCACAGCGTCGGAATGGAAGTGAGTATGAAGATAAAACTTACATATTCGGATTCAGCATCACTTACACTATACAACACTTACTCTAGTTCAGGGGGTGTTTCGGAGATGACAGGTTCCCTTTAAAGGATAAGTCCGGGCAATTTATAAGTTTCTGGTTCAAGTAAGGGCACAGAAAGTTATTAATTGCCTGGACTTATCTTTTAAAGTGGGTAGGGGAAAAACCCCTGATGGGGTATGGGAGTGACCTTCCCGCCCTCTCTTTGGTCACTCCCAAAAAACCTCACCCTATGGGTACCTTCACATGGGGCTGCGGGTCTGCTGAGTAAAATCCACAGGGCATTTTTATACCGTTCACCAAACGGCGTTCAGTACTATGGTGCCGTCCGGACATACGCAGTTCTGCGCTGAACTGGGTATTTGCGTCCAGCCCCATAGTACTGAAGGTGGCATAAAATCAGCCAACGATGCGCTGTGGATTTTAGGCAGCAGAGAACCCCAAAAAAGCATCCCATTGTAAAGGCACCCGTAAATAAGGCAAGTTAACCTGCCTTTCAGCAACTGTTTGTTGCTGTAACTAACTGTGGAGGTTTTTTATATCACAGTTGAAGGACAGCAGCCTCCGTGATATATACCCCATAGACAGCCTTATTCCACGCGTGACTGCATGAGAGGCGTGAAATCATTCGCACAGAGAAGAACCCCATCGGGATTTGCGGTGCGAGATTTTACTACTCTCATGATATCAACAAAATACCTCAAGAACAGTTAGTACCCGCTCACAAAACGGTGAGTAGTGTTCCTTGGCACGGGTGCCAGGGATAGAACCCCACGGCTATAGTTCACAAAAGGTGAAATCCCCACTTTGTGAAGCATAGTCGTGGGGATTATTTTAGGGATGGTACTGTTCTTGGGGTATGGGTTGGACGGTGCACCGGTGTGAGGCATTAAGCTGGTGTGGAGATGTTAAATGGCCAACACACCATGGGCATTAAATTTGGAGATGGGGTTCTGTTTATTTAAATGTATCCGAATTAAGTAGGGAATTTTTAAGGTGATTTTGTTTAATTTGGGGTCTAAGGGGGGAACATTACTTAATAAGTTAAATTACGGATTTTTACGTTGGGCACATATTTGGGATATTAAGGTCAGTTTCTTGGACACACGGATTGCCATGCAAGACGGGTGACTGATGACTTAGTCATTCACATCAGGCAGGGGGGTGGTATAATCCGATGTAATCCAGGCACGATTCATCTTTAGAAAAGTCAGCATCTCAACACTGTGGCAAGAGAGCCTCGTTCTTTGCGGTGTTATGATGTTACCCGCCACACTGAACACCCTCTCTGACGCAACACTACTGGCTGGGCAGGACAGCAGAGCCAAAGAAAACTCTGCCAGTTGAGGCCAAATGTCAAGTTTCTCTGCCCAGTACTGCACGGGGTCGGTGACACTTTGGGGCAGGGTACAATCCAGGTAGGCAGTGACCTGGTGGGTGAGCTCATGCTGGTCCACGCCATGAGTCCGGTGTTGTGTCCCCTCTTCAGCAGCTGGCTGCATGAAATCGCTCATCAGCGATTGGAGGCTGTAGCGACTTCTCACGCCTCCACTAGTGGTGGTGGTAGTGGAGCGCGCTGGTTCCCCCCGAGCGGATGTTGTCTGGGAACCTGGCTGGTCTCGCTGGTAAGTTGAGACCAACTGACTGGTGAGTAGGTCCCGGTAGTACCCCAGTTTTGCCTCCCTCTCTGATGGCGGAAAAAATTCAGCCATTTTGCGGCGGAAGCGAGGGTCCACCAGGGTGGCCAGCCAGTATTGGTCCCTCTGGCGGATGTCCACAATCCGGCTGTCACTCCTGAGACACTCCCGCAGGCACCTTGCCATCTGCACCAAGGACAATGAGCGCCTCTCCTCTCCACTGTCCTCGGTATAGTTCCAGGGTCTGCTGGGGTCTTCCTCCGCTTCCTCTACCACCTCATCCTCCATCTCCTCCTGTGATTGAGAGGCAGAGAAGCCAGGTGGCGGTGTGTGGAATGGCTGGGCGTAGACATCTTCCTCCTCCTCACCCTCCATCTGCACTTCATCCATCTCTGGGCTCAAGGCGATGTTCAGCCTTGGAGTGGTGGCCTGGGAATCCTCGCTGATGATGCTTTTCAGCGCACTTTCCAGAACATGGACGAGTGGGATGATGTCGTTGATCCCATAGTCATGCCTGCTCACAAACAAAGTCGCGTCCTCAAAAGGGATCAACAATTGGCAGACTTCACGCATCATCTGCCAGTGTGTGACTTGGAAGTCGCAGTGTGGCGTGAAGCTGCCTGATTGCCCCATGAGGTAGTCTGTAACGGCTGACCTTTGCTCGTACAGGCGGTCCAGCATATGGAGGGCAGAATTCCAGCGTGTTGGCACGTCGCAGATTAGCCGATGTTGGGGCAGACTGCGCTGTCTCTGGATCCTGAGCAGGGTGTTCCTTGCAGTGTAGGAGTGGCTGAAGTGTTTGCACACTCTGCGTGACATCCTCAGAAGGTCTTGTAGTGCAGGAAATGATCTAAGAAACCTGTGCACTATGAGGTTTATCACATGTGCCATACAAGGTGTATGACTCAGCCCTCCCTGCTGCACTGCAGAGACAATGTTCCTCCCATTGTCTGCTACCACACTTCCCACCGTTAGTTGACGTGGGGTCAGCCATTGATTGATCTCCTCCCTGATGGTCCGGAGGAGCTCCTGCCCACTGTGGCTCCGTTCACCCAGGCTCACCAAATGGAGGACAGCCTGAGAGCGCCGGGCCTGACATCGGTGGTAAGACACCGGGGCAGGTTGGACTGCTGTCAAAGCGGCGGATGGTTGCAAGGTGGTGGAGGCAGAACTTCTGCTTCCCGCTGCTGGCCCCCTAAAGCACCGTGGAGGTGACAGTGGCAAGAATGGGCCAACTTCCTGATGGTCTTCTGGGAGGATGTTGACCCAATGGGCAGTAACAGACATGTACTGCCCTTGGCCATAATTTGAGGACCAGACATCAGCACTCAGGTGCACGGTCTTGGACACCGAGAGTCCCAATGAGTCGCCCACCTTTTTCTGCACATAACTGTGCAGTGATGGGACAGCTTTGCCAGAGATGTAGTGGCGGCTGGGGACTCGCCATCTGGGGTGCGCACACGCCATGAAATCCCTGAAAGGCTGGGAGTCCACGAGGTTGAAGGGCAGGGACTGAAGCACCAGCAGCTTAACCAGGTGTCCGGTCAGTTTCTGGGCCATGGGATGGCTGCTGGAATACACCTGACGTCTGCCCATGGACTCAGTCACGGATTGCTGCCTCATTAGCGGTGTAGATGGCAGTGACACTGTGCTGGTGCTGGCACCTGAGGCTGACGAGCCCTGAGTTGCACTGAGAGGATGCTGCATGATGGGATCTGCAGTGTATGGTGCATCCTGACAGGAGGTGGTATTGGGGTCACGGTTCTTCCAGGCCTGTTGGTGTTGCCTTTCCATGTGCTTTCGCATGGATGTTGTCCCGAGATTATCACCCCTGCCACGACTGACCCTCTCATTGCACAGCAGGCACAAAGCGATGTGCTTATCTTTCCCCAGGCGGAAGAACTGCCAGACGACAGAGGACCGTGGTTTGCTGACAGCCACGGGGGGTCTTGCTGCCTGTTGACTGCCACTGCTGCCTGAGGGTGCCCTCTCAGGACCAAGGCTTTGAGAGGGTGATCTCTGCCTGGTAGCTTGGCTTCTACCCCTCCCTCTTGTGCCTCGGTTCCTTGAAACAGTGGGATGTTGCTGCGTCGGTGGCACCTCTATTTCCTCCCCTGATGATGAGGATGATGCTGCTTGAGGGCGCCACGTCCGATCAGCGACATCGTCATCAAACTCGGCACCACTGCTACTTTCCTCCGGTGGCTGGGACAGAATATCAGGTGTGGCACTGGATGCCCCTCCCTGGCTCTGTTGACTGCTTACAGCCAACACCTCCTCTGGAGTCTCACTACGTTCCACCCGCTGACTTTGGTGGACTTCCTCCTCCTCCTCCTCATCACTAAAAAGTGGTAGAGACTCCAAGGGCAGATCAAGGTTTGCCAAGAGTTCCCTGGCAGAAGGTGCCCCAAAGGTGAATGGCATTCTAATAACAGGGGACGGGGCAGAGGACTCTCGCTGACCGTCCCATGTAAGGGTGGTGTCGGATGATCCAGCGGATGCTTGACTCCTCGTTTGGGAGCTTTGGGCGGTGGAACTGGAGGATTGGGTAAGCCAATCTAGAACCGCTGGCTGTGTGGTTCTTACTTGACCAGTGGCCATCAGGGGTAGCTGCACCCTGCTGCCACGCCTGTTACCCCGGCTGCCACCGGGCCTGGTGCTGCCACTTCTCCTACCCTCACCGCCTGCTGTTGCACTCCTTGCCTGGGAAGTGCTGGAAGTAGGACGCTTGGACATATTTTTATTTGGGTGAGGGAAAATTAAATGATGTATTTTTTTAATAGTTTTTTAAACTTTATTTTTTTATAACTTTTTTAACTTTTTTTTTAACTTTTTTAATAACTTTTTTAACTTTTTTTTTTAAACTTAGTTTATAACTTTTTTTTTTTTTAGTTTTTTTGTAACTTTTTTTGTTGCGGCTAAACGGGGTTGACGGCACCCAGCTGAGCAGCAACGTGTAGCGTGTACGGTCACGGAACAGGAATGCTACCTGTCCTGACTCCTTTCTCTATTTCTTTTTTTTATCACCCTATCTCTCCCTAGATCTCACAATTTTTTTTATTTATATGACTGGTCTTTCCCTATCTCTACCTATCTCTTACTTTCTCAGCCTCTTTCCCTATCTATCACCTTATCTTCTATATCTAGCTTTCTCTTCCTCTCCTGCTTCTCTCACCAACCCTTTCTATTTCTTCTCTATCTCTCCCTGTATCTATCTACTTGTTTGATTATCTATATATCTATATCTTTTCTCTAACTAATGTGGAGCTCCTCTGCCTTTGAAGTCTTGAGACGCACTGAAAAGATGTCGGCGCGCTCAGACACTTCAGGGGCTGTGGGGTGACGTCACACATCTTTTTTTTTTCACAGAAAACCAGGATACAAGGGATTATAGGAGTAATAATCCCTTGTATCCTGGTCTATTCTGTGAAAAAAGTACAGTTTTGCGTTACCGTTTTTTTTTTTTTTTACCAGATTCGTTATGAACTTTTCAAAAGTTCGGTGACGAACCGAACTTTTTGCAAAGTTCGTAACGAATCTGGTTCGTTACGGTTCGGTTCGCTCATCCCTAGTTAGTACAAAATGAAGACACACTGACCCCCTCTTAAATTAAATAATATCAATGCTATACATAGTAATGATGATGATTTTTTAATTTTTTTTTATGGATCCACAGACTTGCTCGCGTACAAAATTCATGTTCTTAATTTAAAACAGTAGGACCAGAAGAAAGGAGACCCCACCTTCCATATACACAGAACAGTACATGTCCACTATTAATTACATAATACATGCTAAATATGTTACTCATGGGTCAGTCCCATAAGACGTAGATGCTGGTGGCAGGTGATTGGCTACAACAGGTTTGTCTCTTGAAGGGCTCTTGGGTACAATTCATGTGTCCGATCTTGAAGGACATTGAGGTTTAGAAAATGGGCAGGTCTCTTCCAAACTTCTTATTAAAGGGGTTATTAATGACCCCCTCCTTTAATGGCTGGGCATCTCATATATGTTATATTTACCCTGCTCCCCGGCATGGGCTATACTGCGTCACCCGAGATGCTAGGGAGTCTCGTCCCCGTCACGGCCTGCCATTGGCTGCTCCCCCCGTCGCCAGATGTTTTTATCCTCATGATGGGAGATGTAGCGGCAGCCATGAGGGGATCAGGAGCAATGCAGGTGCTGGGGAGCAGGTAAATATAACCTATATCAGGGACCCGGGCATTACAGGGGTCTTTATAAGGGTTGGATAACTCCTTTAACCAGTGACCCTAGGTAGAGAATAACTATACTGTGTAGTTACTTGCTGCTACAGTATGTTAGAATAGTAACAGCAGTGCTCAAATGATATGGGGAACAGCTTTTTGAGCAAATATTTTGCATTGATCAATTGACCATGTTGACCTTATATATGGAAGGGATGGATTTATATGTAAAAGAAGAAAATGCAGAATTACTGTTTGTTACTTGGTGTCTCATGCTTATTATCACACATGACCTGAAGTGGATGTATCAGTACAATGAGAACACTTCCAAGCTTGTAGAACTACAATAAGTTTGAGTCCTAGAACCCCTTTGTCCAGACATCCTGAGCATTCTCATATCATGACATTGGACATTGTCAATACCTTTAAAGGACAAAAGGTATTAAAGGATTAGAAATGGATGAACATGACTCCTTTTATCCAAAGCTAGTTTAGCTGTCTATGGCTCGTGTCTGGTAATGCAGCTCAGCTCCGCTAAAGCAGACAGGGCTTAGCTGTAATACCACACACAACTTATAGATAGGCGTGGCACTTTTTTTTTTTTTTTTTTTAACAAAGGCAGCATTGTTTTCCCCTCGCCCCACGACAGCACAACGAGAGCGAGGATCCGCCTCCAAGACAGGAAACCTGTAGCATAAAAAGCGGAGACTCCTCCTTCGCCTTTAGTATGGTTTCCTGTCTTTGAGGAGGAGACCTGTAGTTCTGGTTCTCTCCCCCGTGGGCTGCCTCCTTACCTGCTGATCCGGTTACTCTAGCACGGCACATGGTGCGCGGAGGATCGGCAGAGACGCGCCGGCAAAAATGGCTCAGAGCGTTGGGGGCGCGGCACTTCCGTGCTTCTGCACGAGTAAGTGTCCCCGGATGTGTGGGATGATCTTTCCTGCTGGCTCCGGGGGAGGGGCGCCGGCCTCCAGCGGCTGCCGTGAAGGGGGAGTGCCGGCAGAGTGTGGAACGCATGGATGCGTTCCAGGGCGCATCGGATGACGCTTCACGTCACGGGAGGCGTGGTTTCATGCAGAACCCGGAAATAGGCGCTCTGTGCGCGGTTTTATGCCTGTTCCTGCGTCGGAGGAGTGGTGGCAGGTCAGGATCTTCTCCAGTCTGACTTCTGGCCCTTTGAAAGAGCTTCCTGATCATGGAAGAAAAGGACATATCTGAAGAGCCAGTGTCCGCTCCGGCCTTGGTACTTTTGGATGGTTGAGAGGCTTTGGCCACAGTATTTTTTTCTATTTTTACTTATATTGGGCATATGTCTTTTATAGGAGAAGCCTAAGAAAGCCCAGACTAAAAAGAAGAATAAAGAATGTGCTTTATGTCGCTGTTCGCTTTCTGCTGACTATGGGAAGAAATTGTGTCGCATATGTATTGATAAGACTGTGGCAGAGGAATCTCCTTCTTTTTATAAGAATCTTCAATCCCTTATTAGATCTTAAGTGGACTCCTCCCTGTCTCAGAAAGCAAAGGCTATTCCTAAACAGCGTAAAACAAAAAGAGGTCAGATGGGTTTATCCGATTCTGAAGTTGAGGATCAATCCATGTCTATCGAAACAGCCTTATCTGATGTCTCTTCCTGTACCTCAGATGAGGATCAGGAGACTATTGGTAAACCTTTTTTCCCAGTGGAAGATGTGGATCGCCTTCTCAAGGCTATTAAGTCCACCATGGGTATTGAGGATTTAAAGGAGCCTAAATCAGTTCAGGATCTTATGTTCGGCGGTCTGGAGTCTAGGCAGCATAGGTCCTTTCCAGTTCACAAGAATGTGTCAGCCCTAATTAAGGGGGAAAGGAAGAAACCAAATAAGAGAGTATATATATCTAGGAGTCTAAAAAGGAAATACCCTTTTTCGGAGGAGGTCTCTACCCCTTGGGATAAAGCGCCCAAAATTGATGTAGCGATTTCTAAAGTTGCCAGAAAGTCAGCTTTGCCTTTTGAGGACATGGGGTCCTTAAAGGACCCTTTAGATAGGAAAGCTGATGGTTTCCTTAAAGGAGCATGGGAGGCCTCGTCTTCATCTTTTAGGCCGTGTATTGCTTCCACCTGTATAGCGCGCTCTCTTATTGTTTGGCTTTCAGAGATTGAGAACCAAATAAGAAACAGATGCCCCAGGGAGGAAATATTAGAAAGTTTCGCTACGGTTAGGAAAGCTGCTGATTTTATAGCGGATGCTTCGGCTGATGCTATTAAATTAGCAGCTCGCTCATCAGTTCTTGCTAACTCCGCTTGTAGGGCTTTGTGGCTCAAGGGATGGAATGGAGACTTATTATCCAAGAAAAGGCTCTGTGCTATGCCTTGTGAAGGAGAGTTCCGTTTTGGTTCTACCTTAGATGAATTATTGGAGAAAGCTTCTGACAAAAAGAAGAAATTCCCGTCTCAGTCCTTTCTCCCATCTAGGGGAGGTTTTAATCGCTCCTTTCGTCCCTTTAGAGATAATAAGGAAAGGGATAGGAGGGATAGGGACTTTAGGTATAGAACCCAGAAAAGAGGGAGTAGAGGATTCTTCTTTAATCAATCTTCGGCGGACAAAAAGAAGGCAGATCAGCAATGACGCCAGGCCCCGTGTGGGGGGAAGACTAAGAGAATTTCTCCCTGCATGGAAATTGATCTCCAGAAGTGCCTGGATTCTGGATACCATAGGGCTAGGACTAAAATTGGAATTCAAGGCCTCTCCTCCGTCAAGATTCTTAATAACAACAACCTCCAAACAGCGACCAGAAGTCCTGCAGTCAGAGGTCCTCTTTCTGATAGAGAAGGGGGCGTTAGTTCCTGTTCCAAGGGGACAGGAAAGAGAAAGATTTTACTCTCCTAACTTTCTGGTAGAAAAACCAGACGGTTCCTGGAGAACAATAATAAATTTAAAAAGGCTAAATCGCTTCTTATTGCTAAAAAGGTTCAGAATGGAGACAATAAGATCTGTCGTGAACATGTTATTCCCAGGCTGTTTTATGGCGGTTATAGACTTAAAGGACGCATACTTTCACGTACCGGTTCACAAGGATCACCAGAAATTCTTGCGAGTAGCAGTGAAGATTCAGGGAGTACTCATACACCTCCAGTTTCAAGCTCTCCCATTTGGTCTCTCCATGGCTCCCAGACTTTTTACGAAAATAGTAGCCGAGATGGCAGCACACATAAGAGAAGACGACATCATCTTTATTCCATATCTCAATGATTTCCTGGTGGTAGCAGAATCCGAAGAGTCTGGCAACAAGGCAGTGTCAAGTGTTCTAAGCATTCTGGAGAAGCTGGGCTGGATAGTGAACAAAGGAAAGTCGAGACTAGCTCCGGTTCAGGTACAGCAATTTCTGGGACTAGTGTTGGACTCTACACAGCAGAGGTCATTCCTAACGAACGAGAAGATATTATCCCTGAAGGAAAAGATCTCGAGCCTCCTGACAAACCCAACTGTCTCATTGAGAAGAGGTATGTCAGTTCTGGGAAGCCTCACTTCATGTATCCCGGCAGTTATGTGGGCCCAATTTCACACAAGGGATCTTCAGTGGGACATTTTAGAAACATGGAATGGAGAAAATCAGACTCTAGACAGGAAGATTACAATTCCAGTCCAGACTCTCACCAAGTTGAGATGGTGGTTGTTTCGCCACAATCTAATCCAGGGGGTTCCATGGAGGCTCCAAAATCTATTGTGTCTCACCACGGATGCGAGTCCCTGGGGTTGGGGGGCTCATATGCAGGACAGGGTTTATCAAGGGAGGTGGTCAGAGATTGACATCCTCCAACATGAAGGAGCTTCTAGCAGTAAAACTAGCCATGTTAAATGCTCTGCCCGAATTGGTAGGAAGGAATCTGCGTGTAATGTCAGACAACAGTACAGTAGTCTCTTACATCAACAAGCAAGGGGGTACCAGAAGCAGGAGTCTGATGTCAACACTGGCCGAGATTTTGGAGATAGCGGAAAGCAGATGCAGTTCTATCGCTGCAGTCTATATAAAAGGGAAGGAAAACATTCAGGTGGATTATTTGAGTCGACATGTAATTTCCCAAGGGGAGTAGTGTTTAAGTCAGAAGGTCTTCAGACAGATTGTCAGCAGTTGGGGTCTCCCGTCTGTGGACCTGTTTTCTACAGCCCAGAACAAGAAAGTAGCAAACTTTTTCTCCCTGTCCCCAGTAGGGTCCCCTCTTGGGCTGGATGCCTTTCTCCACAAATGGTCCTTCCAAATAGCCTATGCCTTTCCTCCACTACCTCTTATACCCAGGGTCTTAAAGAAGATAAGGGAGGATCAAGCCAGGGTTATCCTCATAGCCCCCTTCTGGCCCAGAAGGCCCTGGTTCACGTGGTTAAGGAGGATGTCGGTGTCAGACCCTTGGGTTCTCCCGACACCTCGGGATCTCCTTTTCCAGGGGCCGGTTGTTCATCATCAGTTAGAGAGATTACACTTGACGGCCTGGAATTTGAACGGCTCTTACTGTCTAAAAGAGGTTTTTCCCCTGAGCTAATTGATACTCTTCTTAAAAGAGAAAGTTTATGTCCTTTGCAGAGTTAGATTTAACTGTTTTTCCCTGTCAGGTTCTGATAATTAAGGTCTTAGAGTTTCTTCAGAGGGGGTGGCAGCTAGGATTGTCACCTAGTACCCTAAAGGTCCAGATTTCAGCTTTATCATCCCTTTTTAGTGACAATATTGCTTCCAACCCTTGGATTATGCGTTTTTTCAAATCGGTTACTAGGAGTTCTGTAATCCTTCCATCTAGAGTCTCCACTTGGGATTTAAATTTGGTCCTGGGTGCCCTTACCAAGCCACCATTCGAACCTCTTGAAGAAATTTCGATTAAGCATTTATCCTTTAAGTTAAATCTTTTAGTTGCCCTAACTTCTGCCCGTATAGTGAGTGAACTCCAGGCTATATCTATCAATCCCCCTTATACTACCTTTTTAGATGACAGGGTCATTATAAAACCTGATCCAGCGTTTCTTCCTAAGGTAGCCTCTAGGTTTCATAGATCCCAAGAAATTATTCTCCCCACTTTTTTTTATAATCCAGCCTCTGATGATGAGAGATCCTTGCGTTGTCTGGATGTTAAAAGGTGTATAATGCAGTATTTGTCAGTTACTAAAGAATGGAGGAAATCCTCCTCGATGTTTATTCTTTTTCAGGGAAACAATAAGGGACAAAAGGCTTCTAAGAAAACTTTGTCAAGATGGATCACGTCAGCCATTGCTCTGGCCTATGTTTCTGTGGGAGAAGTTCCTCCTGAGGGACTCAAAGCGCACTCTACTAGAGCATTATCTACCACCTGGGCGGAGAGAGCTGCGGTCTCTCTGGAGGACATTTGTAAAGCGGCGGTATGGGTGTCTCCTTCTACCTTTTTCAGGCACTACCGTCTTCAGTTAAATACACCGTCTGATTTATCCTTTGGTTCTTCGGTTCTTTCTGCTGTTATCCCACCCTAGGTGTTCCTTGTTATTCTCTCTCGTGGTGCTGTCGTGGGGCGAGGGGAAAAATGAAGATTACTCTTACCGGTAATTGGATTTTCCTGAGACCCACGACAGCACCCGTATTTCCCCCCCCTTTTTTCTTGGGATATGGGCTGTTGGTCACAGGGGTGTTGCATTTAAAAAAAAAAAAAGAGAAAAATGGAAGAGAAAGCAAATATTAAAGCTTCATTGACTAATCATTCATGGCGGAGTTCCTCAAATCCTTGGATTCATACTGAAGGAGAAGGAGGAGTCTCCGCTTTTTATGCTACAAGTTTCCTGTCTTGGAGGCGGATCCTCTCTCTCGTGGTGCTGTCGTGGGTCTCAGGAAAATCCAATTACCGGTAAGAGTAATCTTCATTTTCTAAACTTAGACAACCACTGTAAATCAGTGTGAGTTCAGTGGTAATATCAAGTTGTCATCACATTAATTGAGACAATAGTGAGCTTTACTGTTGTTCCCTATTCTTCACTTTGACTTATTTCCCAAATCTTTCAATCCGTTACATTATTAGTCTGATGCATACATTGGTAGGAAGACTTTGGATGTACCTTCTAAGTTATATTCCTCCAAAGAATTAAGAAATGAACCTTCTGGGTGTATTCTTCATCTTTGCATCATTGAGATTATTTATACAAATGTTTTATCCAGAAAAGCATTTCTCTATCTAAAAGTTTCCCCAGGGAGACAGGATTTTACTGATGTAGAAACTGAAAGATGGATTATTCTCTTGCTCGGAAAATATCATTGCCTTCTTGTTGCCAAACAACTAAACATTTTAAATGATCTGCCGTTAACAAGTTTTCACATATAATTTATCTCTGATCTTTGATGGGTAAAACAATGGGGATCTATGAGCAGGTTGTAGCCCATCCAGCTGCTGACAGATGTACATAGGTCCTGTGGGGTGTATATAGATATGTTTAAGCTCCACTTCACAGGACCTATATATCTTTGTCAGCAGTTTAGTGCCCCAAATCAGCTGACAGATTCCCTTTAACAAAGACCTATCACCACAAAATGCAGGGCAATGCACCATGATATAGAGCAGGAGGAGATGAGCAGAGTGATATACAGTTATGTGAGAAAAGATTCAATGAAACCTGTAATTTATGCATTTATATCTCTGCTTTTTCTACCTCCTGTGAGCAGCTATTGGTACAGGAGGGAGATGTTATCAGTGATTTGATATCTGTCAGACACTGATCCCTGCTGTTCCTGTTCACGGTAAGTGAAAAAAAGAAGAGGCATACAGTAAATGTACAAATTACAGGTTTTATTGAATCTTTTACCATAAAACTATACATCAATCTGCTCAGCTCCTCCTGCTCTATAAAATGTTGCTGTCACATTGCATTGTATTTTGTGGTTACAGGTTTTCTTTAAGAAATGTTTTTCTGTTTGGTAATGAGGGATTTTTCAGTGACTTCTGACTACTTTTTAAGTTTTCCCCTTTTTTGCTGTAATGATGACATTGTTTTTGATTACTGTTTAAAGGGGTTATCGAAGACTAACAAATGCACCCCCATATGCCGGGCTCCTCACACTGAATCTACTTACCTGGCTTCGCGCTCCCTGCGCCGCTCCTGGTCCTTGCACTGCCGCAGCTGCTTCTCCCTGTGCACGGATGAAAACACCCGGTGTCGGGGGAGGGGGGGTTTGGGCCTCCCTAGCATCACTCGCGATGCTAGGGAGGCTCATCCCCAACCCCACCTGCCATTGGCTGCTCCCACGACACTGGGTGTTTTCATCCGCGCACAGAGAAAAGCAGCTGCGGTGGCGCAGGGACCAGGAGCGGCGTGGGGAGCCAGGTAAGTAGATTCATTGTAAGGGGCCCGGCATATTGGGGTGGCATTTGTTAGTCTTTGATAACCCCTTTAACCTGATTGACTATTTGTTCCCATAAATAAATGCACAATTCATTGGAGCTGCATGATGACATGCTCTTTAGAGGTGGGAAAAAAATTACTATATGGCCTAATGGCCTGAGCTATATGAACTTAAGAACTATTATAAAAAAATAATTTATGCTCTTCGTTCTTTTAACAAGCAGCCCCAAATGGATCATAGTACTGAAGAACTACAGATAGGAAGATAGTTGGTACAGTATAGGTGCTGATCTCCTTTTAGCTGCTGGGGTTTATGTTCTCTTATAATTTAACCAGGAAAGCTCCATGTCTTGCTATTTATATGGAATGTGTGCAGGAAAAAAAAAGTTTATATTGCTGGATATAGTGATTACCATCAGCACAGTACGTATCAATCTTGAAATTAGAACTGATAACTTAGGTTGCTGTTTTCAATGTAACGTCTATCCCTTCAACTTGGAATTCTGTTCCAGATATCCTCAAGTACTCCTGCACGAGATATCATATCTTCTTATAGATAGACGTTGACCTCTCTTAACAGTCTTCTTTCCTTGGCATGGAGCTCTCTTCTGTTCTTTGATGAATCCCTTTATGTATGAGAGAGTTTCTGTCCAATTCCCATTCTCCCTTCTCTCCTCCAAACCAAACAAATTATGGTATTTAAGATTTTCCTCATGTGCTAAAAGAAAAAGAGGAGCACAAAGGAAAATGACTATGGAAACAAGACCATAAACCATGATATGTTGTTTCTTGATGATAAAATGGAACAGTGTCTTTACTTTTAAAATTAAAAAAAAAAATAAAATCCAGAAATATGTTGTAAAGCCCGTTGTTCTAGCTGGATATAATATAAGGCTGAGCAGTACATGTATAAAGAATTAGAGAGCAGCAAACGGGTTGGTTCTTGCTGCTTAGGTTACGGCTTTTACTCAGTACATATTGTTACATCAACAATATAACGAAAAAATGAACTTGTTGGAACACCGGATAACTCATGCAATAACCGCTCCGTTTTGTTTAATGGCCTTGTGGTTTTTTTCGGTAAAATAGAGACTGTCTTGTCATTTTAAAGCATTCATTTCTGGAAATACTTTTACTAATACATTTCTGGAAATACAATTTATTTTACCTGGTACCATATCCAAGGCAGTGGACCAGAGAGAAGTATGGAACAACACACCATGAATTGTTTCCATTCCTGTTGCTAAGTAGACAATGTTCTGTGGTTTCTGAGAATCGGCCTCCGTAATTGGTGCATTTTGTCTGTAGATGACCTTCCTATATCTGTTGCTTGTTAATGTTGATGGTAAATGTCATCATGGCCTTCAGTGAGGAATCTACTTTGTTACATGCAGTAATATGAAGCTTAAGCAGCCCCATGTCTTATGAAAAACATGAAGCCATTTCAGGGGAACATGGCAATTTTTCTGTTTTTCTCTTTTGTCTGTTTTATACTGTTTTTTTCATATAATGTTTCTTAATTCTCTTTAGCTATGATTTTAAACACAGATTATTGTACGTATATTGATGGCAACTTTGTGCTCTTCATCTGCAAAGGTCATGATGTTATTTATCCATTCTCTGTAGTAAACCTGAGAGTCTTCTGTTTGAGCGACGAGCTCTTCTACTTTTTTCTACTGAGACATGAAGTTATACTTGGGTGGGGATTGAACATGAATCTGTATTGTACACCTGATGTGCACATTTTTTGCGGATGTGTATTTTTCTATCATTTAGTGCAATTACAATAAAGAATTTTTCCAGAACAATTCCTCATCAGTGGTTCTTTGGTTTTCCACCAGTCAATAGCACCCAACTACTGGTCACTGTGATCATGTGTCAGACTCACTGACATCATTGTGGGCACTTTATCACTGCAATGGTGTAAATAAAAAACCCATAGGGTAACAGGGAACTGTCAGCACAAGGGATTTAAGAGTGTACAATTCCTTCTTTTTAACTTGTATTCACAATGCTCAGAACATGCCTTTTTTGTACTACATAAGCACAGTCTCCCTTGTTTTTCTGTGGGATGCAGCTTCAAACTGCCCTCCTCTTCCTGCTTGTAAGTGCTGACAGAGAGAAACTATCGCAAGAAGGAGGCATTGTTCTTTAATAATAGCCTATGCCTCACTATATAGTAGATTTTCTTTTCCTGGAGTGCTTCTTTAATATGGTTATGTTAAAATAGTAAAAAGTAAATCCGGTTTAGGCTCATGCATATGACCATGATTGGCCCTGGTGTAACGTAAAGTGAATTTGAAAGATCTGAGAATGAATAAGCTTACGCAGGTTACGTGAATAAATATATTTACTAAGTGATTAACCCCTTGGTGCCAATGGACGTACCGGTACGTCCAGGGCGCGAGGTAGTTCGCGCTACAGGGCGTACCGGTACGCCCTGCATGTAAACACCCGCTGCGCAGTGCAGCGGGGTTTACATGCTGTGATGGCAGCTGTTAGCCACAGCCAGCCATCCATATTAAAGGCCTTGGGGGGAGCCGTGCCTCCCCCATAATGGCGATCGCTGTGAATGGCTGGTCTATTCAGACCAGCCATTCACAGCAGGCACGGGGTACTCGGCGGGGATCGCGCTATTCTGGCGAATCCCCACCGAGTGTCAGAGGTCAGGGTGTCCCCCCCCCGCCCCCCGCGATCGGCTGTGATTGGTCAGTGACTGGTCACTGACCAATCACCGGCCAAAACATGTGCGGGCGGAAGGGGCGATGTGCGGGCGGCTGCGGCGAGAGTGCCGCCCGCAATAATTTTTCAGGATGGCCGAGCGTTTTCAAGCAGAGTATCAGCATACAGCATATGCCCCCCCAAATAGTACCAATCTAACCGTCACCTCTTCCCGCAAAAAATGAGCCCCTACCTGAGACAATCGCCCAAAAGATTAAAAAACTACAGCTCTCAGACAATGGAGAGACTAAAACATGATTTTTTTTGTTTCAAAAATTATATTATTGTGTAAAACTTAAATAAATTAAAAAAACTATACATGTTAGGTATCGCCACGTCTGTTACAACCTGCTCTACAAAAATATCACATGACCTAACCTGTTAGATGAACACTGTACAAAATAAAAAATAAAAACTGTGCCAGAACATCCATTTTTGGTTACTTTGCCTAACAAAAAGTGTCATATAAAGCGATCAAAAATCATATGTACCCCAAAATAGTATCAATAACACTGTCACCTTATCCCGTAGTTTCCAAAATATGGGCACTTTTTGGTTGTTTCTACTGTAGGGAGCTTTAGGGAGGCCTCAAATGGGACATGGTGTCTAAAAACCAGTCCAGCAAAGTTTGCCCTCCAAAAACCATCTGGCGCACCTTTTCTTCTGCGCCCTGCCGTGTGGCCATACAGTAGTTTACTACCACATGTGGGGTGTTTCTGTAAATCGCAGAATCAGGGTAATAGTTTTTGAGTTTTGTTTGGCTATTAACCCTTGCTGTGTTACAGGAAAAAATGGATTAAAATGGAAAACGTGCCAAAAAAGTGAAATTTAGAAATGTCATCTCCATTTTCCTTTAAATCTTGTGGAATACATAAAGGGTTAACAAAGTTTGTAAAATCAGTTTTGAAAACCTTGAGGGGTGTAGTTTCTAAAATGGGGTAATTTATGGTGGTTTCTATTATGTTAGCCCCACAAACTGACTTCAGAACTGAACTGGTCCTTAAAAAAAATGGTTTTGGAAAATTTCTTAAAAATTTTAAGAATTGCTTCTAAAATTCTAAGCCTTCTAACGTCCCCAAAAAATAAAATTACATCAACAAAATGATGGCAACATAAAGTAGACATATGGGAAATGTGAAGTAATAACTATTTTGTAAGAAAGCACTATCTGCCTTAAAAGCAGAGAAATTCAAAGTTTGAAAATTACAAATTTTTCAAAATTTTCTGTAAATTTAGGATTTTTTAAAAAAATAAAGGTGATTTATATTGACTCAAATTTACCGCTGTCATGAAGTACAATGTGTCACGAGAAAACAATCTCAGAACGGCTTGGATAAGTAAAAGTGTTTCAAAGCTATTACCACATAAAGTGACACATGTCAGAATTCCAAAATTTGGCCCAGACATTAAGGCCAAAATGGGCTCTGTCCTTAAGGGGTTAAATATAGCATAACACAAAGAAATCACATACTGAATAATAAAAAGTAAATAAACATCACTAGCCTAAATGGGGTGGAGACTTCATCGATCATGCTGTAACCCATTGTTGTCTACTCCGTTATAACACATGACTGACACCCCAGGGTGTACAAGAGAGATAGGGCAATCATACTCACATCCTACCTAGAATGGAGAGCCTGGTGGAGTCTGCCAAGGGAATGTGTGTCATAATGTTTTAACCTGTTAGTCCCTCCTCCAGTGTGCAGCACTGTGCTCAACTCTTTTTATAATTGGGGTTGTATAAGTCTGTGCTTTCTACAATACTTAATTCAGTTTATGTGAGGGAGACCTGCAATCACACTCAAATCTGGAACGTTGTTTAACTATCCACACCCAACGTAGTCATGATTCATAGAGGTGGGGCACTTTCTTTGTACAGAACTTACTGAGTAATTAAGTTTTTTTTTGGCAGATTACATTTTTGAAGTATTTATTTGCATAAATGACCCCTTAGATATGGAGAAAAAGAAAGGGCATTGGTCTACCTGACTGTTTTCTGCCACAATAAAGGCAATCGGCAGTGCATGGAATAGCTGTAAGGAAGAGCTGAAAGCAAAAAATGGTGACCAAGTTATGATAAAACCACAATTTATTATTGATTCATTGACTTAAAATAATTGCAGATCACTGCTGGAATAAAGAATAATGCCCATGAAGCACATTACCCATATTCATTATGGTTTGATGAGTTTATGTCATTACCTTAAAGATGTTGTCCAGGATAAAAAAATATGGCTGCTTTCATCCAAAAATAGCGCCATAATGGTCCACGGGTTGTGTCTGGTATCACAACTGAGGCTGAGCTGCAATACCACACACAGCCCATGGATAGCTTTGATGCTGGCTTTGGTAAAAAAGCAGCCAAATTTTTCAAATCCTGGACAATCCCTTTAAAGGATAATGTGGGTTTTTGATTGCTTTTTTAACAGATTTTTTGTGGCTCCCCATTTTATTACCCAACTGTTCTATTCCTGAAGCTACTCCTACACTGCTTTGGGGGATCCACTTCAGCATTGTTCAGACCACCCTATCTGACTGCATCTCCCACATGCATCTGCAAATTTCAGTGGGAGATGTGGCTACTAGATCATGGACAGTGTCACTTGAAGCAAAAAATGCAATCCAATGTATAATTTTAATGCAGAAGGTAAATATCCCTGTGAAGAGACGTGAAGTGTAAAAGAATTATTAAACGTGATCTTTTATGTTCATTATTGCCGCACGGGTGTTGGTCTCCATCACAGTTGCAGTAAATTAGATTCCATGCTGAAATAATGAAAATGCTGAAGTCTCTATTGAGCATTTGTAGCTGTAGTTGCTGACACTAGGGACCCCTAAGGTTTAATACACTTCTGAACACACATAGGATTGTCACCTACCTGCTTTATATTCATGCAGGAAACATTTAAGTACATTACAGGATTTTGTTTTTCAGATTTGTTTTATTATATCCAATCTCTGTAAAGGGTGTGTCCAGGTTTTTGGATATCGATGGGTCTTCCATCAGTACCAAATCAGAAGGGGTCCAACAGCCCACACTCCTACAGATAAGCTGTTTAGTTGTAGGTCCAGCACCAGAACTACACAGCTCTATCCACTGGATCAGCCATCAGAATCAGGTCAGCAAGGGTTGCACCCCCTGCACTCCCACCGATCGGCTATTTAGTTGTAGGTCCAAAACCAGATCTACACAGCTCCATCCATTCACTTCCATGGGAGTAGCGTTGCACTACACATTGGACGGAGCTGTGTAGTTTTGGCTCCAGAGCTACAACTAAGAACATGATTGGTGAGGATGTGGGGTGTCAGACCCCCTCCAATCTGATATTGATCTTTCCCCGAAGATAGTCTATCAAAATACCCTTTAAGGTATGCATAATACAAAGTTTAGAAAAAATGATTAGAACATATGTGAAATCATAGGTGCAGTCTCTGGCCTAACTATAAACAAGCTCAGGGGCGGACTTGGAACTTAAAGTGACCCTGGAATAACTAAAAGTGGCCTAGTTTTGCAGTTGGGTCCAAACTGATGGAAGGCAGAGCCAGCAATACCATATTGTGGCACATTATACCACCCCAACAGAGGCAAATAACACAATCCATCATAAAATACTGCTAGCAGTATAAAATACATCCCAAAAACTTCCACTGGCCAGCCATGAGGAGGGCCCAGGTGTCCTCCTGGTCATCGGCCCACTGGGAAATTTGCCCTGTAAGGTCTATGGCCAATCCGCCCCTGAACAGGCTGCTGTAAATTAAGAGCATCTTCTAGATCACAACTTTTTTTCCTATGGAGACCTCACCTACCTGAGCAAGGTGACGCTTGCTCATAGTCCATTCTATGGATCATTGAAAAATATGTCTCCATACGCTGCTTTGACTCGTCAGTGAGACACAGTAACCGCCCTGAGCTGCTCTTAATGTCAAAACTTTTTAGTTCCTAGCAGCACATACACTCACCGGCCACTTTATTAGGTACACCTGTCCAACTGCTCGTTAACACTTAATTTCTAATCAGCCAATCACATGGCGGCAACTCAGTGCATTTAGGCATGTAGACATGGTCAAGACAATCTCCTGCAGTTCAAACCGAGCATCAGTATGGGGAAGAAAGGTGATTTGAGTGCCTTTGAACGTGGCATGGTTGTTGGTGCCAGAAGGGCTGGTCTGAGTATTTCAGAAACTGCTGATCTACTGGGATTTTCACGCACAACCATCTCTAGGGTTTACAGAGAATGGTCCGAAAAAGAAAAAACATCCAGTGAGCGGCAGTTCTGTGGGCGGAAATGCCTTGTTGATGCCAGAGGTCAGAGGAGAATGGGCAGACTGGTTCGAGCTGATAGAAAGGCAACAGTGACTCAAATTGCCACCCGTTACAACCAAGGTAGGCAGAAGAGCATCTCTGAACGCACAGTACGTCGAACTTTGAGGCAGATGGGCTACAGCAGCAGAAGACCACACCGGGTGCCACTCCTTTCAGCTAAGAACAGGAAACTGAGGCTACAATTTGCACAAGCTCATCGAAATTGGACAGTAGAAGATTGGAAAAACGTTGCCTGGTCTGATGAGTCTCGATTTCTGCTGCGACATTCGGATGGTAGGGTCAGAATTTGGCGTCAACAACATGAAAGCATGGATCCATCCTGCCTTGTATCAACGGTTCAAGCTGGTGGTGGTGGTGTCATGGTGTGGGGAATATTTTCTTGGCACTCTTTGGGCCCCTTGGTACCAATTGAGCATCGTTGCAACGCCACAGCCTACCTGAGTATTGTTGCTGACCATGTCCATCCCTTTATGACCACAATGTACCCAACATCTGATGGCTACTTTCAGCAGGATAATGCGCCATGTCATAAAGCTGGAATCATCTCAGACTGGTTTCTTGAACATGACAATGAGTTCACTGTACTCAAATGGCCTCCACAGTCACCAGATCTCAATCCAATAGAGCATCTTTGGGATGTGGTGGAACGGGAGATTCGCATCATGGATGTGCAGCCGACAAATCTGCGGCAACTGTGTGATGCCATCATGTCAATATGGACCAAAATCTCTGAGGAATGCTTCCAGCACCTTGTTGAATCTATGCCACGAAGAATTGAGGCAGTTCTGAAGGCAAAAGGGGGTCCAACCCGTTACTAGCATGGTGTACCTAATAAAGTGGCCGGTGAGTGTAAGTCTGCCTAAGAGCTGTCTACACAAATTGCTCAGGTATTTTGGAATCCTACATATCTGGTGCATACCCCATTCCGATGCAGTTTAGTCTACCAGTACTCAAACTTTATGATGGTATTAACAAACCTACTTCTGTATGTTGCTCTCCTGCGAATATAAAGTTCTCCAATATACTGCTTCCATTACAGAAGAAAGAAATATTGAAAGATAGTGCCTTTCTAGATGAGTGGTCTTGAACAGGTTTAGTTTATAACCTTGCTCATGTAAGTAGGTTTTATCTATAGTTCATATGAGTTCACTGCACAAATAGAAGCGGAGTGGATATTATCAAACTTCATAATTAGAAGCATTAGTACTGGGAAGCAGCCAAGGCAAAATATGTTCTTAAAAAGGTATATGAAAGTAGAACAAAGGACTGAAGACTATTAATTATGTCTGCTGTCAGAAAGTCCCCCTTGCTTTTATTTGTTAATCTTTGTGGAAGCCATTCTCTAAGGACTGAACAGACTCCATGGGTGTCCTGTTTTCCCATTAATTGCCTCTACATGCCTCTTCGCTTTGTCCGTCTCTGCTATACACCCAGCTTCTTACACCACCGGTCAAAAAGAAACTGTAGTTTCTCACACTTATTATTATTTTAAATCTCTTTTGTCATGGATGAGAAAGCATATCGAAGCCCTTTTTTTCCCAGGATGTCACTGAAATTTTTTATTTCTCTCTGCAGGCATTCTGAACTTTTACAATGACAGAGACTGCTGCAACACTTTTAATTCTTACACCTATAGGCCAGATAAGGTTAATCTGAATATAGTCGGAAAAAGGGCATAACTCATAAGGCTGCATTGGAGGGAGGGAAGAGTCATAAATAGTGGAAAACATTGCTGGTCAGCTTTGAAAGGGATGACAAGATCGTATCATTCTCTCCATGCATCGTAAGGTTTTTATAATCAAATGTTGAATGCCAGCATTTTAAATAGAATACTGTATGTGGTTTACTGAGAAACGGGGAAAACGTGGAGACTAATGAAAAATATTCCCCGTGCACCCTGACAACTGAAGAAAAGTACATGATGGCCTGAGGCATTTTATAGAGATGATTTATCAACAGGCTGTTTTAATTTTCTATAGAGTCATTTATGGACAGTTTATGCAGCTACAGTCTGTAAAAAATACGCAGTCGAGTCACATTATTCTGGCCACCAGCTAATATCCAGAGTATCTGCCACATGCAATACGGACAGCAGCTAGACGGTCCGGGAGTGACTCAATAAGGTCTTGGTAGGTTGTCCCAGGTATCTGGAGCCATGTTGACTGCAGTGAATCTCACAGCTGCCCAAGGGGGTGTTGGGGGAAGAGTGAACACGATGATCGAGGTGGTCCCACAGATGCTTACTGGGTTCAAGTCTGGGGGATTAGGGGGCCAGGGTAGTACTTAAAGTCTTTAAACAGCAGTCACCAGGGGCTAATGTATGTGATTGACCATAATGTCGATCGCACAAATTTAGCCCCTAAGATACCATGGCCAAATGTGGTCAAATTTTTTTGTCACTGCACCTCCCCCCATTTTGAATAAAAAGTGATTAAAAAGTCATACACACCCCAAAATGGTATCAATAAAAACAACAGGTCCTCACACAAAAAAATGAGCCCTCATACAGCTCAGCTCCATACACATAAAAATAAAAAATTTACATCAGTGATAGAAAACTTTTTTTTTCCAAAGTTTTTTTTTCAGTATTAAAATGCAAGAAAAACTATATAAATGTGGTATCGTTGTAATCTTACTGACAGAGAATGAAGGCAGCAGGTCAGTTTTACCACATAGGAACTGCTTTAAAACCATAATGTGTTGACAGTATTGTGTTTGTTTGTTTTTATAATCCCACCCGATTAAAATTTTTTCCCAGCTTCCCACTACATAGTATGCAACAGTAAATGGTGCCATTAGAAACTTGTCCAACTTGTCCATCAGAAAGCCCTCATATGACTGTGTGATTGGAGAAATAAAAAAGTTAAGGCAGGGTGTCGGCTGGTTCATTGGTACCGGCAGATTTATCATCTTTTATACCAGTTTTATGGTGTAAATGATTAAATGAAATGAAAAAAATGGCTTACATGCTTTGTAGCCCATTATTAGCCTGTTATAGACACTTTTCTAAACTTTTTATGATGCATCCGACAAGGGGACTGACTTCACAGGAAAGGTGGTGTGACCCTCACCAAATATGGCACTTTGCCCCAAAAAACTGCGGCACAATTTTGACACATTTTGCAGTAAAGTAAGCCAGCTAGTAGATGGTACAAACTTGTACTAGACAGTCTATTTGTGCTCCAGATTTAATGGCCAGCATTAGCCGCTGTAATAAATCTGGTGTAGGTTAAGGCCAATTTTACAATGTCAGTGTTTGATCAGTGATTTATGAGCCAAAACCAGAAGTCGAAAGATTTGCTCCTGTTTTTGAGGCATGCCCAGGTTTGGCTCACAATCACTGATCAAACAATGACTCTGTGAAATTGGCCTAAAGGTCCTTTCATACGGATCGATAATCAGCTCGTTCCTTATGATAGGCCTGTGTAAAAGGCATCGGCGATCACCCAACGAAAGAGCAAAGGTTCTGATGACATCACAAAGCATTGTTCCTATGTGGTAGATCATGCTGTCTAATCAGTGATCTGCTACCCAGGAACAATGATACTCAATGGCAGTGATGGTGAACCTTGTAGAGACCGAGTGCCCAAACTGCTACCTAAAACCTAATTATTTATCACAAAGTGCCAACACAGCAGTTTACTCTGAATATCAATATAGTATATCCTCCATGTACTTTATCATTTATCTCTAATGGCCTGCCTACATTCAGTGCACTGCTTGTGCTGTTTATAGCGCGCCCTGCGCTGATGAATGGCAGGGACAGTCTAAGGTATTTTAATACACCATAGACTTTTTCCAAGGTGCAGATGCTCACAGAGAGGGCTCTGATTGCCACATTTGGTACCTGTGCCATAGGTTCACCACCACTGCTCTATGGGAACAAGCAATTGATGTAGCGATCGCTTGTCCTCATAGAGGAGCGGTGATTGCAGCATGTAAATGCAGCCCTCATCACTGACGATTAGGCAATTATCAAGGACTTTTACTTCATTTTTGATAATTGCCTGACACATCAGTCAGTGTAAAAGGACCTATAGACTAACTCACTATAATGTGCTCAGCACTATGCTTCTTTTAAATATGTGGACAACCATATTTCCAACCCAAAACTCAAGCTGATGATCATGTTGCAAACTTCACCAACTAGTTCTATTGTATAACACTTGAGTTGCCTCATCACTTGTAGCCTCTGTCTTAACAGTCAGTCTCAATCATTTGCTTTTGATGCAACAGTTTATTAAGAATAATTTCTCACTTCTACCATGAAAGACAAGAGATTACACCTCAGTGCTTCAAGTCATTAAGCGTCAGTTTAATCGGCCGTTTGACATTGCTAAACTGTTCTTCACTATGCTTCAGCCCTAGCGAAAAGTGAAGACCATTGAGCACTCAGCTCCCTGCCCTTCAAAACCACTGCTGCGCGCCGAGCTCTGTCAATAAATGCTGTGTATGTTTGATACCTGTGTGATTAATCCTGCTAGAGGGTAGCTTCCCAACCTATTCATTATTTCCAGACTCTAACACGAACATACATATGAGCATTTACTCTGAATAGTCATTAGAGCATTGTTTATTCTGTTATTTTGTGATAATTTTATGACCTTTGCAGTCTGAACACTCTTTTAATGGCTTGGCTGTGAAAAAAGAACAGGAGGTCTAAAACGTGTTGCCTGGGGAGTGCTTCCAAATCACCCCCATTGTATGCACTTTACTTTGTGACCACGTGTTGCCTGTTATGGGTTTTAATGGATTAAAAGAAAGTTGATGGATTTTTATTTATCTAGTCCTGGAGTCCTCTTTGGACTGTCTAAGTTGTGGTATATAGGAGACTCTGTACAGGGTTGTAGCTATAGTGGAAGCAGGGCCCAAACTCAGAAGTGGCATAACTAGGAGGAGGGCCCCCTCAACCGTATTATATGATAACATTATATTTGAGCGACTGCCTGGCCTGGTCTGGTCTGAGAGAGCTATCTTGACTAGCCACAGAAGTGAGGGTTTCCGGCAGGGGCCCCGTTCAAAAAATTGTTGTGGATTCCATTCAGTTCTAGTTACTCCACTGACTCTGGGAAAGGTGAGCTGGCCATGTACTTTCGTTCTTCTAATTCCTGCCCCCAAGTATTGGCAATGATGTTGAGGTTCATCAGACACACACACAAACCTCTGTTAATCAGCAGCTTTGGTGACATGGTGGGAAGGTTGGGGGGCGGGTGATCTTGGCATCAGGGGAATAGAGACATATAGGTTGGATAAGTTATATTGGATTTATTTATTTTTTTAAATACTTTGACCCTGATATATCCCTGGAAAACTTGCATCATGTATGAGCTTTACGGTTCATGTTTGAACAATGTTGACCAACATATACTCACTATATATGCAACTGCAATGTCATTATCTTGTATTGAACGTGTACAGATGTATATTGGTGAAACGTAAACTTCCTTTCTGGTCGGTAGAGGTCTAGGGTATGTTAGAACAGGGACGTAGCTATAGGGGGTGCAGAGGTAGCAGTCTTTACTCGGCCCAGGTGCTGGAGGGGGCCCAAAGACCTTTGTACCACATAAGAAGACATCTGTATTATAGAAAGTGTATGCAGGTCAAGTTACACCTCTGGCTGGAGGAAAGGGGTTAGATCAAGAATTTGCCATGGGAGGGGGGGGGGGGTTGTGCTGTTTTACCTCAGGCAGCCTGAAGGCAATGTGCTTCCCTGGCCACTAAGCACTGAGGGAAGGGGGGCCCAAGCTCGGGCAGATTTACTAAACTCGTGCTGTAAATGATGTTAACTTAGGCAGGCTGTCTAGATCAGGCTGGATGAGATTTGGTGCAGGGATAGACACTTTTGTCTAATTCTATACCGATAATAGTGGCACAAACTGTCACATCCTAGACCTCGCTAAGCCCCACCTCCTTTTTGAGCAAGTTGGAAAAAGTTGTACAAACCCCAGTTGCACCACTTTGTAGACAGTCTAGATTCTAGGCGCAGACATATCCGTAAATCTGGACCAATTGTGTTACCTCTTCTCTATGCAGCAAATTCCTCTCACTCACCATTTGCTTTGAAGTTTATCCGTATCCTTTCGCCACCAATATATTTTATGAAAAGAGAAATATGTCATAAGATACCAGCCGTAATGAGGTCTGTGAGGCAATTGCCGGTGTGTTAAAGTTGTGGAAGAAAAAAAATTCTTCTTGTAATGACAAATTACACTGTGGAGACCTCTTAAACACTTAGCCTTGGTGAACACTAAATCTGTCCCCTCAACAGGTTTATTGCTGCGCTCTGTACTTCTGTGAGAGAATTTCACCCCATACATGGCATTGATGTAGATTTCCCAACAGTAGATTTACAGCTTTTTAAGTGATTTAATGAAAAGGCATCCGGGGAGTCCTTGTACATTTAAGACATTTGCTGTTTTATCAGAAGTCAGATTGTCATTGTGACAATCACATTGGCGCACACTGGGTTAAAGTCTAATTGTCAATGCCGTGTATTCACTTAGCAGTGGTCTAAAATAAAATGCCGGGAAATATTTTATAATCGCTTTCTTGTGTGCAATCTACAGTATGATGCGCAGCGTTTTTCTATTCTTATTATCCACCAGTCTTGACAGGCCACATCTGTTCCGCATCTACAGCCATTTCCTTGTGAATGTACTGCAGCACGGGAGTGGAAGGGGATCTACATTTTGGAGAGGTGAAGTTAGGTGATCTCCGAGCTATTGATTCCATTAATTCCTTGCATTAGAGGAGAGGTCTTTCTGGTCCATTATCCCCCCCCCCCCCCAACACTGACCAGATGTTAGAGATAAGTGAGAAACAGATATTCCAAATGTTGACCTTTTTATTTTTTAACCAAATTCATAGAAATTCTTGCACTGCATAGTTATACTATTCCCATTTTTAAACATCTTTTTACAGTTTACATATAGAAGTAATGTAGATGCCTTTTGATTTATGTATTCACAGATCTGCAGAGCTAAAATCTCCCAGCATTCCTTTCTGGTTCAGTGTATGTATCGATCTCACTCTGGTAATCTGCAGTGTGGGATGCATAGTCCTTGAATTAGGACAAAATTACTCTTTCACTGCATTTCACTTCTCCTGACATGTCCGTCTTAGTAACTTCTTACATTCCCCATGTAATGACAATTCTGGAGCACCTATACTTATGACTCCATGTTGTGCCGTTCCTGTATGTTTCCTTCTAGAAGTTATGAATGATTTACTAGCAGTTTGCAATGACTGTCCAGCTGGGGGGGTGTTCCTATTGTGACAACTCAGGGGTCACTTAGCTCTCCAGGATCGCCGTCTTCTCACCTTAGACGGTTGGCACACCTCAAGAAGCCACTCCAACACTGCAGATTCGGGTGCAAACTGGTCACAACCAGCTTTTATTGTCACTTTTACAGCAATCCAAACAACTGATAAACATAAACCCTAGGCCGTCTAGCCACTTACTACACCATATTGTCCCTCTCTATTGGGACCTGGGTCTACCACCCAGCTCCCCAAAACACACCACAGTGGTTACCCCACACAGGGTTAAGAGGGTCATGGGTTCCACTGGCCTTCTCGCAGCCTGCTCCTTCCCAAGACTGGGAGCCCTGATTGAGGAGCCCAGCCCACCTTTACCTGAGCTCCTCAGCTGGCTGATAATTACCTCTCATTAATAGCAAGGCTGATACACACACTGAGGAAAAACACTATTTTCCCAGCCTTTCTCATCCAGCTTCCTCTGGGTGAGACACGTCATTTTATGGCCCTCACATGGCCCTCTGGCAGCTGCACTACCACACTATATAGTGCAACACTAGCAGCACTGATTGGATAGTGGCAGACCATGCAGGGACACACCCTCAACTGGTAACACCCATCTGGACCTTCAATGCAACTTGCAGGCAATTCATTCAACTCATAAGAAATTATGCTACTTAAAGGGGTTATCCCATGACTAATGTATAAAATGAAAACCAGACATCATATAGTACATTACAATCTCTTTCTAACAAACCTAGAACCAGCCCTGTACCTCACATGAATCCAGAGATCTCCCCATTCATTGCTCTACTAGATTTATATCAAGCTGTCAGCTCAAGGAGAGTGTCTTTTCTGCTGCAACTCAGGGGGCGTATCTCAGCTCTCCCTATCACAGCTCAGGCGGCAGTTGAAGGATGAAACTGAGCATGTGCGGACTTCTCAATGAGCAGGTCAAAGAAATAAAAAAAAGAGCAAACAGCAAGTGGCGCTATACAGATTTCATTGAATAACTCAGTGGCTATGCTAAATTTTTAATTACATACAATTACAAAAGTATTCAGATCCAGGTGCTGGTTTGAAAACTGTAGAATATTTTTTGTGGGACAACTTCTTTAATTGTTATCACATGGGGAATAAAAATAGTTACAAAACAGACATGTTAGGAGAGGTTGCAGGTCCTTTTTAAGCTGTGAGTGTCTCGAATCACCCAAGGAAGCTGCAATTCACCATATGTTTCCCTTGTCGTGTCAATTGATGGGTAGACAAAGTATTACATGCCACCCATTCAAATGATTGGCCATTTGTGTAGTAAATATTTGGGGCACCTCAATGGGAATGAGAGCTGCTCTTTATCATCTGACCACTGTGGCTTATAATGGGGTGTCCCAAGTGCACCCTGTAGCATCCTTGTTAACCCATTTAAAGAGCAGTCTATAAGTTATGACATATATCAATCCCAGGCCATCCTACATGAACATCGCCATGCACCTGGCCAGTGCCAATATGACGAATACGTATAAGTTTTCTATATAAAGAAAATCTAAAAATGGATTTCCTCTACGAATGGAAGCAGTACAGGATGAATACCCATCTTGTACATATTAGCAAATCAAGCCGCCAATTGGCATTCATACTATTCATAGCAGGCTGATCTTTGCCACTAAAATGTGCAGTGAAGGTTACAAAAAGCTTGTTCATGTTAACGCTGGCTATGACCATGATGTTTTTGGCTGTCTGTTCTGAACATGTCAAAGATTTGAAGATTTGTTGATCTGTAATGTGGATCTAGAACATGAATTTTCTGCTTGTGTTGTATCCAAACTAGAATACTTCCAACACAAACATATTGGCTTTCATTTGCTACAAATTGCTATGTTCATTCAAATCAAATTACTTTTTTCTTGTCCGCATTACCAGCGAGTTTCAAATGTCAAAAGCTTCTTTATTTTTTTCATGCTCATGATATAATACCGTATTTCGCAATCAAATATGTAAAGAAAAAAGTTCTATTTGAAGGGGTTCTCCAACCTTTACTGACAAATTAAAGACCGACTGGAAAGTGTGTACACACTCAGTGGTCATAACATAGAAACATAGTTTATAAGGCCAAAAAATCTGTCCATCCAGTTTGGCCTGTTATCCTGCAAGTTGATCCAGAGGAAGGCAAAAAACCCCTGTGAGGTAGAAGCCAATTTTCCCCACTTTAGGAGAAAAAATTCCTTCCCGACTCCAATCAGGCAATCAGAATAACTCCCTGGAACAACGACCCATCTCTAGTAGCTATAACCCGTAATATTGTTACCCTCCAGAAATACATCCAGGCCCCTCTTGAACTCTTTTAGTGAACTTACCATCACTACCTCCTCAGGCAGAGAGTTCCATAGTCTTACTGCTCATACCGTAAAGAATCCTCTTCTATGTTTGTGTACAAATCTTCTTTCCTCCAGACGCAGAGGATGTCCCCTCATCACAGTAACAGTCCTGGGGATAAATAGATCATGGGAGAGATCTCTGTACTGACCCGTGATATTTTTATACATAGTTATTAGATCTCCCCTCAGTTGTCTTTTTTCTAAAGTGAATAACCCTAATTTTGATAATCTTTCTGGGTACTGTAGTCCACCCATTCCAGTTATTACTTTAGTTGCCCTCCTCTGAACCCTCTCCAGCTCTGCTATGTCTGCCTTGTTCACAGGAGCCCAGAACTGTACACAATACTCCATGTGTTGTCTGACTAGTGATTTGTAAAGTGGCAGGACTATGTTCTCATCAAGGGCATCTATGCCCCTTTTGATGCAACCCATTATCTTATTGGCCTTGGCAGCAGCTGTCTGACACTGGTTTCTGCAGCTTAGTTTCCTGTTTACTAAAATTCCTAGGTCCTTTTCCATGTCAGTGTTACCCAGTGTTTTACCATTTAGTACTGGTGACTTGCATTATTCTTTCCCATGTGCATCACCTTACATTTGTCAGTGTTAAACCTCATCTGCCACTTCTCTGCCCAAGCCTCCAGTCTATCCAGATCCATCTGTAGCAGTGCACTGTCCTCTTCTGTGTTAATTACTTTACACAGTTTAGTGTCATCTGCAAAAATTGATATTTTACTGTGCAAGTCTTCTACAAGATCATTAATAAATATATTGAATAGAATAGGGCCCAGTACTGACCCCTGTGGTACCCCACTAGTGACAGTGACCCAATCTGAGTATGTGCCGTTAATAACCACCCTCTGTTTTCTATCACTGAGCCAGATACTTACCCACATTCAGACATTTTCTCCCAGGCCAAGCATTCTCATTTTATATACTATCCTTTTATGCGGTAGTGTCAAATGCTTTGGAGAACTTCATATATACGACATCCATTGATTCGTCGCGGTAAGTCTAGAACTTACCTCCTCATAGAAACTCATTAAATTGGTTTGACATGACCGATTCCTCATGGAGCCATGCTGATATAGAGTTATTTGCTTATTTTCATTGAGGTACTCCAAAATAGCATCTCTTAGAAAACCTTCAAACAGTTTACCCACAACAGATGTTAAACTTACCGGCCTATAGTTTCCGGGCTCTGTTTTGGACCCTTTTTGAATATTGGCACCACATTTGCTATGCGCCAATCCTGTGGAACACTCCCTGTCAGTATAGAGTCCTTAAATATTAGAAATAAGGGTCTGGCTATGACATCACTTAATTCTCTTAGGATACGGGGGTGTATGCCATCCGGTCCTGGCGATTTGTCTATTTTAATCTTTTTAAGACGTCACTGTACTTCTTCCTGGGTCAGACAGGGCACTTTTAATGGGGAATTTACTTTTATATTCTGCATTTCATCTGACAGTTTATTTTCCTTAGTGAATACAGTGGAGAAAAAAATATTTAGTAGCTTTGCTTTCTCCTCATCACTCTCTGCAACTCCCCCCTCATTATTCCATAAGGTGCCGACACCTTCAGGTTTATACTTTTTACCATTTATATAATTGAAGAACATTTTAGGGTTAGTTTTACTCTCTTTGGCGATTAATCTCTCGGTCTCTAGTTTGGCTGCTTTTATTTGTCTTTTACATATTCTATTTTTTTCTTTATAGTTTTTCAGTGCTTCCTCGCTCCCCTCCTGTTTTAGTGTTTTAAATGCTTTCTTTTTGTCATTTATTGCTTTCTTTAGTGTTCTATTTATCCACTTTGTTTTTTTCTTGTTTCTTAACCTTTTATTCCCATAAGGTATGTACCTCTCACAATTAGATATTAGGATGATTTTAAAAATATCCCATTTTGTGGCTGTCTTTTTATTTTTGAGGACTTTGTCCCAGCTAGTTACGCCTATGGCCTCTCTTAGTTGGCTAAATTTAGCTTTTTTGATGTTTAGTATTTTTGTTCCTCCCTGAAGAAACATTCTTTTGAATGACAATTGGAAGGTTATTATATTATGGTCACTATTTCCAAGGTGTCCCCCAACCTGCACATCTGTTGTTCTGTCAGGTCTATTGGTTAATACTAAGTCCAGTATGGCTGTCCCTCTAGTCGGGTCCTGAACCAGTTGGGAAAGGCAATTGTCTTTGGTTATTGCCAAGAACCTGTTTCCTTTATGAGATGTACAGGTTTCAGTTTCCCAGTCTATATATGGGTAGTTGAAGTCCCCCATAATAACGACCTCATTATGATTTGCCGCCTCGTCTATTTCGTTTAGAAGTAGATTTTCTGTGGACTCTGGTATATTAGGTGGTTTATAATAAACTCCTATTAGTATTTTATTATTAAGTGCAGGAACACTTAAAGAAATTGTCCTATATTATTTTTCGGACAACCCCTTTAAGTATGTGTGGAAGAACAAGAAGTATTTACTATGATTCAGATGAAAAAAGTCTGTGGTACTGTTCCCTTAGGGTTCTGCCAGTCTGACACCTTTCACCTGTCTGCAGTGCCTGATCAGTAGAGGGACAAACCACCAGTGGTAGGTGAGCTGGCGCATTGCCACTTCGTTCATAAGCTAAGGCACAGTCCCAAAGAGTTTGTATGGAGCAGCAGTGTGCATGCTCTGCCATCGCTCCTTTCAAAAGTTCTCATGATCGGTGGGGTCCCACTAGTTAAACCCCCACTGATCAGAAACTTATCACCCATCCTGGGGATAAGACGTATGTTTCATTCTGTGACAATCCCTTAAAATGTAACAGATTATACACTGAATGATGCTAAATAACATGAGTAGAATACCCAGTACTTAGCAGGACCGTGGCCTACCCATATTTCCTATTGTCACCCTACTTGAAGGTGATCAATGTAGAGCTGAGAAACTAGTAGATATGTGCCCATAGGAAACATCTGCATGGAGTTAGTTCTCCTCATGCTTGAGTGGGTCTCCTCCACTCAAAATATACTGATAGGGTGATTTGCAATTTCACAATGAGCCCCAATAAGGTCAGGGACCAACGTGAGTGATGATTATCTCTGTGCTTTTCTGTGGAATATGTTAATGAATAAAATAAGTCATGTAGAGACATACATAGATGAAAAGGGGCTCCATAACATAGATCGAACAGGGCCTCTATTGCTATGCAAACTATTACCACCCAGGAAGAAGGGCCTGTTCTTCACACAGGTTCCCAATACTCAGTAGGAAAATGGATAGGACCAGCCATCATAGATTTAAATATATAAGGTTAAGAGGAAGCAGTTCCACCTGGACCCAGGTGTATAATTGGAACCCAAAGGCCCTTCTGCTGCATAAAAAGGTATGAGTCTATAATTGGTACATGGAAGGTGGGGAGCATGTTACAAAGTCTTTATTGGTGCCCCGGAGCTTCATGTTTCACCTTTGTGGCAGAACATGTCTTTACCAGCCAGTTTGTAAAGATAAAAGCAACTGAAAAGTCTAAGGCCCCATTCACACGACCGTGTGAATGGGGCCGTATCTATTCCGCAATATTGCGCGGACAAGTATAGGCATTTTGAATGGGGCCGCCCGGCGTGTGTTCCGAGCAGTGCGGAACACACGTTGGGCGGCCCCTGTATTATTGCGTGTCCGCAATAATGCGGACCCGCAATAATACGGTCGTGTGAATGGGGCCTAAGACATTGGAAAATGTTCCTACTGTATATGGTATACTTTCAGGCAATAAATAGGAAGGATCTGTAATATGCAGCAATATAGCATGCACTCTATAAGTAGATGAATCCATCACTATTGTGGAAAGTATGAACTCTGCACAAAAGTGATACAAATGCCTTCTCTACTACTGAAATAAGAGGTTTTTCTTTCCATTTCTTTCCTTTTTCATAATAGCAGCAATAAACTGGATCCCAAGCACAGACAGCTATTGCTCAGATAATGGCCTGGATCACTAGGCTTCATTACTTCTCATTATGTGGCCAATAACAGCTTCTCACTCCCAGAGTTCTTGCTTAATTATGTATAATTATTACCTTTGTGACTGCGGGTTAAAACTAAAATGTTATATACTGGTCATGGCTATTGTGTTTTTTTCTGTTCAGATACATTGTGTCTGATGGCTATATACTAAAAAAACAATAATTCCATATTTTTGCTACATTCAGTAGAACCACTTAGTCTAAAATATTTGAATGTTATTATAGATTAAGGTGACATGCCTGTTATTTTCTTTCTGTCTAAAGAGGTTCTCAATGAGATTTTACTTTTACAAAAATGTGTGCTCGGCCACTTTAGCTCTTGTTGGATCTCTGCCAATCGAGCTAGCTGTCTGGTTTTAGGCATTCTGTGCAGATTAACGACAGTCTTTTCAATGGTGTTGTTAGGCAGCTTTCCATAGCAACTAGTCTGTTAAATCTCACAAAAAGGCAGAACAATCAGGCCCTGGTAAAGAAAGGTTGAAGTGCATCAGAAAACTTGAACATGGAAATCCATTGTGTAGTGTGAGCTCTATGTATTTAAATCCAGAATCTTAGTAACCTGTTCCTAGTCTATTTGTGTTGTGACAATGTACCTTGGGACCTGTAGTCCTGCTCTTCATTGCGGATAGCAGAATCCTAGTATCCTTTTCCTTGCCTATTTGTATTGTCAATATAGCATGGGACCTGTAGTCCTTCTGCTCTCCATTGCTGCTAGCATTCAGGTTTGTTGCTTCCATATGCATTCTGTTTAGTGTCTGGTTTAAAGAGGACCTTTCACCGCTCCTGACATGCCTCTTTTAATAGCTCCATGCATTCCCCACGTACTAGCAATTCTGGAACATCTATTCTTATGGCTCTATGTTGTGTCATTCCTTTATTTTCACTAGAAGTTATGAATGAATTGCTATTTGCCTTCAGTAAAGGAACAGAGTGGAGGTAACAAGTTTGGGGTGTGTACCTGCACAGACTGACTCTAGCCAATCAGTGCTGCCATGTTCAGACTGTGCAAATACACACCCCCAAATGGTCACCACCCCTCTGTTCCCTTGCTGAAGACAAATAGCAATTCATTCATAACTTCTAGTGCAAATAATAAAGGAATGGAACAACATACAGACATAACAATAGATGTTCCAGACTTGTTATTACATGGGGAATGCATGAAGCTATTAAAACAGGCATGTCAGGAGAGGTGAAAGGTCCTCTTTAATTTGTCTGTGGGTATATGCTTCTTGTTGTCTTGCTGTTTAATATTTCAGATCATTAGTGCCATTTGTTTCTTTTAACCGTCATCCATCAGTTCTCATTCTGTATACCATCACCACCTTCTGCTCAATTGCCTGGCTGAGAACTCCTCCATATGTTTGCCACCATTGTTCAGTCATCTATCATTGAGTGTTCTTCTGTATATTTGTGGCCTGCCAATGTTGATAAGTGCTTCCTAATATATTTCTTGCAACCGTTCAGTTGTTACCCAGTTCAGCCCTAATGTAAGTCCTGTATAGCTCGATACTGCACAATTTGGGCATTAGGGCCATAGGATATTTCTTGAGGGAGAGGGGAGTACACGTTACATCCTGCAATGAATTTATACTCACTCTCTTTGAGTTCATTCTGGAGCACAGTGTGTTCGTCTTCAATGGAAAGACCTACCGCCAGCTCAAGGGGGTGGCTATGGGCAGTCCCTGTGCTCCAACATATGCCAACCTCTTCCAGGGCTGGTGGGAGAAGGAGTCTTTGGGGATCCATTTTAGGAATGGGCACCATATATCTAGCTGTGGCTAGATATATAGATGAGATATATAGATGATGTGCAGATTTTGTGGAGGGGGAGTGAGGATAATTTCAAAGGATTTGTGGATAGGCTTCATCTAAATGACCCGGGTCTCTTCTTTACATCCACCATCCATCAATGAGAGCAGGGCTGTGGAGTCGGCAAACCAAAGCCCCAACTCCAACTCTGACTCCTCAATTTCCCCTAACTCTGACTCCCAATCCAAATCCGACTCCCACATACATGGCGCATGTTTAAGTGATGACTTTAAACAAACTTTGCATCCATCAATAGTACAGATATGTCATGACAAAAAATCTGATGTATTTGAAACCTACATCTACTAGCAACCCCCTCAGGTGGGAGAGTTGGCACCTGTGGGCACTCCTTAAGCTCTAGTATGCCAACTTCAATTTTCAAGTATTTTTACATATATGTTATATGTGGTAAGTTAGTATGATCAATACCTGCATTTTATATAAATTAATTTGAGCTTTTATAATCTCCCTATTAGAGGTTGGAGTTTTTCTCAGCATTATAAGGCCCATCAGAGTTGGCCACACTCAGTTATGACTAAGAACAGACCTGTGTTCGAAACACGTCAACTGCTGTCCAGGTGGAGGTTTTGTTTCTGTGAGTCATTTTGCTACAACATGAAATAAAGCGCATTGAAGATTTTAAAGTGCTGGATTTTCCCTCTTTTTATTCGTATGAACGATTTACCTGGTTCCAGTCCGTTCACTTAATCACAGTTGTGTAGGTGAGCTGGAGTTTCTTATACTACATGACTGAACACCTGTCTTAATTTATAAATTAATAAATGTTCCCCAAAGTTTTTGTTATTTTTGTTTTCCCATCTTACCCAGGCAGTGATTCATTTTTAGAAGTGTGATGAATATCTGTCAATCTCTCTTTGTTACCCATTTAATGTCCAGGGGGTAGCTTAATGTTGGGTGACATTGTTAGCACTCAGGAAAGGCGACTGTTGTAGGTGAAGTCCAGTCCTGCAGTCTTTCGATCAAGCAGCTTAAATACAGGGTAAACATACTCTAAAGGAAAAGCGACTATATTAGACATTGACAGTATAAAGGACTTTACTGTAAATGTGTTACCCTGGGGAACACTAAGTGCATTCTGATTAAAAAGAAAAAAAAGTAAGAAAAAAACCTAACTTTGTAATTGTTTAAAGGGGTTGACCACTCCGTGGCTACTTGTGACTAATGTATATATAAGATGACTATATGGCACATACTGATATAGCCTTTGTTGATATTCTGTGCTGTTTGCTATATTTCATAAGCCATACCCCTTTGTTAGGCATATCTTTTGTGCTGTCCACACATAGATCCTGTTCATAAGATGGCCACTGATGGAGGGTCATGTGACTGGGCATAACGCCTGCATGTAATGTCTCCTGCATTCTAACACACTGCAATGGCATAAACTCACAACAGTGCAAGTGCAGATGTTGAGTGCAGTATATTTGAATCTTGAATCGAGGAAAAAGCACATAGAGGTGATTTGCCTGGTCACATGACCCTCCATCATCAGCTATTTTGCGGACACGTCCTCTATGTGAAAAGCACAAAAGTCTTGGCAAACCAGGGAGCATATCTTATGAAATCTAGAAAATGGTGCAGAATTTCAACAAAGAATATATTAGTAGGTGCCATATAATCATCTTAAAAACACATTGCTCGACTGAAAACCAGAAAGTGGTCCGCTCCTTTAAATGTATATAATTATTATTATTTGATATATGCTCATCGTGTCTAATAAGCATCAGTGTAATCACATCTATAGCCCATCTAGAGATGTTACTAATTAACTGCAAAGGAAGAATGGATTGTCCTTAATTCAAACCTCAAATAGCCTAATTTATTCTTCAGTGGTTACAATTTGCTGCCGTGTTCAGTATTCAGCTCATGACATATGTTTGTAAGGAGCCTTCCTGTCAAGCCTTCTGCAGCACTATACATTATACACCTGAGCATATTATGGAAATTCACATGAATACTGATCTTCTCCTTGAAATCAACAATTTGTTCTTTTTTGCCCTCACCTTGAGACCCTGACAAATATGCAGCTTTTTCTTTGGTTTCTTTTTTTTCCTCTATCCTTTAATACGCTTCTGCAAAATCATATTAGAATTTGGGAGAAGGAATATGATGTTTTTACTGTAATGATTAAGAACATCGGATATATTTCAACTTCAGCAAATGTCGTTCCTCTGTCTGAAATAACAGTGGAAGACTAGTTGGACCTTGACAACCATCAGTAGAAAGCCTTGAAAGATTTATACTTGCAATTTTTTATTATAATCTTTCTCTCCATAATTTGCTGTATTAGTTTAGCATACAGTATAAAGTTCTAAACTATGAACATATGTACTTTAAAAAAGAATCCTTTTTTTGAAGAATACAAGTTTTTTTTTTCCTTTTTCTTACATGTCTGTGAAGATTCTCATTCAAGCAAGTCATGTTATATCAATAGTAATAAGTCAATCCAACTGGACTTCTATCTTCTCATTTTGAATGACTTGCACAAGGAATCTCTGGAATTAAATGCTGGTGACCCATTGTAAGACCTTGGAGTATGACTAACAGTGCTGTTCTAACACCTCTCCTGGGGCAGTTTAAACCCATGTAATAGCTTCAGCTATGCAAATCCAATCAACATCTTACCTCCATGAGGCCGTTGACCTCTTGTTGATTATAATAAACAGATTATGCTGACTGAAGCCTGAGTCACCAGTATTTAATACCTGAGATTTATCATTCTAATTGAAAAAGCCAGTCAGATAACTAGTGAAATGTCTTCAAGAGAAAATACATTACTTTTTTTTACATGATTGCCATGTATAGATTTATCTCAGATTACATTTTTATAACAATTCTGTAACTTTACAGAGTTCAAGCTCCAGTATGCTTTGGAGGTTCCTTGAGGAACATAAGCCATTTTTCTAGGGAGTTTGTATGTGGTCACATGGGTTTCCATGCATAACTTAAAACAGTATAGTCTTTGTAACATTTGATGTGATTGTACATAATTAGTAGTCAGTCTTTGTTGGTGCCCTATATATTTCTTGCAACCAGTGATTGTGCCTTACTCAGCATTGATGTACAATGGGGCCAGCTGGACAGTGTTCAACATGAAAAAGCCACCATCTTTTAACAGTGTCCCCATTCCAGCGCCGCAGCTCCCATCTCTGTTTTTTCCGGTACACACAACATTGGCCTCAGTGGTGACATGTGAACAAATCTATTGCTATCGTTTTGTTGCACATATCAGTAGGAGATTATTTTTCTTGACTGTGTCAGTTTAAACATTATGATTAGGGAATGAGATATGGATGAGAAAATGAGATATCTTCTAGTGTTACTTTTAAATAAAAGAACTATATAATGCAAATAAAGAAATAACTTTAGTCCAGGTTAATTTGTTGGTGTTCTGCAGAGTTCCTACTCTCATGTTAGAACTATAAAATATTTAAACTGGCCATGCACTTTAGATTAGTGTCAGCAATTTCAGCGCAAACAGCCATCAGTATCTATGTGGAAGTCTCCTGACTTCTGCCCCAACAGCAGTTGTTAGGGAATTTTGTTCTCAGGGGGAGATAAGCCTCCATAGTTGTCTGGGAGGGATGGCTTTCTCCTCTCACCCTGTTGAGAATACTTGCACACGATGTCAAGTATGCATGTGTATGAGTAGTGGAGGGTAACAAGAGGGATAGATATTGCCTGAATGAGTGTTTGCCGGACAGCTATCTAAAGGTATATGGACCCGGATGAAATTGGTCTCCAAAAGAACCTCTTCACTTAGTGTTACTAATTTTACTACAATTACAAGCTAGCAGGAACACTATATTTGATTGATAAAAAAAACGACTTCTTGACTTTATTACTCTTTCTTCAGACTGAGAACATAAACAGTTTAATACAAAACTGAAAGGTGAAAGATATAAAATTGTAAAGTGATATTGTGGTTAATTTCCATAGACTCGCCCTTGAGAATTCAGTTCAACTTTTATGATTTCTGGCCGCTGGAATATTTTTATATTACAAATTAATCATTATTAAAATCTACATCTGCAACATTTAATACTTTCTTCATTAAAGGTATTTTGCAGCCTTTGTGCTCACATTTCTAAGAATATGTTGTTGAATTTGTACTAAAGGAACCAAATCAACTTGTTAAACACACCACCCAATGTTCTTAGCTTAACCACAATAACCCAAACAGGATGACTTGACTTAAGTCTTGTAGTAATGCCTGTCCCTATTAAATATCCTACTGTCAATAGATTGCCACCTTGACTTTTGTACAACTGGCTTTAATCCAATAGTATAATGAGAGATTGCCAAGATTAATTAAAAATAAATGTGATATGCATCCATTAAGTTAGTTACTTTGTCTTCTAGAGACTGAATGAGTTACGTTTATGTGCTATAAGTGGCTATGTTTCCAGCTTTCAGTATATTTACTGACTCAACAAAAAATATTGTGGGCACTCTTGTGTAATGGCTCATACACTTATATTTATTGTCAAAAACAGGATTGGTTCCTCATGGTTCCAATGACTTTGGGAAAGGCATCCCTGATCATCTAGGAAAAGATCCCATCCTGCATTTGACACTAAATATATGGTTAAAGGTTATGGACACCTATAACATGGAAAAAATGTTTACTTATATTAGTGGTTACCTTGACTTTTTTTTTTAAAAAAAAGAGTTGCAGTAAGCTTTAGTCTTTATTCACCCAGACCCCTGATATTCGTTTTACAATTTTCTCCTAGTTTCACACTTCTCCTGTTTATGTGTAATACATGGCAGTTCTACAGTCATGGCCAAAAGTTTTGAGAATGATACAAATATTAATTTTTACAAAGTCTACTGCTTCAGTTTTTATAATGGCAATTTGCATATACTCCAGAATGTTATAAAGAGTGATCAGCTTAACAGCAATTACTTGCAAAGTCAATATTTGCCTAGAAAATGAACTTTATCCCCCAAAACACATTTCAACATCATTGCAGCCCTGCCTTAAAAGGACCAGCTAACATCGTTTCAGTAATTGCTCCATTAACACGGGTGTGGGTGTTGATGAGGACAGGGCTGGAGATCAATCTGTCATGATTAAGTAAGAATGACACCACTGGACACTTTAAAAGGAGGCTGGTGCTTGGCATCATTGTTTCTCTTCTGTTAACCATGGTTATCTCCATGGAAACACGTGCAGTCATCATTGCACTGCACAAAATGGCCTAACAGGGAAGAGTATTGCAGCTAGAAAGATTGCACCTCAGTTAACAATCTATCGCATCATCAAGAACTTCAAGGAGAGAGGTTCCATTGTTGCCAAAAGGCTCCAGGGCGCCCAAGAAAGACCAGCAAGCGCCAGGACCGTCTCTTAAAAGTGTTTCAGCTGCGGGATCGGGCTACCAGCAGTGCAGAGCTTGCTCAGGAATGGCAGCAGGCAGGTGTGAGTGCATCTGCACGCACTGTGAGGCAGAGTCTCTTGGAGCAAGGCCTGGTCTCAAGGAGGGCAGCAAATAAGCCACTTCTCTCCAGAAAAAAACATCAGGGACAGACTGATATTCTGCAAAAGGTACAGGGAGTGGACTGCTGAGGACTGGGGTAAAGTCATTTTCTCTGATGAATCCCCTTTTCGATTGTTTGGGACATCTGGAAAACAGCTTATTCGGAGAAGACGAGGTGAGCGCTACCACCAGTCTTGTCTCATGCCAACTGTAAAGCATCCTGAAACCATTCATGTGTGGGGTTGCTTCTCAGCCAAGGAAATCGGCTCTCTCACAGTCTTGCCTAAAAACACAGCCATGAATAAAGAATGGTACCAGAATGTCCTCCGAGAGCAACTTCTCCCAACCGTCCAAGAGCAGTTTGGCGAACAACAATGCCTTTTCCAGCATGATGGAGCACCTTGCCATAAAGCAAAGGTGATAACTAAATGGCTCAGGGAACAAAACATAGAGATTTTGGGTCCATGGCCTGGAAACTCCCCAGATCTTAATCCCATTGAGAACTTGTGGTCAATCATCAAGAGACGGGTGGACAAACAAAAACCTACAAATTCTGACAAAATGCAAGCATTGATTGTGCAAGAATGGACTGCTATCAGTCAGGATTTGGTCCAGAAGTTGATTGAGAGCATGCCAGGGAGAATTGCAGAGGTCCTGAAAAAGAAGGGTCAACACTGCAAATATTGACTTGCTGCATTAACTCATTCTAACTGTCAATATAAGCATTTGTTACTCATAATATTATTGCAATTATATTTCTGTATGTTTCTGATAAAAACATCTGACAAACACACATAAAAACCAGAGGGCAGCAGATCATGTGAAAATATAATATTTGTGTCATTCTCAAAACTTTTGGCCATGACTGTATGTAGAGGATATATTGCAGACCTGTGTCCAGGATGCTGCTTCTCGCAGGTATAATACATGCCCAGTCTTTGTCCAGGTTGCTGCTGCCTTGTGTGTGTTTTCCTCCCTATCTATAGCCTGTGTTAGCTGCTGTTCTTGGATCCCCTCCTCCATCTTCCATGTACATCGTATGTTGCTATATCAAACACAAAGAAACGGGAAGAGGAGAGCAGAGAGAGCTGTTAAAAACAGATTCGGATTCACCAGCAGCCAGGTGAAGGACTTACACACACTCTGCATAACAAAAATGGGTGGATATTTTACTTAGAAGATAGTTAATTTTGCAAAAAATCAGTGTAAAGGTGCATGTAACCTTCAAAGAGCTTATATGGCTGAGACCGTGATCATGTGCACTGAGCTTTATGCGTGTATAGCATTTGATTATATGTGAAAGGCAAACGTTCAGAGGCCAAAAGTGCTATTTTCTAAAACAGTCAAAGAGAACATTTTGCTTGGTGCATTAAGTAGGACAAGTAATATAATGAGCCATGTTTAGTTTTAAACTGATGAGATTATTGAATTTAGCTAAACATTTCCTATTTTAATTGCAAAAGTTCGAAACTGAAGTGAAGAAGATGCTTCACGCTGATCAAGACCTGCTCTGAACTGTTCATTATTTTACTATTTAGAGGCATTGATTGCATCCCCGTCAATACAAGCATTAGGTAACTGGGATTTTTGTGTTTTATTTTCTTTGTTATAAGGTGCTTCTTGTTAATAATATAAAAAAAAAAAGAACTTGAAAGTTTTAAAACTAGGACTTGATTTGGTAATCCTTAAAAATTGGAGCCGATCCAAAAGCGCCCATTTTACAGCTAGATTCTTCCGAAGAACCACAGCAGGTGGTGAAATGAAATACAAATGTGATGCTGCTCATGTGAAAGAAAATTTAATGGCTTATTTGTCATTTGTTCATGTAAAACAACATCCCATTTGTATTTTCTTTCTTCAAGTTAATACCATGCAAATTATAAATGTAAACAACAGCTTTTTCGTATCGTCGATGGCAAAACCGAGGGGCAAGGGATGGGAAATGCGCCTTCCGCAGGGAGCAAAGTGTGGAAGGAAAGCAATTATTTGTCGTTGATCGACATTGCCAGCTCATATCAAAGTGCAAATGGAAAGAGAATATGTAAAAGCAAATGATTAGTCACTTTCGTATTTTTATAGTCCTTTTGAGCAATTTAGTTTACTTAGCGGTCATAGCCACTTTAGTTCAAGGGGACTTTTTGATAGAAGTTGTTCCAGGCTGACATTGTACATTAAGTGAACTGGCAAATAGAAAATGGACACAACTATAGAAATATATTTTTAGATGTATATATGAACACGCCTATTACATGTTTATCTACCTGTATTTCCAATATTAGTTTTTAAAATGGTTCTATGATAAAATGGTTTTATGATATTGATGACCTATTCTTAGGATTAAAGGCAATGTACACCTTTGGGAGCAATTTATCTTTTTTATTATTGCATTGTATTTATTTTGAGCTAAAAATATTTTTTTTCAATTGGTCTTTATTGAAATTATGGAATCCTTTTTTGTGTACATAGTTGAGATGCTGCAGTAGCAGCCTGTGGATTTTATGTCTTTTCCGTCAGTTGGGGGGCTGACGGTCTCCTTATCTCTGCTCTCTGACATTATGAACACTACCTATAGCTCAGATCTTATCTTACTGATAAGAAGGTGACTTAAATAAGTGTTTATGACCTCTTAGTAGTTTATGTGATGAAACGAAAAACTCCAGCACAGTCAGAGTATTTGCAAGTGAAGATTTATTTGGTATGCGGCCCAATATAACAAGTGACGTTTCGGCCTTTCTGGCCTTTCTCAAACTATGGCACAGAAATATAACAAAAGATACATAAATCGCATGTCCAGGGAGTGTATCAAACGTACATAGGATTACATAGTGACATAAGATTACATGGTAACATAAGATTACATGGTGACATACGATTACATGGTGACATCAGTATGGTGAGAGGGACATATGTTTAGGGATACTCCTGAGTAAAAGTTCAACCATTCATTTGTAGTTTGATCAAATGAGTTATCTTATTATTTAGGATAAGGACCAAGTAGTAGTTAGGTTCGTATCTAAGACATTGCATATTTTATACACAGATGTGTCCCCCTCTGTCCCCTCCTAATTTGTGAATTAGCGATCAGAAAATACAATAAATATTTACATATATACATATATATATATATACACTCTTAGTAGTTTAGAGATGAGGGTTATTAGATGACCGGCACAAAGTGAAAGTAGAATGCACACAGCTAGAAAAACTATTAACACTTTGTGATAGAATGGCTCAATATATTTAATAAAGGCCAATTGAAAATATAATTTTTAACAAACAATGAGTAAAGGTGTACATAGCCTTTAAAGATAACCACATTTATGTAAATTCAGGTATCATTTTATTTGGGCCCGAATCTTTCTCTTTCTCCTACTTTCTCAACCGCCTTCTTTCTCTCTCTTCCCCGCACTCTCTTTTTCCTACCTTCTTTTTCTCTACCGCTTTCTCTCCCACTCTTTCCCACTCTCTTCTTCGATACCAGAATTCTTCCGAATCAAATCGCCTAAAATTCTCATTCCATAGAATCCGAATGTTTCAAAAATGTGGGTTAAATTCTGATTCCATAGAATGGATTCTCTCATCTCTGCTCAGGATAGGTCTTCAATATGAGATTGGTTGGTCCGACTCCTGGCACCCCTGCCGATCAGCTGTTTGAAGGGGCCGTGGCACTAGTGCGAGTGCTGCGCCCTCTTAAGTGTTTACCTGCATAATATCTAGTGTTGGTGCACTGTAATTACAGATATTCTTTCCATTTACTTGAATGGGACAGAACGCTGTAATTACACTGCAATGCTCGTACCTGGCCCCTTTAAACTGCTCATCAGCAGTTGCGCTGGGAGTCAGACTACCACCAATGTGAAAATGATGACCAATCCTGGCTTAGTATAGCAGTAATGTAATTTAGTATAATTTATGTTTCTAGTATTTGCGCATGGAGAGCTGCCACATGTGATGTAGTACGCACCTACACTTTATTTCATATTGTCTAGAGGTGCTGATCTAATTTTATAAATTGTTGTGCTTTGTACAATTGGGGAGAGTAGCTGCCCCAGTTTGGAAAGTGCACTCTTAGGCCTCTTTCACACTAGCATTAGCACAGATTCGGCACCTAAAGGGTGCCAACGGATCCGTGCTAACGCTGATACATGTGCAGCGCTCCGGCCCCACACATGTTTACAGAAATACATACAGACATACACACACAAACACATACATACTTACACACTCCAGGCCGGGACGCCGGCAGCACTTCTTCATGCGCCTCCTGCGCGCAGTGATGACGATTCCCCACAGCGCCCTCTGCTGGGCGCAGTGGGGAAACGTTATAGCTGTGCACAGGAGGCGCGTGAAGACATGCTGCCGGCGTCCCGGCCTGGAGTATGTAAGTATGTATGTGTGTGTATGTATGTATGTATGTCTTTCTGTATTTCTGTGTAGCCGGATCCGGAATGACCCCCCCATTGCAAGTCAATGGAGGACAGATCCGGATTACTGGTGTGTCACACCAAACGGATCCGTCCCCATTGACTTGCATTGAGGGTCATTCCGGATCCGGCTTGGTGCGGATGCCTGGACCGGAGAGAAAACCGCAGCATGCTGCGGTTTGTTCTCCGGTCTGAAGACGGAACGGAATGCTTTCAGGAGCATTCCGTTGTCTTCAGTTCAGTTTTGTCCCCAGTGACAATGAATGGGGACAAAACTGAAGCGTTTTTTTCCGGTATTGAGCCCCTATGACGGAACTCAATACCGGAATTTAAAAACGCTAGTGTGAAAGTAGCCTTACCCATATTCCAAGGCTTTTAAGTAGAGTAATCTATAGCCAGATCCTACACTGCACTTAATTTTGTAGCGTTAGACCTAGGAGAAGCAATTGTGATAGTGTTAGGTTACCATCTGCAGAAGCCACCTTGCCGTTGGTAGATGGACCTGACACAAAAGTTTGCACAAAGAGCTTCAAATATATAGTAAGTATAGCAGTAATGCAATTTAGTATAATTAATGTTTCAACTGTTTGCAGTGCTGCTACATATACTGTTTGCTTGCTTTAGTATGTCGGCCATGGCAGTGTGCACCTGCACTTTATTACATATTGTTTGGAGGTGCTGGTCTAATTTTATTCTTTTGACCTATCCAAAGGTTATGTCATGAATATCATGAAACTGGACAACCCCTTTAAGGAATTGTTAGGGTCTAGACAGTGAGAAGAGTGGTCCATTGTATAATGTATCCTTATTTGGATATCATATTTGTGTCTTTGGATGTTCTTTTTTGCTTTTTCAAACAACCATTTTTCCTTACAATGTTGCAATAATTTTTTAAGTCCTCCAGGCACCTGAGTATTGCTTAAAAGTCTAATTATTCATACCATTTAGAACAGTTATGCCCTTTTATAGCTCTTGGTCCTGTGAACAGGCTACTCATTACATTCATTGTCCTCCTATCAGCAACCTCCAGCATCTGTTTTGAAACTACATCTCCCAGAATCCTCCTTTCAGTTACAGGAACATCTGAGTGTGCATGCTGGGAGTTAATACTAATGATGGTTGATCACCCGAGCTGGGTCTGGGACTTTATAGATTAACTCAGTACAGCATGTATCATACTACATGCAGGAGCCATGTTCTGTACGCACACATATGGAAAGCATGCACCTGAATTTAAAGGAAGTGTGTCAACCAAACCCAAAGTGCTTGAAACTTATTGTAGTTCATATACACAGTTCACAGGCCCCTCGGTGTTACTCATCAATAACTCCTCCACTGTCGTTCTGTTAGCAGGCCCAGTCTCCTCCTTACGTCGCTGTCTCTGCTCTTGAAATCTGAGACCTGCACTTCCCATTGCTCGTGTTGACTAGTAACACTGAAGGGCCTAGGCACTAACAGCAATAGAAACCGCCCCTGGGCACTTGCTGTCACCACTCATTGGACAGTGTCAGACTGTGTATGGACACCTTACCCCCAACCCCCCCCCTCCCCCCGTCCAATACACCTAGTTGGTAATTCATTCATTTCATTCATAAGTTTATAGTCGGAATATTAGGGGAAAAGCACAACATAAACTTCTAATAGATGCTTTCAGAATTGTTTCTTGACAATTACAAGTACGGTATTTACTAAGACATGTCAAGAGAACTGACGGTCTTCTTTAAAAGAAATACAGGAAAGAGCACTGCAATGCATTGCCTGTCAAGTAGTGTCAAAATAAATGTTCAATCTACAAAGTAATAAATAGTTATAGTAATAAATGGAGGACAAAAAACAGAGATCTTTGTGTTGTATAGAGGATTTTATCTCAGAATGTTTTTCCTTAAATTTATTTCTTTTGAATAATGCACTGTGTATGAGGAGTGGTGGTGGGGGTGATGTGTTTTTGGCTCAGAAAGGTGATTGACACTTATTAAGCATATTCAACTTTTGGCTGAACTTCGTTACCACTGCAGTTCTGGTTACTATAAGGGTATGACCACATGGAGAAGCCATGCTGTGCTCAGGATGCGGCGGCCTCTGGCCATACGAGCCGCAGCTTCATCCTATTAACTAATTACTACTGCATAGTTCTTTCTTAATGGCCGTGCAGTTTTGCGGGTTCCTTCGCAGCCATTAACAATGAAGACAGAAGAAACAATGCTTAGGTAATTGGTTAATGAGATGCAGATCATAAGCATGCGGGTGTGCGGTACTCAAATGAGGACGACCTCATCCCAGGCGCAGCGCGATTTCTCCATGTGATCATACCCTCATACTGCATCATGTGAGCAATAATATGGACCAGTTGAACCGCGATATACCTTATAACATAAGAATGCCATATCCTAAAATGATGGAGGCTATTTATGAAACTGTCTAAATGGGCAACTTTCATTGTTGTCCATTATAACTAATTATATCACAGAGAAGATTTCATGTTGTATTTTGCTGTTTAAAAATTAAACCTGCAGTGTGTTTTGTTGATGTGGACAATTTTTGTTTAGACTCACTTCATAAATCTGTTAAAGTGAAATCTCTGGGCAGATTTTCATATTTAAAAGGGTTTACCCAACTTAAAATGTGTGGCATATTGCTAGGATATGCCACAAATGTCCAATAGGTATGAGTCCCAGCTCTAGGACTTGCTTCAGTCTCCAGAACTGGGTCTCCGAAGTGAAGGAAAAGCATCCATGTGGCCACCCACCATTTACTGCTATGGGAGTTTCGAAAATAGCCATCGCTGGTTTGGCTATTTCTGGAAGTATAAAAGCAGTAAAAGAAGAAGCGTTGGCCACTCTTGCTCTCCAGTTACTGCTTCCAAAATAGCTGAGCGAATAACATGAGTATTTTCAGAAGTCTCTTAGCAGTGAATGGAGAGGACGCGGCACATGTGCATTGTCGTCTCCTTCACTTCGGGGGCCTCGTTCTGGAGATTGGAGCCACCTATATGACATCCTAAAGATATGCCAAAAACGGTGAGATGGGACAACCCCTTTAATAAAATGATCATGGAACACACCAAGGACATAGGTTCTGTGACTTTGTTCCATTTTTCTGTCGACATAGAAAATTTGCCTGGAGTTCCACGTCACCCTGTGGGATGTGGAGTATTTTCCTGTATTTAGGCTAAACCGCTTTAGGATCTTTTTAGGATCAGAAAGTCAAGCCGAGATCTTGTGATCAGCACCACCGCTCCTGCTGCTGCTTTCTTCAGTCTTTAACATACAGCTGCTTTTATTTAGAAGGAAAAATTGGGCTGTAGCAGTGTAAAACACAGGGGGAGCCACATGGAACCCTTCAACTCTATAGAGAGAGCTGCCTTAAGTCATTTACCTCCCACCACGTACTGTACATGGATAGAAATCACCAGAGCTGTCGAGCGCACACCTGTGCCAATTACATCACTGACAAGATAATGCCGACTTATGCACGTGCTGGAATAGTTTAATATACTGTAAATCTGAGCTTAAATCCTATTGTTTGCAATTTCTAATCAGTTGGTTGCTGAGAAATTACATTGTAATCCTGAATTTTCCAGTCCGTGTTAGAAATGTAAATTTATTGCATATATTGTGTGTTGTGTTATAAAATAAGCCATGTTTTGGCAAATGTTCCAGTCCTAAAGTTCTGTAACCAGGCCAAAGGGGTTCAGGCACATCATTGCTCTTGGAACTGGAGGGATATATCGGGTCCTGGACCTCCACGGTTTTTCGTAAATGATAGAATATCACATGGGAAACCTATGTATAGTATAGGGCCCAGTTCACATATTAGTACTAGTTGCATACAGTCTGTAATTTCTAATAGGTTGATACTCCCTGATTACTCTGACTTCCTATTTACAGTCAACTTATTGACCTGCTGCTTATTCATCTAAATCAGGGATCAGCAGCCTTCGGCATTCCAGCTGTTCTGAAACTACAACTCCCAGAATCCTCCTTTCACTTCTATGGAAGTTACAAGAACAAAGCAAATGTGCATGCTGGGAGTTGTAGTTTTACAGCAGCTGGAGTGCCAAAGGTTGCTGATCCCTGATCTAGATCTTCATTTTTCTGGTGGCTGCTTTCCATGTCACTTTCATACATAAGAATCTATATGTCACAGAGCTGCATGAAAGTTTAATGCATGCTCTATGCTGTATTTAAGTTAAGAAGGAGTCTGTCTCCAGGAAATCCACAGTAAAACCAGGCACAATGCCTTGTAGGACTAGCTTAGCTGAATTTCAGGAGCATCTGTAACCGTGTCATCCTTATAACACCAAGCATACTGCCTAGTAGGGTGGATTCTAGTGACTAAAATGAACCCTTTCTTTCTGCAATTGGTATTACGGATGCACAGAAATTCTTATTTTTATTTATATGTAAATTAGATGCTTGGAGCACCAAGGGGTTGGCCTAGCCCATTGGAGCACTGCTGCACCTCCGTCTCCCTCCTGATGTCACTTAGGGCTTGTTCACACATCAGTTATTTCATCAGTTATTTCCATCAGTTATTGTGAGCCAAAACCAGGAGTGGAGGCTCCACAGACATAAGGTATAATTAAAAGATCTGCACCTGTTCAGTGTTTTTGACTTGCACATGGTTTTGGCTCACAATAACTGATGGAAATAACTGATCAAAAAACTCAAGTGTGAACAAGGCCTAACAGAGCTAGCCATCCTTGCCGCTCTGATGCCTGGTCCTGAAATCCCCACTCTGTGATCTTCACTGCACATGCGCTGATGGCACTGCCATTGGTGCATGTACAAAATTTCAGGGCCAATGTCAGGCCTGAGCAGTGAGGATGCCTGCCCTGTCAATCTCAGTGGGAAGGAGAGTGGTACCCGGGCGAGTTGGAGGTTAAGCAAAGCTCTGAGGAGCATCTCATTTACATGTAACTAAAGATAAGAATTTTTCTGCATCTGATTGTAGAGAGAAAAAGCTCATTTTAGTCAACATGGTTAACTCTACCAGGCAGTATGCTGGTTTAATAGGTTTGATCATGGTGACCGATGCTCTTAAATGATACCTGGCAGAGGAAGCAGAAGGAGCAAAGATGCACAAAGGGTGCTTGAACCCACCTTCATTGCACTTCACTGTTCATTTGCATATGAATTAAAAAATTTTTTGTTCTCCACAGTGAAGTGACGGATCACTAAGTAAAAGGTATCAGTACATTTAGCGGAGCTTTCCCTACAAGTCAGTGCGCCTGATTTAACACTGAATTTCCTGGTGACAGATTCCCTTTGAAACCTGATGGAAAGCAGTATGCAATGGCAACGTAAAGGTAATACTTAGGTATTTCCTTCAAAATTGTGTCGCCATTGGCCACCTAGACTTCACTGTGTGCACCATCTGTTGCTCCCCTTACTCTCCAGTAGCTTATTGCAGACTGTTGTCATCAAGTAATTTGAATTCAAGAATTGTTGGGTATTGTCATGTGCAAACATTAAAGGGGTTATCCAATAGTACAAATATCCCCCACTATGCCAGGGCCCATCCTATAGATGATACTTACCCAGTCCCCGGCATCCGTGTCCCTCCGGATCCTTCACGGCCACTGCTGCAGTTCCCTATCCCTCGGATCAAAACAACCAGCAATGGAGGGACAGGGGAGCAGCTAATTGAAGGCCGTGATGGTGACAAGCCTCCCTAGTATCACTGCGATGCTAGTGAGGCTGGTCACCACCATGGCCTGCTATTGGCTGCTAAACCCAAGCCTGTCTTTGCTCACCATGCACTCCAATGAGCACAGTGGCCCTTTTCCTAAGCCAGTGAAGTCATATCACATAGCCTAGTTGCTACTCAGTCTCATTCAGGTGAATGGTCCTGAGCCATAATACCAAGCAGAGCCGCTATACAGTGTATGGTGGTGTGCTGTGAGTAGGCCGTCCCTCTGACCAGTGTGCCACAGCCTCCTTAAACAGCTAATCGGCAGGGATGCCAGAAGTCGAACCTCCACAGATCAGATATTGATGACCTATCCTTAGGATAGGTCATCAATATAGAAGCACTGGAAAACCCCTTTTAATATAAGACAATTGCCGGTAAACTATTATGGTACTTCTAATAGTTTCTGAGATGTTTTGATGACATTAAATGCAAGCTGAGAGCTGAGTCCTCCTCAGTATCTCCTTGGTAATTGTGCATGCCAGTCTGTTTTACATTTAACCTCCAAGTTATGGTTTTGATATACAAGCTGTAAAATGCGTGCAGTAAACATAAGCTTATCCTGAGGCGTTATATTGCCTCACCCATGGCACAGCTAAACCTGCTTGTTATTATAGGCTATTCCAAATGGGGCAATAGTGTTTATTGTTCGGTGCATTAATGTTTTGCAGAATAGTCCCTCAAGGAACAGAAAGCAAATCTTGTGTCATATATACATGGCAGCATTTACTAAAGGCTGTCTGAAAAAGTGCATGGAAATCAAGCCAAGATTTACTTCCCCTCCATCTCAATGGTATATATAACCTTACTGTATCATGTTTACGGGCCTCTACGTCTACGAAGTGTCCTGACTATACTGCAAGATTAGATGACCGTTGTGAGTGCATCTAATTCCAGATATATGTGGATAATTAATGCCACAATCATAAAACACATCTATGACATTACAAGTTAAGAATACACTTACTGTAACACATTACCATTGACATACCACTGGGGGAGAGAACACTGCTACACATGTCTAAAATGGAAGCAATCACCATTAGATGGTCTCTTTTATATCCAATTTTATAGCCTACTGGTAAACTCTACTCTTCTATCTAATCTATACGCTCCTGGAAAATTTTTGGAATATTGGAAATCATAGGATTGATAGACATGTTAATAATATGCAAATGCTGGCAGCCCCCTTTGCAGTTGCTGACCAATGATGTCCCTGATGTGCTCAATAGAAGACAAGTACATAGACGCTGCAGGCCACGGTAGTACATTTAGGCCACACAGGCTGCTCACAGTAGCATGAGCAACATAGGGTCTGGCGTTGTTCTGTTGAAAAATGGCTCCTTGACGACTGTAGAGAAATTTCAGTGCCACTGGTTCAATTCCCAAAATCAGTGTAACACCAAGCTTTTAGTGTAGTGATGTTCCCTTGTGAAAGCCTCATCATTGCATTGCCCTTGTGATCTCCAAGCCAATCTCCAGCTATCATTGCATCTGAAACATAAGTGGGACTCATCGTTCAGTAGGATAGACCTCCATTTCAGGATCCATTGCCATCTTGCTGTGCTTCGTTATAGCCTTTGACAGTGGTGACATTAGGTCAATGGAACACCTGTAGCTGGACATCTGGCTCGTAGCTCCTGTGTCCTGCAATGCCTCTTGATGGTTTGTGTAGACACTGTTTGCCGCCCTAGGTTTGGGATGTGACATCCAGTTTCACTTGCGGTACAGCATGGACCACTATGTGTGATTCTTCTGATCAGAAAATCCATCCATGCAGATGTTTGCCTCTATGCACCTCCTGCTGTTCCACTTGTCATTGTTCACCCAACCAGCGTGACACGCAACGTTGAACAGTGTAATTTGATTTAATTGGAAAACTATTTTATGAAAGGATTAGTAGAAGTTTATATTTATCTTATGGCCAAACTAAAGGATGGCTGAAAATTGTGGGAGTTCTGATTTTCTATTACCAACTTTTCTTTATTTTTTCCCCAAAATTTTAATAAAACCTCTAGCTGTAAAACTTTTTCCCCTCACCCATGACGGCACCCATGCGACCTAGGACCTCCCATCCAGGACAGGAAACCTGCTGATATAAAAAGATTCACACCCACACCACACCTCAGTTTAGGTTTCCTGTCCTCCGGATGGGACATGTCTAGGTTCTTCTGCTCCTAGCCTGCTTTTCAGTTTTTAGATTTACACGGAGAGCTGTGGAAGGCCCGGGTCTACTAACCGTAACGGGGCTTTTTTCCAGGCGGCATAAGTCTTCGGTGGAAGCAGCGGCCGAGTCTGTCCTCCTCCTGTCTCCTCCCTCCTCTTTGGGGAGCCGTTGTGGCCGTGTTCAGGCGGCTCCCGCTCCGGACAGGCAGTTTGGGCCTTCATTCAGGCTCCAATATGGCGGCAGGGTTTCCTATCGGGATCTGCGCAGACGCGTGGTCATGTGACCGGAAGTAGCCGTCACTTCCGGTCATATGGGCGGAAGTTTTTGCTGCCTGCCAGATTAGGTTATAGGGCCCATGGGTTAAAAGAAGGCCGGGCGCGTTACAAGTCAGCGCAGGAGGAGGCAGCCAGCTCACATCTATCGCACACAGTGCTGTGCAGGACCGGGTTCCTGAGTGCAGTATGTCCGAGCCAGGTGATATTACACGCGCTGACCCACTGGAATCCTCGAGGCCCTTGAGTCCGGTACTGAGGCGAGGATTGGGATGGTTCTGCACTTCTGGTGCATGGTGAGATCCATTTTAATTGTTTGGGGGTTGTTTTGTTTTATATTTTAGGTTACAAAAACCCCCAAGAAGGTCACATGCAAATCTAAACATAAGGAGTGCAGTGGCTGTAAAACTTCGCTACCTTCTTCATATACAAGACCCTTATGTCAAAGTTGTATCGACAAGCTTGTGATGGAAGAATCCCAGTCTCTGTCTAAGAATATTAAAGCCCTAGTCCGATCTGAGGTCAGATCCTCTATTAAGTCATTGAAGAAGTCCCGACCTCATTCTCCTGAAAGATCTTTATTTAGGGGTAACTCGGATTCTGAAATTTCCGAGGGAGAAGTTGTTTCTTGTCAGGACATTTCAGAGGAAGACTCTTCATCTAATGAAGAAATGGCAGGAAGGGCTCTCTTCCCAATAGAGGACACAGAGCTTCTTCTAAAGGCAGTCAAGACAACTATGCAGTTATAAGATTCTAAACAGCCCAAGTCTATTGCTGACCAAATGTTTGAGGGGTTAGCCCCTAGACACCATAGAGTGTTTCTAGTTCATAAGAATATGGACGCTTTAATTAAAAAAGAATGGAAGAATCCGGACAGAAAGTTCTTCATCCCTTCTTCTATTAAAAGAAAATACCCTTTTGAGGAAATGGTGTCAGATATCTGGGACAAAGCCCCTACTGTAGATGCCCCAGTTGCTAAGATTGCAAAGAAATCCGCCCTTCCCTTTGAGGATTTTGGTTGTCTGGGCAATCCTTTAGATAAAAAGGCAGATGTATATTTAAAAAGAACGTGGGAATCGGCTTCTACTAGTTTGAGACCAGCTATTGCTGCTTCCTGGGTTTCCAGATCTCTTAAACTCTGGTTAAGTCAGTTGGAAGCTCACATTAAGGATAAGACTCCTCGTGAGGAGCTTCTATCTTCTCTTCCTACTTTCATTAAAGCGGCTGATTTCAGCGTCAGACCACAGGATAACAGACCAAAAGATAAGCAGCAATTATGCCAGGTGTCAGGTAGGAGGAAGGTTATCTGCGTTTCTTCCTGCCTGGAGTCAGATTACAAAGAACAAGTTTATGTTAAATGTCTTAAAAGACGGGTTCCAGATAGAATTCGTCAACCGTCCTCCAGATTGTTATGTACGTTCCAAAGTACCTTCAGATCATCTAAAAAGACAGGCTTTGGAGTTAGAGATGCTTTCCCTTTTAGAAAAAGGGGTGGTCTGTCCTGTGCCAGAGGAAGAAATGGGAAAGGGGTTTTACTCACATCTGTTCATGGTGAAGAAACCAAACGGTTCTTTCCGCGTGATTTTAAATTTGAAGATGTTAAACAAATCCCTAAAGTACAAAAAATTTCATATGGAGACTATAAGATCTACTACAAATCTCCTCTTCAAAAATTGTTGGATGGCAAGTGTAGACCTGGAAGATGCCTACTATCATATCCCCGTTCATCAGTCATCCCAGAAATTTTTGAGAACCACGGTCTGGATAAAGGGAGTTTGCAGACATCTTCAATACAGAGCCCTCCCCTTTGGGATATCTCAGGCCCCGAGGCTATTCACCAAGATAGTAGCAGAGATGGCAGCCTTCCTAAGGTTGAAAGGTATTGCCCTGGTACCATACTTAGACGACTTCCTGATTTTTTTTTTCTCGATCAAAGGACATCCTTATAAAGGACATAAATTTTCCTTGCCGTACCCTTGGGAGCCTTGGGTGGAGAATAAATCAGGAAAAGTCGAACCTAGTCGCATCCCAGACTTGTGTCTTTCTGGGGATTCTGTTGGACTCTTGTCAAGAGAAAAATTTTCTATCTTCAAGAAAGAAGGAACAGATAGTTCGGCAAGTCCAACTATTGTTCCTTTCATATGAGTGTTCCATCAGAGTAGCCATGTCAGTACTGGGGCTGCTAACCTCGACCATTCCAGCAGTCACCTATGCCCAAATTCATACAAGGGATCTTCAGTCAGACATCCTGAGGGTTTGGGATGGCTCCCCCAGTTCTTTAGACAAGAATTTTCACCTAGCTTCCTCAGCTCGTGCTTCCCTGCTGTGGTGGATGAATCGATCAAACTTAGACAAGGGAGTTCGTTGGAATGGTCAGAATCAAATTATATTAAGCACAGACGCCAGTTCCTGGGGTTGGGGTGCCCACTCTCAGGGCTATGCCTGGCAGGGGAGGTGGGATTTAATGACGAGATCCAGGTCCTCAAATTTCAGGGAGTTAAAGGCCATTTTAATGTCCCTTCAGGTAGCTCTTCCGTTAGTAATCAACAGGAAGATTTCAATTTACTCAGACAACTCCACAACGGTAGCTTACATAAATCACCAGGGGGGTACCAGGAGTCCAGCCCTTCTGAACCTAGCGAAAGAAATCTTCTCCATTGCAGAACGAAGAGATCTGTTTCTATCTGCTGTCCACCTGAAGGGGAAGGAAAATTCTGTAGCAGATTTTTTAAGCTGTACTTCCCTCAGACAGGAGGAATGGTGCTTGAACAACGAGGTTTTTCTTCACATTATCGAGAAATTTGGTCCCCCCTCCATAGACCTTTTTGCCTCGAACAGGAAGGTAGAAAGGTTTTCTCCCTCAATGTGTGGGATGGTCCCCTAGCCCTAGATGCCCTGACTCAGAATTGGAGTGGGGAGAGGGGCTATGCCTTTCCGCCCTTTTGCCTTCTCTGCCTTCCCTCCATATACTACTATCTTAGATGACAAGGTCGTTATTAGACCTCTTGATTCTTTTCTGCCGAAAGTAGTTTCTGATTTCCACCGTAGCCAGGATGTCATTCTTCCCTCTTTTTGTCCTAAGCCATCTAATGATTTAGAAAGGAAGTTTCACAGCCATAATGTTAAAAGATGTCTGCTGGCTTACCTCAAGGCTACTGCTCTTGGAGAGTTGATGAGAATCTTCTCCTTCAGTTTGAAGGCAGACGTTAAGGTTACAAAGCTTCCTCCAGAATTATTGCCAGATGGGTCAAGATTACTATTATTCTAGCTTACTCTTCCCAAAACCTTGCTCCTCCTTCGGGATTTGGAGCCCATTCCACGAGGGCGGTGGCTACTTCTTGGGCAGAGAAAGCGGAGGCTTCCTTGGCCCAGATTTGCAGGGCAGCTACCTGGAGCTCCCCTCATACCTTTTTTAAGCACTATAGATTAAATCTTAATTCTGATGCTTCCTTTAGGAGAAAGGTACTGCAGGCTGTAGTCCCTCCCTAATTTCTTTAATTAATTTTTCATACTCGCATGGGTGCCGTCATGGGTGAGGGGAAAACTGTAATTGCTTACCGGTAATTGTTTTTCCGGAAACCCATGACGGCACCCCTAGAAATTTCCCGCCACAAAAAAAAAAACACTATTATAAGACTAAGAGTGAGCCCTTCTTTTTGTTATTTCTGAGGGTCCTCCCTCTTTTCTTTGTTGGGGATGTAATTTACCGTATTGGTTCCCTTTGTTGTTTTGTTTCTACTCTTGGTGGAAGTCACGCCTCCGGAGGTTTGTTCATCACTGAGGTGTGGTGTGGTCTGTAATCTAATAAGAATAAGATGACTTGCAATGCCTTCCTTCTGCATGGTCTCATTCTCATTAGTTATCAATCATATTTGCCATCAGTGACCACCTTACCTAAAGGTGTAATGTACCAAAAAACTATAACAAAAACTGACAATACACGGTAGATTAATGTTAATCTAATCCTGACAATTTTGACAAGACCAACTGACTGTCTTATGTGTTTCGTGGACACTTGCCTATACCCAACAGCCAATGTCAGGAGAGGAAAGGATTGGGGAGTTGAATTTCAACATGCCCATTCTTTTAACTTCTGTATCAGAGGTTTCTGACAGTGGTACACTACCCGTATCCTTTTTCCGAATACTTTCACCAGAATATGCATGTGTATCAACCCAGTAATACCAGCTTTCAGTGTTGGGTAATCGCCGCATCAACTCTACTCATATATAAACCATGGCCAGTTCATTTTTTTTAAAAAAGAAGAACTCCCACAAAAAGCTTTATTCTCCGACCTGTTAGAAAGGTGCATGATGTAAACTGTAGTAGAGATAATCTTCTTACTGGTGACTCTATTTGTGAGTTATAACCTCCCTTCTGATCCTCAGCTGTGTCTTGTGACCAGCAGTCTGATCTCCAACTGACACAGGACAAGCAGTCAGTTACTTCTCTATTCATTCCTATGAGACTGACATTAAGTCTCCCATAGGAAAACATAGAGAAACCGACTTCCTGTCCACACACAAGATGCTGTGTCATTTGGAAAGTCAGTGCTGGTCACATGACACAGATGATGATCATAGGGGAGGTTATAACTCACAAATACAGTTGTTGGTGAGAAAATTGCCTTCACTACAGTTTACATCATGTACCTTTCTAACAGTTCAGAATAAAAAAAATTGTGGGAGTTATTCTTTAAGCAAAGTAATAGGGATTTGTTATGTTCAACCATATACTATATGGAGTAACATTTAGTTTGCTGTATAAAGCATACCAGTAAATAATGTAACCCTTGGTTTAGGTCCAAGTAAATTGATCTGACCTAGCTGTACAATTTCTGTTTATGGTTTAGTGCCTAGTGTTATAAATCGAGTTTAAAATTCTAAAGTAAAATGAAGACCCTAGAGATGTCCCATATTCCACTTCTGGTTCCTCACCATCTATGCTACCATTCTCCTCTAAATAGTCCCTGGGCACGTTGTGCTTTATGAAAACATATTTCTTAAGCCTTTGTTAAATCATTGTTGACTGCTATTTTGTTTCTTTGCTGCTCTTGTGATATGCCACTGAAATGAGGGAGACATTTTTCAATGCAGCACTTAGAGACAGAGGATAAGCAATATTTGTCCATTATTTGAGAGCTTTGAAATTGGACTGCACCACAGTTCATAATGTAATATATTGTGAAGGAGCTTGGCCTGGGTGGAAATGCTACATGTTTGTACAATGTGTTTCTGTCTTAAATGTGATTTTCCACATTGTTTAGATCATCCTGTTGGAGTATAAAAAGGTTTACAAAAATACAAAGTTGTTGCAGTTATAAGCTTAGAGCAAACATGTCACTATATTATTGCAGATGTTGGATTCATTTACTGGCAAACAGAATGTGTGTTTTTTGACTATGGCATGATTGTACTGGATGTAGTTTGAAGTGATTCTTCTAGCCTCTGTCTTGTATTGGCACTTAAAGGGGTATTCTCATCTTGGACAATGGGGGCATATCGCTAGGATATGCCCCCATTGTCCTATAGGTGCGGGTCCTGCCGCTGGGACCCGCACCTATATCGAGAACGGGGCCCCCAAAGTGAAGAAGTGCGCACCGCGCAAGCGCGGCCCGCTCTCCATTCACTTCTATGGGGCCACCGCAAATAGCCGAGTGCTGGCTTGGCTATCTCCGTCGGCTCCATAGAAATGAATGGGAGCGGTGGCCGTGCATGCGCAGTGCGCTCCCATTCATTTCTATGGAGCCGACGGAGATAGCCGAGCCAGCGCTCGGCTATTTGCGGGGGCCCCATAGAAGTGAATGGAGAGCGGGCCGCGCTTGGGCGGTGCGCACTTCTTCACTTTAGGGGTCCCGTTCTCGATATAGGTGCGGGTCCCAGCGGCGGGACCCGCACCTATAGGACAATGGGGGCATATCCTAGCGATATGCCCCCATTGTCCAAGATGAGAATACCCCTTTAAAGTGGTTGTGCCAAGAGCACCAAGGATTAGGTGACACTCTAAGTGAGGAAACAGGCCAAGGCCAGGGCAGGCAGAGTTTGTGCATACCAAGAAACTAATCCGAGGTCAGACATCAGAGTATCAGAGTGGGTAAACAGGCAGAAGTTGGGTACACAGCAGCTAAATAAATAATGTTCTTAATAGCAATAGACATTGATCGCTGATTTAATACCATGGCAGAAGCTTCCATGGTTTCTGCTTAGTTTCTTAAATTTTTGTGCCACAGAACTGTTCATGGTTTAGCCCTACTGTATGGAGCTAAACCACAAGAAGACTCCTGCTGCCATTTACCGAAGTGTCCGTACGGAATCCACACCGTGAATGAACATGTCCATTTTTTGCACAGTTTGGAAAACCACACATAAATAATCCATGGACACACGAACAGCTGCATGAACATCCCAGCAATGGGAGGGATTTTCAGAGTGGACACAGCACTGAAATGCGTGAGAAAGATCTGCCATGTGAATATATATATACCATAAGTAATAGGAAAACCTGTCAGGACCCTGTAGGGATCTCACAACTTCAGTTGGTTACTACTGTCCTGGGTTTTCCACCGGAGACTTTTGTGAATATTTATTTCTGAGAGTGAGAGATTAGAGGTTTAGCTCTAACGGTTTGATATTTTAATTTGTATGTTTTTGATGTTTGCAGTATCATGACTAGTAAACTAACTGTACTATTAATGATTTTTTTTTCCTCCTTTTTTCTTCTTATTTCAATATCCCCTTAATCACCTTAGGGGTTTCTCTATGTATAATCCATCTCCCCTTTTAGGGAATATTGTCAGTTTATTAATTGATGGTATATGGTGTATTATGTGGTTATTTGTAGTATGTACATGTATCTGGCTCAGTGATATGTGTACTAATAGATACTGACCAACCCATTTAACTCTCATAGACTTCAATGGAAAGTACTGTGCAACCGCCTCTCCATTGAAATGTATAAAGAATTGACAGACAAGGGTCACCAGTCTAAGTCTTCTGATATGTGAGAGTCCCAGTAGTGGGACCTGAATGTATGAGGCATAAATGCCTAATAATACAATGATTAACTTTGTATTTTTTAATTTTCTTTTTAACAAAAATACTAGAAATCAATTAAAGGAGTTATCCCATGAAATGTATTGGTACACACTGAATTGGAAATTTCAATTGAAGTATTATTGCAATCTGCATTAAATAAAAATATTGTTGGTTTTATATGTAAATTACATTTTTCGCTATTAGCACCCCCTGCTGTTTCTCCTGTAGTCAAAATTCTGGTTCACCTTCTCCTGCATACAGTGCACTAACATACTCAATAGCTTCCCCGCTTCCTTATACTCCCCTCAATGTCAGCATAGGGATCGCATAGAAAAGCAGATGATTATCACATGAGATAAGCTACTGCCCACCCACAGAAAATGAAAAGACAAGAGCTGCAGAGCAGTGACTAAGAAACTAAAATTGGTGAAAATTACACTGAGAGCTGTGTTCTCAGCATTAATATAGTTAAAATAAATGAATGCTTTACTCCAAATGCACATTTTAAATTCATTTGCTAACCCCTTTAAAGGAAATGTACTCCAAAATGATGCCTAAAAATACATCCTGTGTCACAAAAAGGAGGCCTCCTGTACATGACTGCAAATTATTATTTTACTGAAAGCAATTTCTTGAAAGCAACACTTAGAGTTTTCTGAGACTTTTTTCCAGAGGATAGGTCATTAGTATCAGATTGGTGGGGGTCTGACAACCAGGACCACCTCCAATCAGCTGTTTGAGAAGGCTTCAACGCTGCCAGTAGCACAGCGGCATTCTCAGCCTACGCCATGTGACGTCACGTTCATCAGTCGTAGGGCTTAGGCGCATAAAAGTGAATGGGGCTGAGCTGCTATACCAAGCACAGTTACTATACAATGTACGGCGTTGTGCTTGGTGAGCTTTGAGAAAGCCACTGCAGCACTGGTGCCTTCTCAAACAGCTGATTAGATACTGATGACCTGTCCAGAGGATTTGTCATCAGTATAAAAGTCTCTGAACAAACTCTTTAAAGGAAGGGGTATAATGACGTAAAACAGCACCATAGAAATGCAGGTGACTATAGCATTAAATAACACATACATATCGCCATGCATCCAGATGTACAGATCTCAACCCAGTTTAAGTAATGCCATTTTGAAAATTATTTCAGATTACCGATAAACCACTCATTTAGCTCTTAAGGGTTCAAACTCAATCTAGAGAATCCGTTTGTCTGCGCTGTGCTCCAACCACTGTGCATTGTGACAGCCTAGAGAGCTTTAAGTAAGCCCTGTGGTATCTGCAGAAGGTGAACGTTATTTCTATATATCGATCTTAGGCTTGGAAGTGCTTAGTATTTAATATTCAACATTCTGCTTGCAAGTCAGGAAACCATTATCTTGTATTGATTAAAAAAGTGAGGCTCCATCTCTCCTTTTCTCTATAGAGCATACAGCTCTGGTTTGTTTGGCTGTTGCATATGATTTAGAATTGGCTTCATACATGAAGGTTTGTGTATTTTTGTATCATAGGGATGATATAGTACAGGGCTGGCCAACCTGAGGCTCTCCAGCTGTTGTAAAACTACAACTCCCACCATGCCCTGCTGTAGGATGATAGCTGTAGGCAGACTGGGCATGCTGGGAGTTGTAGTTTTGCAACAGCTGGAGAGCCGCAGGTTGGCCAGCCCTGATATAGTATGATGGGGCTGCATCTTGGGTAAGAAATTTATGGTTTGTATAGACCTCTCCTGCACAAAGGGATTTTTTGAAAAACCAAAGCGTAAGGCTCTGTTTATAATGCCATTAAAAGCCTCCTTTAAGGGTTCTACTGGGTTTCCCTCATTTGTGATGGCAAAAATAGCATGTGCTTCAAAAGGGCTGAAATCTTTCTGGTGCAGATTTTGACCTCCCTGTTGGCACAACCAGACCAGTCACCCCGCCTCCTGCTCCAGGTCTCTGGCGGTCTGGCTTCCCTCTCCTGCTTGGCAGCTAAAGCTATTGGAATATTGGTGCTCAATCTACTCCACACAGGCTTAGGCCTGCTTGCATTCTGTTCTCTCCCAACAGAGTGCATATGTGTGCACCCTAATCTTCTCCAGCCTATGACTATCTGACCCAGGGTATTTAAAGGGCATCTATCAGCAGATTTGTACCTATGACACAGGATGACCTGTTTCATGTGCTCTTGGCAGCTGAAGGCAACTGTGTTGGCTCCATGTTCATATGAAATGAAGTTTTAATATATGCAAATTTTTCTCTTGGAGCAAGAGGGTTGTTGCTGTTACACCTAGAGGCTCAGCTCTCTCTTTAACTGTCACGTCTTCAACACTTTATTAGTGATTAGCAGGGCCAGGCCATGAAAACATAATCAAACCTGGCCCTGTCAATCAAATTGCAGAGGATGCAGCATTTGCAGAGAGAGCAAAGCCTCCAGGTGTAACAGCAACTCCCCTGTTGCTCCTAGAGCCTCATATGAACAAGGGCTCTAACACAGATGCTTTCAGCTTGCCATGCAACAGGTCAACCATTTTCATGGATACAAATCTGACAAATGCCCTTTAAGGCAGGGATGCTTTACCTGTGGCCCTCCAGCTGTTACAAAACTACAACTATCAGCATGCCCTAATAGCTTTAGTCTGTCCAGTAATGCTGGGAGTTGTAGTTTTGCAATAACTGGAGGGACGCAGGTTGGGCATCCCAGCTTTAAGGCAATTTCTCCTTTGGAGAGATGCCTGAGCAATAGTGGATCTAGTTTTCTAGTTTCCCTGTGAAGGTGCACTATATACGTTCTGATAACCCTGCCAGACCTTTGTATGACTCTCGTATTGACCCTTTGCAGTCCGTTCTGACCTTTGGCTTGATTATTAGGTTGAACGTACTCTGCCTGTCCTGACCTTGTTTCTTGACTATGGTTTGCTTGATCCCTTGGTGCTCTACATTGGTGTCTCTTGACCCCATGGGTCAGCAGTCACTTGAACAGAGACTACTCCAAGTGGTAGAGAACTGGTAGTTCCCTTGCCTCAGTGTTTGAATCCCTGTGCAGGGTTTAAAGGGTGAAGACCAGGAGTGACCCCAAGTCAGATCTGTTCAAGAGGCACAGCAGATCCACATCTGCTTCCGTTACACCGATTCACTTTCATTGGAGGGTGGATTATCATTAGGTTCTGTGCAGAATCCACAAGGAAATCAAAGTCAGATCCGACCTGTGAGAAGATAGCCTAATACATTTATTTCATTATGGACCATGGTGATTTTTAGAATTGGTCCACTTCTTTAATCAGGTTATTCTCCAGTAGATAGATCATAATAATACAATGTATAAAACGGCCCTTGAGAGATTTCCTCCTGGCCCCTGCTGATGTCCAATTCCATAGCTAATGCTATTTCCATCTTCTCGATTTAGCTGAGAGAGCTGCAAATATAATTTAATACATTTACAACACTAATAGATGACTTTTCTTGCTGCTGCTTTTATTATCACTCAATACTGTGTCGATACACTGCCCTATTTTAGTGGCTTTTTTTGTTTGTGACTAAATTTAACTCCAAGTCCTGTGCTTTTTAGGTGAAACAATACTGCAAAGATTTGGCTCTCAGCTTCCTTTTCATGAATTTCATTTTATGTTTTTATAAATTATTACTGACATCAGGAACAGGACCAAGATTATATCAGTACCATTCCCCAGAGTAGAATGCCGTAGCAGCAGATCTCTAAAGGAGTGAATACAGGGCATGACAGTGCTTCGAGGAACCCCACCAAATGCCAAGCTTTATAAAACCCTGAGGTTTTTATTACGTCTACATTTTGATCTGAAGTGATCTTAGAGAACATTTCAGAAAAGGAAGAACATCAGCAAGCAAGACTCTGGGATCCTGTGTGTTATATGGAATTGCTAGTCCCAGTATAGTAGCTGGATACACTTGCTTCATTAATAGCTCCTGCCTCTGTTTCCTCACATTCACAAAATATAACTGGTGAACTGATAAAGCCATCGTAGTTTTTCCAAAACTATCCTCTGGACCCCTGAGCTACTGCTGTGTCTCTTATTTTTTGCAAAAATCAGACAGAAATGATCTTTTTGGTATCTCGGTCTAATTGGAGATTCTCATATACATATAGTAGAAATACAGGCCCTGATTTATTAAGACTAGCAACTGCTACACCGGTCTTAAGTGGCCCTATGCTGCTGGAGGAGGCATTTCATTTATTACAAGGTGCAGATTCTGGTGTAAATAATGATAAATGTGCAGATCAGCCTTCCCACACCCCCTTTTTTGAAACTGGTGAGGGCTTAGGGAAATGCCAAATCTCCCCCACAGTTTCTAGCATACAGTAAGATTTTAGTTGTTATCTTGTGGAATTTGTAGTTTTCAGCCATGTCCCCAGTTGCCCGGCTTTACACCCTGCCTCCTGACATTACTTGTTGGATAGCATAGAAGTTTTAAGGAATTTTGGCCATTATTCTCCATTATAAAGCATTTTTCTGCTTTTTCATTGCTAAAGACCGTTCTTCACAATGTCATGATGACAGAGATTTATTTGTGGACACATTGTGTTCTGTAGTAATCTTATTGATCCTGTACAAAGACCGATGATAATTGCAATGCTAGAACAATTTATTAAACGCTCTGTTTCTGCATGCATTTTAACCAGGCTTACAACTCCATCAAGAATTCACAAATCAAGTGGGGAATGTGAGTATGGATTTTTCCTTGCATCATAACAGCTGATGTATTTGGTTAACAATAGGTCCACAGCTTTAGTGCAAAAACCATATTTTCCATGAATTAAAGCCATATCACCGGTGCAGCGCCTTTCGGCAGATTGTGTGTCTGTGCTGCTTACTTATACTGTAGTTTGTTTCATTACACATTGTGCTGTTAGAAGGTTGCAAACAGTGCAACTTAATTTGACATAGTTTTAGTCCTGATTGTGTTATGTGAGTGAAGTAATTCCTTATGATTCTGTGTAACAAAGGGCTCTTAATTAGACTTTGGCTGCAAAGAATTGTGAGTAATTACCAGATTAATGTAATCTTGTTAGATTGGAGAGTATCTTTCTATGGTAATACATGAAATCGTGTTTGTACAAATTCTAAAAATGTTGATTTTTTTTTTTTTTCCCTTTTTTGGATTACTGTCTATTGAATGCTTTCCCCCCATCTCCATAGGATTAAAGGGGTTGTGCAGTTCTTAGATATTGGGATAGGTCATAGAGATCAGATTGGCAGGTGTTCCGGGAGTCATTTGAATGGAATGAGCAGTTGTAATTACACTGCCCTGACTCTCCAAGGAGGCAATGCGCAGGTCATTTCGAAAAGAAAACAGTACTTGCGCAAGCATCTCTACCCATTCAATCAGTTGATCAGCGGGGTTCCCAGAAGTCTGACCTCCGCAGATCTGATATTGATGTCCTATCCTCAGGATTAGTCATCATTATCTTAGCACTGCACAACCTTTTTAAGTTGCACGTAGTGTTATGTGATTACTACACTCACAAAAGCCTTCAACCCAAAATCACAGGACATAACATTCAATCTACTTATCACATTAGATTTGCAGTGCAGTCCTTAGCAAAGTCACACTGCAGCCCTGGTGTCGCAAATATTGATATTAATTTGGGTCCAGCTCTTCCCCCCTCCCTCCCCTATTCCAGTATATAGTATATGTTTGTGTGCGCAGATCTGTGTCTGGTCATCTAGGGCCTTTGAAGTTGTCTTCTATCTAATCACAACTCAGCAACCCCAGAAAACACAGGACTGGCATCATAAAACTCAAGAATCTAGCTACACTCAGATCCTCCACAGTGACATCAGAGTATGGGGGAGGGATATAGAAAAAGAACCTTCATAAGTTAGAAAAAACAATCACTGGGTGTCATTTCTTGGTGGCTCACCGAAGTAGTGAAGATTAGTCCTGGTCCTGGATGACCACGGAATCTGAGCTAGCTGAAAACCAAAAGCACAAGCTTCTGGTGATGGTGCGGCGATCAGAGGAGCCAGAGCTTTTGTGCGGCAGCCCCTGTCATAGTGAATGGAGGAGGCTGCTGCATAGTCTTTCCTATTTAGCCCTTGTCTGTAATGATTGCTTGTTATAGTTCCCTGTGGGGAGTAGGGAGTAACTGAAGGCTTCCTGTAAGGCCTCTTTCACACTAGCGGCAGTCCGGATCCGGCAGGTGAAGGGTGCCATCGGATCCGGACTGCCGCAGGGACATGTGTGGGGCCGGCCCCACGCATGTCACACAGTACCATCTACAGGCATTCACACACATACACACAAACACATACATACTTACATACTCCAGGCAGGCATGCAGGCCGCACGTCTTCACGCCCAGGAGGCGCGCAGCTATAACTATTCCCCACAGCGCCCTCTGCTGGGCGCTGTAGGGAATCGTCATAGCGGCGCGCCTCCTGGGCATGAAGACGTGCGGCCTGCCTGCCTGGAGTACGTAAGTATGTATGTGTTTGTGTGTATGTATGTCTGTCTGTGTCTGTCTGTCTGTATGTATGTGGTTACGGATCCGTCCTGAACGCCATTGAAAGTCAGTGGAGGGCGGATCCGTTTACCATGTTGGTCACACCAAACGGATCTGTCCCCATTGACTTGCATTGGGGGTCATTCCGGATCCGTCTTGGTGCGGATGCCTGGACCGGAGAGAAAACCGCAGCATGCTGCGGTTTGTTCTCCGGTCTGAAGACGGAACGGAATGCTTTCAGGAGCATTCCGTTGTCTTCAGTTTTGTCCCCATTGACAATGAATGGGGACAAAACTGAAGCGCTTTTTTCCGGTATTGAGCCCCTATGACGAAACTTAATACCGGAATTTAAAAACGCTAGTGTGAAAGTAGCCTAAGAGTGTGAGCTCTTGAAACAAACATTAGTGGTGGCAGTGTTAAGGTATTACTGGGGAATGGTAATAATTTAGATAAATCAGTTGTTTTTGTATTGGCCGTTGAGCCAAACCCACCATATCACGTGAACTCGAGTGAGGGTGATCGTGACACCAGGGCATGAGATAAGTCACCAGAGTGCCTTTGTCTTAAATCAGTTGACCAAGATAATGAAAAACTTGGCGAAAGGGAGCTAATGTAATGGCATAAAATACCCAATAATTTCCTGTTAAATTCCTCGCCACTATATTATATATTGTATTGGATATTGTTTCTTTTATGTTGTCATATTCCTTCTCTTTCGCCACCCTTTTAATAATCTTCAACATCCTTCTTTAAAGTTTGTGGCATTTACTTGTATTAGCCTATTATATGAACCTTTTTTTAATATTGAAAGCTCATTTGATCTTGGGATGCATTCATATGTAGCAGATGTGTTGCAGATGTTTCTGCAACTGTCTATTTAATCTGAAGTAAAGACCCTATTGAGATATGAGGGATGGGTTTTTCCAGTTGCAGATATTTACAGTACATGTGAATATATTCTTTTGTGTACTTAAGTTTTTTGCGGTTGTAGGGGCCACAGCAGGGTTGTTGAGGATTTAAAGCAAGGCATTGCCGTTGAATTGCATTGCAGCTTTTTACAGGCGGGCGTACTGCATTGGTTCAGCTATTGATGGCAATGAAATGGGGATTTCTGTGTGGAACCAGATCATTTCCTGTACAGCAGCGAATGGAACCTCATCATATGGCAGTGTATGAGTTACAGAGTCATGAATGAGCAAGAACTTGGGTGGCTGGTATTGTATCTTAAATGTAATGACGCAGTAAAAATTAAAATCTGGATTTAATTAGAAGATTGCATCACATTTTACTGGACAGGAATCATTCAGAAAGGATTGTCACATATGGACATCAAATTTCAAATTAAAGTCAGGCTGCCGATCAGCAAGGACCAGCTTCAGAAATCACTGTAGATCAGCTGCTATTGTGGGGGAATCTGCATTCAACCATACATTTCTGCTACAATGGCTACTAAAGGGGAAATGTAGTATTACATGGTGGTCATTCAATTTAAATACAGCCTATTCAGTATGGCAGAGCAAGAGCCTCTTTGTTAGTGGTTATGTGCTCTGGCTACTAGATTGGGGGCGCAAGCGGGGGACCCCATTATTCCAGAGATGGTACATGGAAGGTGATTTTCTTTAAAGGGTTTGTCCGGGTCTTTAGTATTGATGACCTATCCTCAGGATAGGTAATCAATATCAGATCAGTGGGGGTGCAGGTTTGCGATCAGCTGTATGAGGAGATGGTGCGTGTAGTGTGAACATGCCATCTCCCTTCTCTCTTCTGGTTCACAGTTGCTGTCTATGGCAAAGCAGCTGCAGCAGGAAAAGAGACAAGGAGACAGCATGTGCACACCGTCTCCTCATTAAGCTGATCGATGGGGATGCCGGGTGTCGGACCCCTGCTGATCTGATATTGATGACCTATCCTCAGGATAGGTCATCAGTATTAAGAGCCCAGACAACCCCTTTAAGTGGGTATGATTGTACAAGATATGTTTAGTGAAGTTTTTGAGGTAATGCTCTAATGTCTGTATTTTATGTGGTTTAATAAAAAGAGAAATGTTACGTCTGGCTGGACTTGTGCAGCCATTTTCTGTAGCTATTGGGGAAAATATGAATATATAGTCTACATAACCTAAGGGGAAAAAAGTGCAGCTGACCATAATTGAAGGCGCTGTAATTCCTTATTCATTAGTATAAGTACAGGAATAAAGACCTTAGATCTGTTTAAATGAAACATAAAGCAAATGTGAAGAAGAAAAATTAAACAAAGATGGCATGTTTCAAAGGCCAAACTGAGCTTTTGTCCACTATGAAATAAACGGCCCAATATAAGACAGGCAACGTCTATCGATGCCTCAGTGTGCGCCGACCAGAATGTCTGTGTCATTCTACAAAGCCAAGGGCTGAGAAAGGATTATCTACCTTGACTATAAGCCCAGGATATATGTGACTATTAACTATTTTTCAATAAAATGCTGAAAGAGATTGTCTAACGTGAAAAGCTTCTTTAGAAATCTGTTACAATGAAATGAGAAGTGGCTTGGGTATACTTGGCCTGCATTTAGAAAACTCATGAGACAGCCTTTGGAACATTTGCCAGCTATGAGATCATAGACCAAGTCCCAAGAAAAAAGAAAAATGTGACCCCAACATTATAAAAATTCTTAGCGATGCACTCAAAGGGCTTTTTTTTTTGTCATGTTGAGTGGGTCATAAAATTAAGAAAAAAGTTAAAAATATTCCTGCATTGTGTCAGTTTACATTAGTTAAAGTTTTAATAATTGGATAAAGCCTTACAAGAAATAGTGGATAAGTTTACAGAAAGCATTGCTAGAAATATTGAATACGTTTACAAAAACATTGCAGGAAATATTGGATACATTTAATGGTTCCTCCATTTTTGGGACATTTGATTTATCAATTTTAATTACCGGTATATATTTTAAAGCAGCTAATTCAAATATATTATTAAATTGGCATGCCCTTATGCCACACGTTGCAGTTGTGATCTAAGGATTGGATTGTAGGAGTGAACATATTAGGGGAGATATATCATCCCTCTACACCACAGTCCCGATGTAAAAAATAGTTGCAGACCATGGTTTTGTGACTTTTTAAATATCAGCGCACTTTAATCAAGAAAAATGGCCTGTGGACCCTGACAATTATCATCATTAATGCCAGTTTTCTGGCATAAATGATGACTGAAACCTATGCCAGCTATGGGCTGGTGTGGTTTTCAATCTATGTGCACAGACCGCTGCAGGATGCTCTTAAAGGGGTTTTCCAGTTGTTAGAAGTTATCCCCTATTAACTAATAGTCTGGTGAGGGTCCTACTGCAGGGACCTCCATCAATCATGAGAACCTAGTCCCTGTACCCCTCAGAACCCCCCAAAATGAAGGGAATGGCAGGTAAGGCATGAAAATCCACTGTCTATGGGAATTCTGGAAATATCTGAGCACTGCACGTGACTGTCTCTGGTACACCCATACTGATGAATGAAGTAGCAGTGCGATTCTTTGACCTGTACTTTGTCTCAGGGACTCCGTGGGGTATGTGGTTCCTTTCTTGGGATCAGTGAGGGTCCAAGCCTTAGTAATCTAATAGTAGGGAATAACTTATAACAACTGGAATATCCATTTCATTTATGACGAGTCCTCCAGAGGCATGGCGACATGAAGACCAACTTGCAAACATCGGTCTTGATAAATGACCCCCACTGTATATAAAACCCATACATGGGGTAGCTGCACCAATCCAAGCTGTGACAAGGAGTGGGAGTGAGGCTGTAATTGGCAACCGGAAAGTCCTGTGATGAATCTGGCTTAAATTGAGAAATTGCTTTCCTACAATTTTGGTTTTTTTTAGCTGAAAAGAGAGAAAATTATGGTACATTAGTTGCATTTAGTGCTGCTCTCAGTTTTCTGGTATAAATTCATGTATAATTCGGCCTCAAAAGTTTTACTTACCAAGTTGACTGGGAAAGTAGATTGAAGATTGAAAACTGAAGATTCTCCTTTACAGTCCATCATTCATTATTCTGGTAATAAAAAAAATATGTATAAAATTCTGTCCCAATGGAAGCACATTCAAATTTTTCATCGGGTTTCAAGCCAGTGAAAATGAATGTGATTTGTTGTCAGGTTCATTGAGGCTTTCAATTATGTTTTCATTGAATAAATATTAGACATAAATGCAGTTTTTCTTAATGCCATTAACAACTAACTTACGGTAAATCAATGTTAAGTACATGGTAGAGGAGCTGTACCAGTGCACGGAGCCATGCAGCCTACATCCGCTGCCATACAAACTGTGTCAGACATTATACAGTATGTATAGATGTAGTAGAGTTAACATACATGCTTTCTGAGACGTGTAATCTAAACTAAATTTGTTAAGCAAACACCTAATGTGTTAACGCAATGAGTTAACAAATTTGAGTTAGGAGTTTGTGTGTTAGCCCTGCTACATCTGTATGATGACATTCTCTCCTAGATGCATTACTTCTAATGAGTCCAGTAAAGCATGCCATGATTTTGTTTCTGTCAACTTCCATGAAAATAGAGACATTCAGAAGTACAGTAGATGGCTCATGCACCTCTATGGAACCCCTTTTTTATGGATACATATAAAACATATGCATGAGCTGTTAATGAGACATGTCTTAGATTCACATCTACCTTCTCTGAGCATTCTACATTTTTAAAATGATGCCCATTGGCAGCTAGGAAATTTAGGCGCCACAAGAGCCGGCTTCTGTTCAGTAGACCTGTTCTGTGACTGAGAATCTTTTCATAATTACTTTCACTGGTAGATAATTACTATGCATTTTTCCTTGGTGCTGCTCATCAATTTTGTAATCCTTGTCTCATCTGTTTTTCAAATTTTGCAGAAATGTCATTAATCTATACAAAGCTCCTTTCCCTGGATCAGAAATCAACATTTCCTTTGTATTATTCATAAATGTACTTTTGAAGCTGAGTTTGGAGTCTTCCCTCAATGTGACTGTCCTATGCTAAGTTATAGACTGATTGATTCAGTATATCAGATTCACACTTCAGTTCACCAATGTGAAAACTGTAGCATTTATTTATTATATTTTTTGAAAAAAAAGAAAGCAAATGCGTTATTTTGTACCTCTGAACACTTGATAAGGTCACTGCGAGCTTTAGTTAAAGTTCACGTTGTGTTTCTCTGCAGTAAATTCCTTTGCTCTATCACTGAATATTTGTCTTTGATATTTGTAATATAAAAGTAAAAAAATAAAAAAATTTGAACAAGGGCTAGAAAAAAAGAGAACTTCATGTTGCACGCGCACTTTCTTCTAAAATGCAAATCCTCCTTGTCTTTTTTATTAGCATCAATTAGACAAATGTATTAGCCCTTATCTTGAGGTCAGATTTATTATGAACTGAAAGCGTGTCTTGTTTAATTATTCAGCACTCAATGCAGCAATTATCTGTTGATATCATCCTGGCGAGGCTCATAATGTTTGCATTGTTTTTTAATGTCCGTGTCCATAATTAAAAAAAACAAAACCATAGAATACTGTGAAAAGAAGGGAGTGAAAGAAAGTGCCCCCTTGAAGTAAGTCGTCTAGTTCGCTTGATTGTCCTCTTTACTACATAGGCGATATTATTTAAAAGGGCTAGCACATGTCCCTATGTTTAAATGTTTGGGTTTCTGTATGGATTCTGTATATTTTAATACTCAGCATATTACGTAAGATGTTATATTAATTAGATCCATGCACCGATACCTCACTAAGGGCTCATGGACTTCAATGTGTGTTTTGTGCACCATATTTTGAGTCAAAGGTAGAAGCTATTGAGGTTTGTTTTATTTCCTGCTATGTCTCTTAGCTATGACAATTACTGTACATCCGTGTACAACTCTAGGAATTAGAAACACTACCTATGGAATAAATAAAGGATTCATTAGGGTTGTAATACACAGCAGATAAGCTATTTTTCAGCCAAATACACCAATTCTCATTGGGATCAGCTGACAGTCTAATGTGTATGAAGGCAGCCCAGCTGTCACCCGACATCTGCCATCAGGGAGAAGAAGAATCAGACGTGTGTTGCCAGAAATGGATTGGATCAAGGATGCATTTTTATGAGTCCAAAATGATACAGCAGTTTAGATATTGCCAGCTTATAGGGGTTGTACAAGTTTAGAAAAACGGCTAAGTTCTTCTAAAAACAGGGCCACATCTGTTCAAAGGTTGTGTGTTGTACAATGCATTTGGAAAGTCTTCAAACCCTTTCACTTTTTTCACATTTTGTTTTGATGCAGACTTGTGCTAAAATAAAATAAAAACATTAACTTTTCCCCCATCTATCTGCACTTAATACCACATAAAGTGAAAACAGAATTTTAGAAATGTTTGCAAATGTATTAAAAAGGGAAAACTAAAATTTCACCCTTTCCTATGACCCTTGAAATTTAGCTCTGGGGGGCCCCTATTTCTCTTGCTCATCTTTGTTTCTACATTGATTGATTGGAGTCCACCTGTGGATTGGACATTATTTAAAAATACACTCCCCCCTCCCCGTCTAATGCATTTCAAAGCAAAAACAAAGCAATGAGGAGGAAATAACTGCCCGTAGAACTCAGAGACAGGATTGTGTGGAGGTACAGATCTGGTGAAGGGTACAAAAAAATTGCTGCTGCACTGAAAGTTCCCAAGAGCACAGTGGTCTCCATAATTCTTAAATGTAAGATGTTTGGAAAAACCAGGACTCCTCCTAGAGCTGGCTCCTCCACTAAACTAAGTAATCAGGGAGAAGGGCGTTCGTAAGAGAGTTGACTAAGAACCCAATGATTACTCTGGCTGAGCTCCAAAGATCCTGTGTGCAGATGGGAGAAACCTCCAGAAAGTCAACGATCACTGCAGCATTCCATGAATCTGGGCCCTATGGTTGAGTGGTCAGAAAAAAAAGCCTTTCCTCTGTAAAAGACACATAAAACACACTTGGAAGTTTGCACCTAAAGAGCTCTCAGACTGTGAGAAACAATATTGTCAGGTCTGATGAAACCAAGATTGATCTTTTTGGCCTCAATTCTAAGCACCATGTTTGGAGGAAACCAGGCACTGCCCAATACCATCCCTTCAGTGAAGCATGGTGGTGGCAACATCATGCTGCGGGGGTCTTTTCAGTGGCTAGGACCAAGAGACTTAAGTACAAAGTAGCAAAGTACAGAGATATTCTTAATGAAAACCGGATCTAGAATGCTCTGAACCTCATACTGGGCTGAAGGTTTACCTTCCAAAAAAGAAAATTGCTGTCAGCACACAGCCAAGACAACACAGGAGTGGCTTAGGGACAACCATGTGAATATCCTTGAGTGGCCTAGCCAGAGCCCTTAACTGAACCCAATCAAACATCTCTGGAGAGACCTGAAAATGATTGTCCATCAACAGACCCCATTCAATCTGATGGAGTTGAGAGGATCTGCAGAAAAGTATTATGGAGACCCCCAAATCCAGATGTGCAGACCTTGTGGCATCATACCCAAGAACAGAGACATTTGAAGCGTCTTTGGCAGCCAAAGTATAGATTAAAGGCTCTGAATACTTATGTCAATAAATAAGGATATATTAATGTGGATAAATGTAAAGTTGTACATCTGAGTTTTAATAATCTAAGTGCATCATATGTTCTGAGATGAGTTAGACTAGGAGAGTCATTTGTAGAGAAGCATTTGGGTGTACTTGTAGATTATAGATGAAATAACAGCATGCAAGGTTAATCAACTACTTCTAAGGCGAGCAGGATATTATCATACCGTATATTAAAAGAGACATGGACTCACAGGATAGAGATATAATGTTACCACTTTACAAAAATGTTGCTGTGGCCTCATCTGGAATATGCAGTGTAGCCCTAAAGATTGAAAAAGTACAAAGGAGAGTAACTACACTGATAAGAGGCATTAAGGGTCTTGGTTATGAGTAGAGATGAGCGAGTAGTGTTCGATCGAGCTGGTATTCGATCGAATACTACGATATTCGGCGTGCTCGATTTCTTTCGAGTATAACGGCGATGGCGCACTTAGAATTCGTTTCCCCTCCCACCTTCCCTGGCGCTCTTTTTCCACCAATCACCATGCAGGGGGGGTATGACAGGCACGCTGAGCACGCTGGCATCGCGAAAACGGCGTCTACATGCATTGGCTGGAAAAACCATGTGACCTCGAATATTAAAAACTCAGCTCTTCCTGCTCGTTCGCATATGCTGCGTGAACTTAGTCAGGGACAGAGGCTGGAGAAGGGAGAGACAGGTTTTAGCTGTTGGACAGGCAGGAGCGTGATTAAAAGCCCTTATCAGGGCTACTATAGTGCAGTACAGTGATAGCTTTACTACAAGATACACTTTACAGAGAACGGCTGCCGTATTCAGGGATAGCTGCTGGAGTAGGGACAGAGAGAGGCATTAGTGGTGTATTAGGTGCTCTGCTACATACCAAACTATATTTGGCACTACTGCTGTGTACCTTGAAATATACAATATATAGGCCTTTCAATTGGCAACTGTACTGTGCGTTCTCTTGCAAAGTAATTTCTCATACCTGGTGTTCATACACACCGTCTGATCACTTAGTACACGGCTGTGTACCTTGAAATATACAATATATAGGCCTTACAATTGCCAACTGTACTGTGCGTTCTCTTGCAAAGTAATTTCTCAAACCTCAGGCCTCAACAGCGGTGTAACCCGCCCCCTGCTTAACTGTCCCATAAAGGCAGGGATTCTGGATGAGCGGGATCCTGGCTGACCCTCACCAGCGCGCATTGTATCCCCACTGGCTTCAACAAGGCCCCCAACAGCATTTCCGCGCCCCCGTCCTCGTCCACGTCCTATTCTGTGCGTTCTCTTGCAAAGTAATTTCTCAAACCTGGTGTTCATACACACCGTCTGATCACTTAGTACACGGCTGTGTACCTTGAAGTATACAATATATAGGCCTTTCAATTGGCAACTGTACTGTGCGTTCTCTTGCAAAGTAATTTCTCAAACCTGGTGTTCATACACACCGTCTGATCACTTAGTACACGGCTGTGTACCTTGAAATATACAATATATAGGCCTTACAATTGCCATCTGTACTGTGCGTTCTCTTGCAAAGTAATTTCTCATACCTGGTGTTCATACACACCGTCTGATCACTTAGTACACGGCTGTGTACCTTGAAATATACAATATATAGGCCTTACAATTGCCAACTGTACTGTGCGTTCTCTTGCAAAGTAATTTCTCATACCTGGTGTTCATACACACCGTCTGATCACTTAGTACACGGCTGTGTACCTTGAAATATACAATATATAGGCCTTACAATTGCCAACTGTACTGTGCGTTCTCTTGCAAAGTAATTTCTCATACCTGGTGTTCATACACACCGTCTGATCACTTAGTACACGGCTGTGTACCTTGAAATATACAATATATAGGCCTTATAATTGCCAACTGTACTGTGCGTTCTCTTGCAAAGTAATTTCTCATACCTGGTGTTCATACACACCGTCTGATCACTTAGTACACGGCTGTGTACCTTGAAATATACAATATATAGGCCTTACAATTGCCAACTGTACTGTTCGTTCTCTTGCAAAGTAATTTCTCATACCTGGTGTTCATACACACCGTCTGATCACTTAGTACACGGCTGTGTACCTTGAAATATACAATATATAGGCCTTTCAATTGGCAACTGTACTGTGCGTTCTCTTGCAAAGTAATTTCTCAAACCTGGTGTTCATACACACCGTCTGATCACTTAGTACACGGCTGTGTACCTTGAAATATACAATATATAGGCCTTACAATTGCCAACTATACTGTGCGTTCTCTTGCAAAGTAATTTCTCAAACCTGGTGTTCATACACACCGTCTGATCACTTAGTACACGGCTGTGTACCTTGAAATATACAATATATAGGCCTTTCAATTGGCAACTGTACTGTGCGTTCTCTTGCAAAGTAATTTCACGGCTGTGAAGGCAAAATATTGTAACCAAAAAAAAATAAAATGCGGCGGGGGGCTAGCGGAATAGGACGTGGACGAGGACGGGGGCGCGGAAATGCTGTTGGGGGCCTTGTTGAAGCCAGTGGGGATACAATGCGTGCTGGTGAGGGTCAGCCAGGATCCCGCTCATCCAGAATCCCTGCCTTTATGGGACAGTTAAGCAGGGGGCGGGTTACACCGCTGTTGAGGCCTGAGCAGGTTGAACAGGTGGTGCAATGGATAGCCGATAGCGCTTCCACACAGTTGTCCACCAGCCAGTCATCCACACAGTCTCACTCTGACCCTCCTTCCTCCACACCTGGCCAACAGAGTCATCCCACCATTGACCCCTCCCAGGAGCTCTTTTCGGGTCCTTTTTCAGATGTGCCGGAAGAATCCCAGGAGCTAGCAGAGGAATTTGTTTGTAGTGATGCCCAAACACTTGAGTTTTCGCCATCTCCTGCTGATGTGGACCCTGAGCCAGCATCTGTTATCATGAGCGATGATGATGATGAGACACAGTTGCCATCAAGGGAGGCTGTTGGAATGTCCAGTGGGCAGCAGGAGGAGCAGAGTGAGGAAGTGGAAGAGGAGGTGGTGGATGACGAAATGACAGACCCCACTTGGCCAGGGGTGATGTCCAGCGAGGAAAGTAGTGGAGAGGTGGTGGTCTGCGCAGCACCGAAAAAGGCAGCAAGAGGCAGAGGGATGTCCAGAGGCAGAGGGATGTCCACAGGCAGAGGGATGTCCAGAGGCAGAGGACAGTCCAGACAGAGAAGTGAGGCCACAGCCAGCAGGGGCGAAGCTGTTCCCGGCAGCGGGCAGTCGCGCGAAGCTCCCCCATCGAGGCCTCGTACTTCTGTGGTGTGGAGATTTTTTAATGTTTGTGCGGATGACAAACTGAGCGCGGTTTGCACACTCTGCCACTCAAAACTGAGTAGGGGCTCTGAGAAGAGCAATATGACCACCTCAGGCATGCGGCGTCACTTGGAAGTCAAGCACTGGGCTGAGTGGGAGAGAGCAAACGCAATACAACCTGCGCCTGGTCTTGCTGCCACTGCCTCTTCCCCTGTGTTGTGTGCTGCCACTGCGGTCCAGACCTCCAGCCAGGACACCTCCACATCTGCCTCTGCTACTTTGGGGCCTTCTCCTTCAGCCTCCCCTTCCCCCGCCTCTTCGCCTGCACCTTCACACTCCTCGTCCCAACAACTGTCCATCTCGCAGGCGTTCGACCGCAGGCGGAAGTACGCCTCGAGTCACCCCCAAGCCCAAGCCTTAAACTGCCACATCTCCAAACTGCTGGCCCTGGAGATGTTGCCGTTTAGGCTTGTGGAGACGCAGGCCTTCCGCGACCTGATGGCGGCTGCCGCACCTCGCTATTCCGTCCCCAGCCGCCACTACTTTTCCCGGAGTGCCGTCCCCGCCCTGCACCAGCACGTGTCGCGTAACATCAGGCGGGCCCTGAGGTACGCAGTCAGCGCAAAGGTCCACTTGACCACCGACTCGTGGACAAGCGCTTGCGGCCAGGGACGATACATCTCTTTGACGGCACACTGGGTGAATGTAGTGGAAGCGGGGACGGGGTCGCAAACAGAGACGGCCTACCTACCACCCCCGCCCAAGATTGCCAGCATGGGTTCTGATAAACCCCCCTCCTCCTCCTCCTCCTCCTCTGCCTTAACATCGCCCTCAGCCGCTAGCTGGAAGCGTTGCAGCACTGGCGCGGGGAGACGTCAGCAGGCGGTGCTTAAGCTCATCAGCTTGGGCGACAGGAAGCACAGCGCCCCAGAGGTGAGGGACGCCATATTGCAGCAGACGGAGATGTGGCTGTCGCCGCTGCAGCTAGGACCAGGCATGGTCGTGTGCGATAACGGCCGTAACCTGGTGGCGGCTCTGGAGCTTGCCGAACTCAATCACGTACCATGCCTGGCCCACGTTTTTAATCTGGTAGTCCAAAAATTTCTAAAGACTTACCCCAACCTGGCAGAGCTACTGGTGAAAGTGCGGCGCTTGTGCACTCACTTTCGGAAGTCAACTGTAGCTGCTGCTAGCTTAAAAAAACTCCAGCAACGCCTCCATTTGCCTGAACATCAGCTGTTGTGCGACCTGCCGACTCGCTGGAATTCCACCTATTCCATGTTGGCCAGGGTGTGTGAGCAGCAGAGAGCATTGATGGAGTACCAGATTATGAATCCACGCGTGCCTCCAACTCAGCTCCCTCAGTTTGCCAACCACGAGTGGCCATGGATGGCAGACATATGCGATGTACTGCGTATCTTTGAGGAGTCCACCAAGAAGGTCAGCAGCGAGGACGCTATAGTGAGCGTAACCATCCCGCTCCTATGCGTCCTTAAAGAATCCCTCATCGCAATAAGGGAGAACGCATTGCACGCAGAGGAGACGGGGGTAGGAGGAGATGCAACGGAGCTACACAGTCAGACCACACTTTTGTCTGCTTCACGGTGGCAGTTGCAGGAGGATGAGGATGAGGAGGAGGAGGACGACGTGGAGGTGGCTGTGGAAGAGGAGGAGGATGCTGGCGGCGAGGGTAGCAGTCAGGCTGTGTGCGTCCCATTGGTTCAGCGCGGATGGGGCGGAGAGGAGGCGGAAGAGGAAGAGGAGGAAATGGCAAGTGATCCTTTTGGTGGGGGCAGTGAGGTCATGTCTATTCAGAGTCTGGCACACATGGCTGACTTCATGCTGGGCTGCTTTTCCCGGGACACACGTGTTGTCCGGATAGTGGAGAACAAACTGTACTGGGTCTTCGCACTCCTGGACCCCCGGTATAAAGATAACGTCTCCTCTTTTATTCCGGTAGAGGAGAGGACAAATCGATTGCTGGAATACCAGAGGGAACTCGTGCAGAACATGATGGAGATTTTCCCACCCACCATCGCTGGCGGCAGAGAGGAGAGGGTCTCCCAGAGTCCCACAACATCTATCAGGCCCACAGCCACCAGGGGAACACTCTCCAAGGTGTGGGACACGTTCATGGCACCCCCTCGTGCAACTTCCATCACTGCGGGGCCCGCTATCAGCAGGAGGGACAAGTATCGGCGGATGTTGCGGGAGTACCTGGCAGACCGTAACCCTGTCCTCCCCGATCCCTCGGCGTCCTACACTTACTGGGTCTCCAAGTTGGACACGTGGCTGGAACTGTCCCTGTACGCCTTGGAGGTGCTTGCCTGCCCTGCCGCCAGCGTGCTATCAGAAAGGGTGTTCAGCGCAGCCGGGGGCATTATAACCGATAAGCGCAGCCGCCTGTCAACCGACAGTGCCGACAGGCTGACGCTAATCAAAATGAACAGCAAGTGGATTGACCCGGACTTTGCTTCTCCAACAGTGGAAAGCAGCCAAAAGTGAAGTGCCATCTGTATGAAGTGCCATTTCCTCCTCCACCTCCTCCTCCTCCTCCTTAACCGCCGTAGAATTGCTCCGTAAATAAGAAAAATTTATATATTTATGGCTCACCTCTTGGGCCTCCACAAAATGTTTAAGAGGTGTCACCTCTTGGGCCTCCACATAATTTTTAAGAGGTCTCACCTCTTGGGCCTCCACAAAATGTTTAAGAGGTGTCACCTCTTGGGCCTCCACAAAATTTTTAAGAGGTCTCACCTCTTGGGCCTCCACAAAATGTTTAATAGGTCTCACCTCTTGGTCCTCCACAAAATGTTTAACAGGTCTCACCTCTTGGGCCTCCACATAATTTTTAACAGGTCTCACCTCTTGGGCCTCCACATAATTTTTAACACGTCTCACCTCTTGGGCCTCCACATAATTTTTAATACGTCTCACCTCTTGGGCCTCCACAAAATGTTTAAGAGGTCTCACCTCTTGGGCCTCCACATAATTTTTAAGAGGTCTCACCTCTTGGGCCTCCACATAATTTTTAACACGTCTCACCTCTTGGGCCTTCACATAATTTTTTAACACGTCTCACCTCTTGGGCCTCCACATAATTTTTAATACGTCTCACCTCTTGGGCCTCCACAAATGTTTAAGAGGTCTCACCTCTTGGGCCTCCACAAAATGTTTAAGAGATGTCACCTCTTGGGCCTCCACATAATTTTTAAGAGGTCTCACCTCTTGGGCCTCCACAAAATGTTTAAGAGGTCTCACCTCTTGGGCCTCCACAAAATGTTTAAGAGGTCTCACCTCTTGGGCCTCCACAAAATGTTTGAAGAGGTCTCACCTCTTGGGCCTCCACAAAATTTTATCAAGGTCTCACCTCTTGGGCCTCCACAAAATGTTTAAGAGGTCTCACCTCTTGGGCCTCCACAAAATGTTTAAGAGTCTCACCTCTTGGGCCTCCACAAAATGTTTAATAGGTCTCACCTCTTGGGCCTCCACAAAATGTTTAAGAGGTCTCACCTCTTGGGCCTCCACAAAATTTTATCAAGGTCTCACCTCTTGGGCCTCCACAAAATTTTATCAAGGTCTCACCTCTTGGGCTCCCACAAAAATTTTTAACAGGTCTCACCTCTTGGGCCTCCACAAAATTTTATCAAGGTCTCACCTCTTGGGCCTCCACAAATTTTTATCAAGGTCTCACCTCTTGGGCCTCCACAAAATTTTTAACAGGTCTCACCTCTTGGGCCTCCACATAATTTTATCAAGGTCTCACCTCTTGGGCCTCCACAAAATTTTATGAAGGTCTCACCTCTTGGGCCTCCACAAAATTTTTAAAGAGGTCTCACCTCTTGGGCCTCCACAAAATGTTTAAGAGGTCTCACCTCTTGGGCCTCCACAAAATGTTTAAGAGGTCTCACCTCTTGGACCTCCACAAAATTTTATCAAGGTCTCACCTCTTGGGCCTCCACAAATTTTTATCAAGGTCTCACCTCTTGGGCCTCCACAAATTTTTAACAGGTCTCACCTCTTGGGCCTCCACATAATTTTATCAAGGTCTCACCTCTTGGGCCTCCACAAAATGTTTAAGAGGTCTCACCTCTTGGGCCTCCACAAAATGTTTAAGAGGTCTCACCTCTTGGGCCTCCACAAAATGTTTAATAGGTCTCACCTCTTGGGCCTCCACAAAATGTTTAATAGGTCTCACCTCTTGGGCCTCCACAAAATGTTTAAGAGGTCTCACCTCTTGGGCCTCCACAAAATTTTATCAAGGTCTCACCTCTTGGGCCTCCACAAAATTTTATCAAGGTCTCACCTCTTGGGCCTCCACAAAATTTTATCAAGGTCTCACCTCTTGGGCCTCCACAAAATTTTATCAAGGTCTCACCTCTTGGGCCTCCACAAAATTTTATCAAGGTCTCACCTCTTGGGCCTCCACAAAATTTTTAACAGGTCTCACCTCTTGGGCCTCCACAAAATTTTATCAAGGTCTCACCTCTTGGGCCTCCACAAATTTTTATCAAGGTCTCACCTCTTGGGCCTCCACAAAATTTTTAACAGGTCTCACCTCTTGGGCCTCCACATAATTTTATCAAGGTCTCACCTCTTGGGCCTCCACAAAATTTTATCAAGGTCTCACCTCTTGGGCCTCCACAAAATTTTTAAGAGGTCTCACCTCTTGGGCCTCCACAAAATGTTTAAGAGGTCTCACCTCTTGGGCCTCCACAAAATGTTTAAGAGGTCTCACCTCTTGGACCTCCACAAAATTTATCAAGGTCTCACCTCTTGGGCCTCCACAAAATTTTTAACAGGTCTCACCTCTTGGGCCTCCACAAAATTTTATCAAGATCTCACCTCTTGGGCCTCCACAAATTTTTATCAAGGTCTCACCTCTTGGGCCTCCACAAAATTTTTAACAGGTCTCACCTCTTGGGCCTCCACATAATTTTATCAAGGTCTCACCTCTTGGGCCTCCACAAAATTTTATCAAGGTCTCACCTCTTGGGCCTCCACAAAATTTTTAAGAGGTCTCACCTCTTGGGCCTCCACAAAATGTTTAAGAGGTCTCACCTCTTGGGCCTCCACAAAATGTTTAAGAGGTCTCACCTCTTGGACCTCCACAAAATTTTATCAAGGTCTCACCTCTTGGGCCTCCACAAAATTTTATCAAGGTCTCACCTCTTGGGCCTCCACAAATTTTTATCAAGGTCTCACCTCTTGGGCCTCCACAAAATTTTTAACAGGTCTCACCTCTTGGGCCTCCACATAATTTTATCAAGGTCTCACCTCTTAGGCCTCCACAAAATTTTCCATGAGCCTCTGGCCAGCCCACGGCCTCTTCCTGCCTTTTGCGGTCCTACGCATCCCTCAACATCCCCACTGCTTTACCTGCTAGACATGACACTGGGCCAGGTCGGGTCACTGACATCTCAAGCGCCAACAATTTGGGCATTTTAAGGCTTCTGCATGTGTTTGAGTTGTTTTTACATTTTAAAGAAGACATGTCTGACCACATCTCACACACACACACACAATGACAATTAGGGGTGGGGTCTATTTGCTTTCCCCTTTGCCTATGCCATCTGTGGTTGTCATAGGCAACGTGATTTTAAGGGGTGCAGAATTTCATCTTCTTTTTTGTCTAGTTTGGCTTGGGGTCCCTGGCAATGTAGAGGAAAGAAGGTTTCCTTGTATGGTCTCACTTTACAGAGAGGTTATATTGTCTTTGGAGTGTATTGTTGAGAGGCTGTGATAGTGGCGTAATAGTGCGACTTGGGCGCGTTATATGCACCCAGACATGCTTCCCCTGCTGTCCCAGTTGCATTCCAGCAGTGTTGGCATCCTTTTCTGAGGATTCAGGGTGGACTTGGTGACCTCCAAGTGGTCGAATTGAGATTTCCAAGTGGCGAGCATTTTTTTCCCATAGACTATAATGGGATTCGATAGTCGGTCGAATAGTCGAATTTCGCGGTCTATTCGAATCGAATTTCGAACTTTCGAATATTTCACTACTCGCTCATCTCTAGTTATGAGGAAAGACTAAAAGTATTAAACTTATTTAGCCTTGAGAAGAGACAAAGGGGATATGAATAACCTATACAAATTTATAAATGGGACACACAAAAAATATGGTGAAAAAATGTTCCATGTAAAATCCCCTTAAAAGACAAGGAGGCACTGCTGCCAACTGAAAAGAAGAAAAAGTTCAGTCTCCAGAGGCATCAAGGCTTCTTTACAATAAGAACTGTAAATCTGTGGTCACAGCAGGAACAGTGCACATTTTTAAAATGGGCCTAGATAAATTCTTAAAATTAAAGGAGATTAATGCTTGGGGCTCACTTCCCTTTTCTAAAATTCACATCCCCACCTATACCTTGGTTGAACGTGATAGTCTTTTTTCAACCATATTAACAACGTCATATAATATTTAATTTTTCTCTTTTCAATAAATTAGCAAAGATTTCGAACATTCTGTTTTCACTTTATCATTATGGGTTATTGAGTGTAGACAGGTAAAAACTAGATTTTTGAAAAATGTTTTTACGAGGCTGCAACATAACAAGTATAAGGGTCTGACTTTCTAAACACACTATATGGCAGATGCAGCATATGGTCTGGTACTCTTTCTGGAAGAAGGCAGACATATTTTCCTGATTTTGTACAGCCTCACTAAAATTTTAATGATTTCTGATTTAGTTAACCTTGCTTAAAATTGAATAGTAGGGGAGCAAACCTAATCATTTTATTTGTTCAAAGCCATACAGACTATACTCAAAGTATTGCTTAAGGGCCCTTTTCTATAGGTCAGTGATTAGGGCAATTATCTGGAAGGAGCGCTCCTCATTCCCGATTATTGTCTTGTATAAAGGTACAGCTGATCAGCCGATAAGTTAGCAAATGCTTATTTATTGGGTGGAAGTATCACGGATGTGGTCACCTAAATCACTGTTTCATGGCAGCAGATCATCCTTTCTAAACAGTGGTCTGCTGCCCTGAAGTAATGACTCTATCTGGATGAACAATCACAGCTTTCATAATTCATTTCATAATGATACATCATTTCATACAAATGCAGTTTTCATCACCCCTGACGAGCAGACAATTATTGGGAAGGGAACAGTTTGTTTCTGTTAATAGCCTGCTGTGTCGACCCATAGAAAGGGGCCTTTAAAGTAAAGGAGTTATGACCTGCACATGAATGTCGGAGCTAAGTACAAGCTGGACCGCTCTGGCTCTGATCCTTCAGCTATCTCCTTAGCTTGGCATAACTCAAAACTTTCTATTGCTTACTGAGAGCCAGGACCATTTCACACCTGGCTTCCACAGGTCCAGCTGCCAGAACCCACAGTTCTGTCTTTTCAAATGTCAAAAAATTGGGAAACTGGAGGATCTACAATTTTAATCTGCTATGAAACTGTTTTATGTCATTTTCTTCAAAGTCTAAGGTCTGGATAATAAGAAGGAGAATTGTGCTTGCTTAATAAATATTATTTTGTCCTGTTAGATTTTTCTTATCCTTATTTATTGGTACACACATTATTTATTGTTGCTTGGCTTTCAGAAGCTTAATATCTGTAGTGCAGTGCAATTTTAGGTAAGAAAAATGTGAAGTGCCAACAGAAAAGTAATGCGTGTGTCTGTATGTGTGTGCAAATATATAAATAATTATATAAGGAAGAAAGCCGACAGAGAAAGCTTTGGAAAATGGCGTGTTTCTGTAAGCAGTCATCTCTCATTCATCATAATGTTCTTTTAGCTGCCATAGTGGAAACAAAGAATCAGTGACTTTTCTTCCGAATATGAGCTCAAAATATCATTTGTTTTATCAAATGGAAAAACACACAGCTTTAATATCGGCTTTTATTCAGAACATGTGCTGTTCCCCTGATAAGATGCAATTTGCCTAGGCCAAAATCACTATTAGGTAAAATAAAGAAAAGCCAACTTAATGGCAAGTCTAGGGTGGAATTTAGATGGGGATTTGATGGTAGCTTTACTCCTTTATTAAAAGGGTATCCTCTATAGTGTTACGCCATACATTGTGACCATGAGGAACTGTTCCATGCCCCACTCTCCAATCCAAAGCCTTTGACTTTTTCCCTGCATTATAGATCACCTAATGTACTGTGCCATTAGGCCAAACTTGTATCTAAAAGATGATGGGGGTCTCTTACTGAAGACTGGTGTTTCATACCAAAGCTCACTGGTTAAAGATGTGACCAACGTATTAACCCTACATTTACATCAGCATTTTGAAATCCAACAGGCTGTTATGGCAAAGGAGCAGCCTGCCAGAGTTCACCGTATCCAGCATAGCTAGATAATGCTGGGAACTACTGGATCCCCAAAATGTTTGAAAATATATTGCTAGCTGTCAGCAATAAATGTCCAACTGAGTGTTACCAGTTGGAGGCATGTCCCTGCAGAATCTGACATTGTCCAATCAGTGCTGCTGGTGTCAGACTGTGCAGGGACCCACCCTCAACTGGTGACACCCAGAAGAACCTTTATTGGAATTGATGCCTCAGAATTATTTATTACTAAAGCAGGAGAGTGTTAGGAGAGGTGCTAGGTGGTCTTTAAAGAGAATGTGTAATCAGAAAATGACCAGTTGTTTAAAGGCTATGTACACCTTTGGAGGCAATTTTTGTTTATGATTGCATTTTACTAATTTTTGGCTAAAATCATATTTTCAGTTGGCCTTTATTAAAAGTATTGAGCTGTGTGACTGGTACTTTCACTTTCACTTTGTGTTAGTCATCTAATAACCCTTATCTCAAAATTACTGAGAGGTCATAACACTTATTTAAGCCACATTCTTATCAGTAATATAAGAACTGAGTTATAATTAGTGTTTACAATGTCAGAGAGCAGAGATATGTACAGAAAAAAGGCTCCATATTTTTAATAAAAAACAATTGAAACAACAACAGTATAAAATCCTTCAGTTTTCACACTGGTAACTACACTTAATAATAGGCACCACTTCTTGAGAGACAGGATCCATCATTAACAATAGGTGATATCACAGTTTATCTACTCTCTCCTTTCCACTGCATACTGTAGATCTCTTCCATAGAAATCAATGAGGTCCCCTCATGTCTGTTGTGTCTGTGGTCCATGGTGGCTGCTCTAAAGCATATCTCTAAATACTGTTAAGTACAGCTCAGGCAAAAGCACTGTCCACTTAATTATGTTCAGGAAAGAGAATACAAAATCTGCAATCAGACAAAGAAACTAGATTATAACAAAACACATTTTTTTTACTATCTGGCTTTAACTGGCAGAAATAATTTTCGATGACACAATCCTTTTAAATTGGTAGGTGCCCAAAAGTGGGCCTGCTCCACTAAAAGTAGGATTTGTCTGGTGTCTTAGGATCATATACAGTGATTAGTCTTTCAATATCATATATCCGCTTTTGCACATGAGGCTCTCACAAGGATTTTCAGGGTGCAGTGTCCCTCTTCTCTGGGGAGTTTGTATATCCATTAGATTGCCCCCTTCCCTTTGTAATTAAACCAAACATAAACTAAATTCTGGTTTACAGTTGTCTAGGCATTGCCAGAGCACAAGTAGCCCCCCCCCCCCTAAGCTTTAGAGAAAGTTGGCCACTTGTCTTTGATCATTGTGGGGCCTTCTTGTTCAGACGTTAGGAAACATTTGGGGGGTTCACTTTTTATAAATGTCTTGATAGACCGCCTTATTATGAACTTTTTTTGTATTTTACATCACTTTCTTGTGCATTTGGGTTGGAAGAGAATATAATTTTTATTAATAATATTAAGTTCATGCTGTGCTCTTTTAGATGTCTTAAGAATCACTGATGGAAGGGGTATACTATATGTATCAAGCTTTGTTTCTTGCACCCTGATTGATGAGCCGGAGAGTTATTTAAAAAGTGCAGGTATTTCCCCTGCCTTAACAATGCATCACAGATTAGGGAGGGTTATTGTAGCACGCTTGTGTCCTAACCCTTGCTGCCTCTTAGGGACATTTAGGGTGGACACTTCTTTTTAAGATGTGCAAAGTTATTTGGTTCAGTTACAAGTTTCCTTTAAGACATATAAGGCAATTTCTTGCGTTCTGTGCAACGTTTAATCATTACAGATAATGTTATTTAATGTTCCTCTGCACTGATTTTCTCTTAGAGATTCTGTTCGAGTGTTTGATGGTTAAGCCAAATGACTGCACGTCGCTGTGTTGCATTCCTTGCAATCATTTTCAATAAGATGCCCCAAACACATTTAAAAATATAATAATGAATATTCCAAATATGTAGTCTGAAGAAGATGTTACTTTATCATTTTTGTCTTTGATGGCTCACAGCTTGAAATCCTGTTTAATTTTGTTCTTTTCTGCAAGAATCTCAATAGTATGCAGTCTAAATATCCATTTATGTTGATTTATGTGTACAAGCAAGATCAACCTAGGTTTAGTTAATCATAATAAACCTGATGGCGAGACAGTATAGCAACTTTCAGCCTTCTTCCGTGAGAGATTTGTTTTCCTAAGCTAGAGCTTCTGAATATTAATATTCTCAAATTATTTTCGATATATATTTTGAAAATGAGAAACAAAAGTCGAGATGATATGTCGAATATCTTTTTTTTCTATTTTAAAATAAAACGTCTGTAAATGTAAGATGACTGGATGTTTAAAATATCTCATATTTAACTGTGTTCTGTATGAATGTGACTTGGAACATAACATAATAACTAAATATCCTGTGGAGAAATGTTAGTGAAGTTGGGGATATCTCCTAGGAACAATGTGAGAAGAGACAAACGTTACATAAATCAATAGTACTGTGAATATGACAAATTTTGTAATATATCAGAGAAAAATTCCTCTTTCTTCACTTATCAACTCCTTTCCACCTCTTCCTAAATTAACATTCTCTGCTAATCTGTTTTGACTCACTGAAGCGGACAGTCAGCTACATAACTAGAGGATCAGTTTACATGCTGCCTATAGAGGTATATGAAGAGGGTGGGAGGGAGTAGCAATGAGCTGCTAGAGAGAGAGAGACATTTTTCTCTGATAAGATACGCTGAAAACTTTCTTATATTCACCTGCACTATTGATTAATGCAAAGCTTGTTGAAAGGTTAGTGACCATTTAAATTCCACTCTGTTGACCAAAATGAAGTGTGGGTCAATCTTCTTGACTCTATCAAATGGCACATGATTTTTAGCAAGAGCTGAGAGCCGTTGTTTTTGGGTCCACCAGAGGTACTTATTCTGAGGTTCCACCCTACATTTATCATATATACTGAACATGTGCACATCAATGTATAATTGCAGCATAAACTCTGTTGTCTGTCAATTTATTAGACAAAGAACCTTCTAAAACCGGGATCAGCAACCTCCGGTACTCCAGCTGCTGTGAAACTACAACTCCCAGCATGCATATTTACTAGGCTGTTCTTGTAATTCCTATAGAAGTGAAAAGAGGATTTTGGGAGTTTTATTTTTTGAACATCTGAACTGCCAGAGATTGCTGATCCCTGTTCTAGAATTTGATTGACTCCAAAGTCAGCTCCAAATGAGGTTCTCTGCTGCCGGACTGCTGGGGCCAATTATTGTACCAGAATTTGGGTCCACTGGGGTATCCTCTGGTACACTGGCCCAACCTTGAAGACAAGTGTTTAGAAACATATAAGGGGTTTGTTTATGCTGCCAAATTTTCTGTCTTGCCTTCAAATATGTTGTCCTGCCTGCACAAGATTCCAAAAGTAATTTTACTATCAACATTAGTGGTGTGTAATTGCAGTATAGCTGGACACGTCTTATTCAGTGTGATCAATAAACTAGAAACTAAGGCATTGGAACCTTATTGTCTAAGTCCCACACTCTTAGACCTCATACACACAACCATATCCATATTGCAGTCAACAAACTATGGAAACCACCTGTGTGCATGACATCCGAGCACAGTTGCTTTTTTTTTTTTTTTTCTGCTGACCCCATAGAAATGAGTAGGAAGAGCATTCAGCCTGAAAAAAAAAATGTGGATTGGACATGGATCCCAAATGCGACCATGTGCATCAGGTCTAAGGCTAACTGGTGAATATAGTGGTGAAGGAGCTTTTGATAAGCCATTTATCTTCTACCCACAGTATAAGTGATCCCGAATCCCTAGCCCCATGAGATCATACATTTATGACCTATCAATTCAGTAGGTTATACATTTTGTTCACAATACCAAAGGTGTATTACGAAGCATATTCACACCATATCTGTACTTCTAATCATAACCAGACTCATCCTTTTTGAATGTAAATCTTAAAAAGAATCTGCATGCCCCGCAAATTAAATGATATACAATGACAATGACAAGTAGTATTTCATTCCGTATATAGTAAACTGGTTATATCTTTATATGAATCATGGTCCTGGATTCCTCTGTACATGTTGCAAAAACTAATTGGGGCTGGATTTATCAAGCCTTCCACTCCAGAATTATGTCTCCAAAAGGCACAAAACAGGGCTTTGCAACCTTTTGGGTCACTTATGGAAAAAATTGTGACTTGCATTTTTACACCACTCACTCCAATCTGAAAAGTGGGTTTTAAAGGGGACTTGGTTAGTTATGTTTGTTAGCTTCTTTCCAGATTTATCACTGTGACTTTTTTTTTAAAGTTGCAAACCCACAACCCACATCAGTCGGGGCATAATAAAACTGAAGTAGCATTTCTAGACAAAAGTGTTGGGTTTAAAGTTCAGCCAAATTTAATTCAACGTGTGATGTTTGAATTTGGAGCAAAGTGCTCCAATGCACACTTCAGACTTCAAATATTACCCCCATGATAAATTCCCCCATGCGAATAAAGGCATGGTGTAATCCAACATTAGAATATGAATTTATACCTATTATGTTATAGTGCAACTAGCTAATTATCTTTGGTTTGCAGTACATGTATATGTTAAAGTATTGATGCTTATTTCAGACTCTTGGAATTTTTTTTTTCATCCGTGTCCACTCAACTAATATGTTGTGGAAGTTCCCAAAATGTTGGAGCACATTTACCAAAAAATGTTTTTCTTGCTGTTTGGCATTTTATTTGAAGGAGAGCATACATTTCTATTCAAACACAGCAAATTCAACCTGATTTGCTAACCCCCTGTAGAGCACACACCAGCTATGGAGATAGCATTTTATCCGCTTTCTTTTCATTTCTCCAGGGCATCACGTTATATTGCTTTCCAAGTGTGGTCATGCCCCTATATTCCTGCTGAGTTTGATTGCAGTCCCATGCTTCATTCTCAGGGAACTTTGCCCATAGGCATAGACACACAAAGATATACCAACAAAATTACACAGAAAGTCTCAAGCAGCCTTAGGCAGATGAGGCCCATTGAAAATACAAAACACAGGATTATTAAATAGCTGACTTCCAAAAAGAAAGAAAAAAAAAAAGGATAACTGGAATTTCGTAATGAAAATATTTCCTGATGAATCACAGGTTTGTTGCAAGGTTTTCCTAAGGAGGAATAAAAGTCTGTCTTTATGTTACCGCTGTGGTGTTCTGCGGGGCATTATCAGTTTTTAATTGAATTACGAGTGGAACATCACTGCAAAATGATTCCATATAGCTGCACTGGAATCTAATCTGTGAAAAGTTAAAGCACCTAGATGGGAATATAGCAGTTGAAGAAATGTTAAGTACTATCATCACCAGACGTCTTTGATAGATTCCTCTTGATTCAATATTATCATGAACTGTAATTTATCCACGTGCTTCAGAAATTGAAACAGAGCTAATGAGTTTTACATGAGCATGTAATTTGGTAAGCATATGGTACGTTAAAATGTATAACTTTAGTTGGATTCCGTAGCTTGCATTTTTTTTATTCCTTAGTCTACATTTATTGATAGTTAAGCCTTATGTAGATAGGTGGTTTTGTGTGAGAATTGTATTCTGGTCAGGATCTCCATCCAGAATTTTTCTTTTTCCTGGATAACTTATGCAAAAATTTATGGGCAACCAACATATTTTATGGACCAAATGGAAAACCATAATTAATGCTAAAGATAAGTACTGATAATAATGACCAGCACTTACTAGGAACTGTAATAATAATTACCACCAAGAATAACTTGCACAAGTACCACCAGCCCCTCAAAAAAGAGAAAATAACAAAGCATCTATTTTTCATGGACACAGGAAAAAAGTTGCCTAAAAAAAAAGTCACCACTGGAGCCTATTGACTATGACATTTTCCCTCTGAGTGCTGGGATTTGGCCGGACAAAAACTAGTGTAGAAACAGTCCTGCTATGTCAGATACCATGAAATCTGGCAGGCTGTCCCTCTACTGGAACAGCCTGCATGACAGTTTTAATACATATGTTAAAGTAGCTATACCCTGCGCTGTGTTTGAGTAGTTCCTAACTAATAAGGTTTCAAAATAATTGGGAGTTTGCTTAGTTGGTCTCATTTCTGTTGACTGCTCAGTAACTTCTGCCTATTATCAGGCTCTCGGAGCAGACATGGGAAAATCCATCATGATGCCTTGTTCTGTTTGTGGATTGCTTCTGCTTTGTAGAAATGTTATTAATGGAAAAAATGAATCATGAATTTCACTTTGTTGGCAGAGGATAGTAAAAAATGATACAGTTCTTCTAACCCTGGGAAGGTATAGCAATAACCAAAAATCAGTGCAGTTAGGGCCCAATTACTATAATTGTTACCACCAATACTTCATGTATTCCAGTATGCATGAATGCCATCATTACTTACATATGTTTTCTGTGAACCTACTTTCTTGGGTAAGCCGTAAGAGCATAGACGAGACAGTTTCACAAAATATTAAAACTTCTAAGGTCTATATAAAAAATTTTCATGTGAAAATCTATATTCCAATTTTTACAATTCTCGCTACAGTTTCTTCCATAGAGGTGTAAGTGCATTGTAATGATCTTCTGTGTAACGGAAAAATTGACCATATATGCAGATGTCAAATCTGCACTAAACACTGAATTCTTAAATGACTTTGTTTTTCACATTGCCTTTTTATGAGGTTCATTAAACAAATGCAGGCTACACAGCAGGCTCTCCACTAGAAATATTTACCTCATTAGATCCCCTTGTCCTATCGTAGGATTCTCTAGAAAAGTGATATACGGTACATCAGCAAACCAAAGGTCACAGTGCGGCAACCCAATCTGGAAGAACAATATGCTTAGTGTGCGTATACAATAATTCCCTAGTATTCATTTACTGTTGGAATCATTCCTTCATAGGCAAGAGAGATTGAATTCCTTATGACACAGCCACCATTTCTGATTGGTGGGCAGTGGAGGGCACATTCTGTTAAAAAACAGTCTGCTTCTTTTGGCCAATTTATTTTCCCTAGTATCAATTCTTGAAGTGAATTTAGAAGTTCCACCTAAATAGGAAATATATCACTGGGAGTTGCATTGAGGAGCATCTAGGCATGGATCAGTCATACCTTTTCACTGGATGATGGTATATCAATTGGCTTATGTTAAGGGATCATCTTTCGGACGTTTTGCCTCTCATCTGTACAGAGCTGTGTTCTGGCTGAATGAGATGGCTTAAACGTAGCTCAGAGAGGGTACTGGTTCTCAAGAAACCTGAAACAGCTGCATACAGACTGATTGGATGGTTCTTCATTTTGGTTGAGTCTCTGGTCTGACTGGCATGAGCCAATTTTGCAATTTCCCCATGGGTCATTGCCTGAAAATAAGTCTCCATGGACCCACTGGGTCTCTTCAATGAGAACCAGTTCCCACCTGAACTTGATTATAGGCAGGCAAGACTGCCTTTTCTGTTAAACCACACCTCTTCACCAAATCCCTTTTTATACTAGGTGCAGAAACTACCTATAAACTTAGATGTCCAGATTGCTCCACTTTTAGCCTCAGTTTACACCAAAATCTAGGCGCACTCATATTAATAAATGAGGACATACAGTACAGTCCAAAAGTTTGGACACACCTTCTCATTCAAAGAGTTTTCTGTATTTTCATAACTATGAAAATTGTACATTCACACTGAAGGCATCAAAACTATAAATTAACACATGTGGAATTATATACCGTATTTTTCGCCCTATAAGACGCACCGGCCCATAAGACGCACCTAGGTTTTAGTGTAGGAAAAGAAGAAAAAAATATTTTTCATCAGATACTCTTATCAGACTGCCCATAAATTTAAGGACATCACATCAGACCCCCATATCAGCCCCCTGTGCCCCCATACCATCTCACTGTGCTCCCACCAGACCTCAGATCAGCAGAATGTGCCCCCATCAGACCTCAGATCAGCAGAATGTGCCCCCATCAGACCTCAGATCAGCAGAATGTGCCCCCATCAGACCTCAGATCAGCAGAATGTGCCCCCATCAGACCTCAGATCAGCAGAATGTGCCCCCATCATACCTCAAATCAGCAGAATGTGCCCCCATCAGACCTCAGAGCAACAGTATGTGCCCCCATCAGACCTCAGATCAGCAGAATGTGCCCCCATCAGACCTCAGATCAGCAGAATGTGCCCCCATCATACCTCAAATCAGCAGAATGTGCCCCCATCAGACCTCAGAGCAACAGTATGTGCCCCCATCAGACCTCACATCAGCAGAATGTGCCCCCATCAGACCTCATATCAGCAGAATGTGCCCCCATCAGACCTCAGATCAGCAGAATGTGCCCCCATCATACCTCAGATTAGCGTTTTGTGCCCCTTCACGCCTCAGATCAGCGTCTTGTGCCCCTATCAGACCTCAGATCAGCCCACCCAGCCACTTAAAGACCATACTTACCTGTTCTGCGCTGCCGCTGCCGTCCGGTCCCACGCTCCGCGCTCCTCTCTCTTCCCTGCCGGCACGCACTATGACCTGACGCTGCAGCGTCAGGTCATAGTGCGTGCCGGCAGGGAAGAGAGAGGAGCGCGGAGCATGGGACCGGACGGCAGCGGCAGCGCAGAACAGGTAAGTATGGTCTTTAAGTGGCTGGGTGGGCTGATCTGAGGTCTGATGGGGGTCCCTACGTACAAGTGAGCGCTTCCTTATGGAAGCGCTCACTTGTATTCGCCCTATAAGACGCACCGCATTTTCCCCCCTACTTTTGGGGGGAAAAAAGTGCGTCTTATAGGGCGAAAAATACGGTACTTAACAAAAAAGTGTGAAACAACTGAAAATATGTCTTATATTCTAGGTTCTTCAAAGTAGCCACCTTTTGCTTTGATTACTGCTTTGCACACTCTTGGCATTCTCTTGATGAGCTTCAAGAGGTAGTCACCTGAAATGGTTTTCACTTTACAGGTGTGCCCTGTCAGGTTTAATAAGTGGGATTTCTTGCCTTATAAATGGGGTTGGGACCATGAGTTGTGTTGGGCAGAAGTCCGGTGGATACACAGCTGATAGTCCTACTGAATAGACTGTTAGAATTTGTATTATGGCAAGAAAAAAGCAGCTAAGTAAAGAAAAACGAGTGACCATCATTACTTTAAGAAATGAAGGTCAGTCCGAAAAATTGGGAAAACTTTGAAAGTGTCCCCAAGTGCAGTCGCAAAAACCATGAAGCGCTACAAAGAAACTGGCTCACATGAGGACCGCCCCAGGAAAGGAAGACCAAGAGTCACCTCTGCTGCGGAGGATAAGGTCATCCGAGTCACCAGCCTCAGAAATCGCAGGTTAACAGAAGCTCAGATTAGAGACCAGGTCAATGCCACACAGAGTTCTAGCAGCAGATACATCTCTACAACAACTGTTAAGAGGAGACTGTATGCAGCAGGCCTTCATGGTAAAATAGCTGCTAGGAAACCACTGCTAAGGACAGGCAACAAGCAGAAGAGACTTGTTTGGGCTAAAGAACACAAGAAATGGACATTAGACCAGTGGAAATCTGTGCTTTGGTCTGATGAGTCCAAATTTGAGATCTTTGGTTCCAACCACCGTGTCTTTGTGCGACGCAGAAAAGGTGAACGGATGGATGGACATGCCTGGTTCCCACCGTGAAGCATGGAGAAGGAGATGTGATGGTGTGGGGGTGCTTTGCTGGTGACACTGTTGGGGATTTATTCAAAATTGAAGGCATACTGAACCAGCATGGCTACCACAGCATCTTGCAGTGGCATGCTATTCCATCCGGTTAGCGTTTAGTTGGACCATCATTTATTTATCAACAGGACAATGACCCCAAACACACCTCCAGGCTGTGTAAGGGCTATTTGACCAAGAAGGAGAGTGATGGGGTGCTACGCCAGATGACCTGGCCTCCATAGTCACCAGACCTGAACCCAATCGAGATGGTTTGGGGTGAGCTGGACCGCAGAGTGAAGGCAAAAGGGCCAACAAGTGCTAAGCATATCTGGGAACTCCTTCAAGACTGTTGGAATAATTTTGGAACTTTTGGTCTGTACTGTATAAGTTTAGATGCCCTATTGTCTAATGCCTTAGTGCCACCATAACACCTACACATTTCACATATAAAAGTGGAATCTACTTGCCCATAACAAAGCTAGTCACAGTGCCTGCATAACTATGCCGTTATGCCACAGTGCCAATAAAGTTGTTCTAGAAAGACAATACTATATATATATATATATATATATATATATATATATATATATATATACTAGCAGAAAGACCTGGCTTCGCCTGGGTATATTTCATCTATTTCATTTAATGTTTCTGTGTGTCGTTGCAGAAAGTCAATGCAGCTGACAGAAGTTGATTTTTACCTTCATTTTTTCAATCCCCATTGGCTGCGGAGTTGGAGGGGGCATGACCGGGTCGGGGTCGTGGTTTACCGGGACCTTGGGGTGGGTGCTTTTAGGTCCTTCTTTTCAGGGTGGCCTGAATTATAGGTCAATGCCATGGTAATTTGAGGAAACACAGTGGGTAGCAGTGGAAGAAAACATTGCTTTGCACGGGTATATTTAATCTATTTCATTTAATGTTTATGTGTGTGTCATTGCAGAGAGAAAGTCTTCTTCCCACCCATTCCTGTAGCTGACAGAAGTTGATTTTTACCTTCATTTTTTCAATCCCCATTGGCTGCGGAGTGGAAGAGGGCGTGGCCTGACTGGGGACGTGGTTTAGCGGGACCTTGGGGTGAGGGGGGTTGCTTTTAAGTCCTTTTAGTGGAAGAAAACATCTTTTATTACTACTGAACGGTAGTAGTCTAATATTAGTCTATTTCATCTAATGTTTCTGTATGTTGTTGCAGAGAGAAACTTACCCTCCCACCCCTGCAGCTGGCAAAAGTTTATTTTTACCTTCATTTTTTCAATCCCAATTGGCTGCAGAGGGGGAAGGGTGCGTGGCCTGACAGAGTCAGGGTGTGGCTTAGTGAAACCTGGAGCAGGTGTTTGAATCATAGGTCTGTGCCATGGTAATTTATGAGGACACGCAATGGGTAGCAGTGGAAGATTTACTACTGAACGGTCATAGTCTAAAATTAGTCTAAAACATAAGATATATTTATGGTAACCGGAATACCCCTTTAACAGTATCATCCACAGCGCTCTGCCCCTTTAAAACATTGAATAGAAATGACTGGATTGTTACCTGAGATCCTCAGCTGGCTGCTAATTACCTGGATGTGTTGTTATGGAAACCTACCCTCCCTGTGTGTGTCTGTGCGGAGAATGGCAGTTGGGGTTTAAAACCAATGCTGTCAGGCTAATATTGGCTAATGCAGGTCATATTTTGGGAATATCTTGGGAACGTTGTCCTAGAGAGATGAGACCTGATCTAAAACCTTCCCAGGCACCTGATGTACCTGTGTGCCTAATTTGGACAGACAGACGGAAACTCATTTTTTTATAATAGATAGATAAAGATATATATACAGTACAGACCAAAAGTTTGGACACACCTTCTCATTCAAAGAGTTTTCTGTATTTTCATGACTATGAAAATTGTAGATTCACACTGAAGGCATCATGTGGAATTATATACTTAATAAAAAAGTGTGATACAAGTAAAAATATGTCTTATATTCTAGATTCTTCAAAGTAGCCAACTTTTGCTTTGATTACCGCTTTGCACACTCTTGGCTTTCTCTTGATGAGCTTCAAGAGGTAGTCACCTAAAATGGTATTCCAACAGTCTTGAAGGAGTTCACAGAGATGCTTAGCCCTTTTGCCTTCACTCTGCGGTCCAACTCACCCCAAACCATCTCGATTGGGTTCAGGTCTGGTAACTGTGGAGGCCAGGTCATCTGGCGTAGCCCTTACACAGCCTGGAGGTGTGTTTGGGGTCATTGTCCTGTTGATAAATGATGGTCCAACTAAACGCAAACCGGATGGAATAGCATGCCGCTGCAAGATGCTGTAGTAGCCATGCTGGTTCAGTATGCCTTCAATTTTGAATAAATCCCCAGCAGTGTCATCAGCAAAGCACCCACACACCATCACACCTCCTCCTTCATTCTTCACGATGGGAACCAGGCATGTAGACTCCATCTGTTCACCCTTTCTGTGTTGCACAAAGACACGGTGGTTGGAACCAAAGATCTCCAATTTGGACTCATCAGACCAAAGAACAGATTTCCACTGGTCTAATGTCCATTCCTTGTGTTCTTTAGCCCAAACAAGTCTCTTCTGCTTGTTGCCTGTTCTCAGCAGTGTTTTCCTAGCAGCTATTTTACCATGAAGGCCTGCTGCACACAGTCTCCTCTTAACAGTTGTTGTAGAGATGTATCCTGCTGCTAGAACTCTGTGTGGCATTGACCTGGTCTCTAATCTGAGCTTCTGTTAACCTGCGATTTCTGAGGCTGGTGACTCGGATGACCTTATCCTCCGCAGCAGAGGTGACTCTTGGTCTTCCTTTCCTGGGGCGGTCCTCATGTGAGCCAGTTTCTTTGTAGCGTGTGATGGTTTTTGCGACTGCACTTGGGGACACTTTCAAAGTTTTCCCAATTTTTCGGACTGACCGACCTTCATTTCTTAAAGTAATGATGGTCACTCGTTTTTCTTTACTTAGCTGCTCTTTTCTTGCCATAATACAAATTCTAACAGTCTATTCAGTAGGACTATCAGCTGTGTATCCACCGGACTTCTGCCCAACACAACTCATGGTCCCAACCCCATTTATAAGGCAAGAAATCCCACTTATTAAACCTGACAGGGCACACCTGTGAAGTGAGAACCATTTCAGGTGACTACCTCTTGAAGCTCATCAAGAGAAAGCCAAGAGTGTGCAAAGCAGTAATCAAAGCAAAAGGTGGCTACTTTGAAGAATCTAGAATATAAGACATATTTTCAGTTGTTTCACACTTTTTTGTTAAGTATATAATTCCATATGTGTTAATTCATAGTTTTGATGCCTTAAGTCATGAAACTACAGAAAACTCTTTGAATGAGAAGGTGTGTTTAAACATTTGGTCTGTAATATATATATATATATATATATATATATATATATATATAGCATTCTATCTTTCTACTCAGCAGGAGCCTCATGAGCTGATGCTTACACAACTTCTTCTACCAGAGAATTGGTTAAGATTGATAATCCAAGGGAGATTTATGAAAACTGTCTAACAGAAAACGATCTCCCATAGCAACCAATCACAGCCAAGCTTTACTTTTTTTAAAGTACTCCTGAAATATTGAAGCTGCACGGTGATTGGCTGCTATGAGTAATGGATATTTTTAATTGCTGAGATCCTGACAATGTAGCCATACATTTATAAGATATGTGATGTATAAATAATCAGGAGGTTTTCTAGATAATGCCTTGTATATTGACATTGTATAAACGACAAAGGAAATCAAACCTGATGCACTGAATATCAATAAAGGGAGAATGGGCCAACCACATGGGCTCTCCAAACTCAAAAAAATTAAAAAGGAGAGGGGAGGGATATTCTATTCCACTCTTTTAAATATATAAAGTAGCCCAGTACATCCTGCAGGGTAAGACAAATGCACAGGTGCACATAGTCTTAATTAAAGAGGAAGCATAGTAGCATTCTATAAACGTACAGTATATGATCTATATAAACTAAAACCACATCTAATATACAGTTAAACATGAGGTACTTAGCAAATATATTTTCATCAAATGATATCTGGGCCCATCCACCAAAACAAGGTGACCTCAATACGGATGGAAATCTAACTCCCTACATATCACTATGCTGTACATGGGCATCCAAATTCAAGGAGATCTGAACCCATAAAAACACTGTGACTTCCACAATTGTTACCTCTCTGAGTGAGCAGGTCATGACCTGTTGCGTCACTCAGTAGCAGCAAACCTTCTATGAGCAGGGAGAGCACTATGTCACTAAAATTAAAAACAGTCTGTGGGACAATGTGTCTGGGATAGCAACCGACGTGGAGGCAGCCACACCTCCAGCAGGGTAAGATGAATACTCTGGTGCACTTATTCATAATGAAAGGGGAAGCAAAGCATAGCAGAACTCTATAAACGTGCAATATATCATCTATATATAAACTAATACCACATCTAATATGCAGTTAAACATCATTGGGAGACTTAGCAGTTTAGTAAATTAGCAGTAATATTTTCATAGAGATGGATTTTATTAATCTTCCGGATTTACCATAGATACAAATAAGGAAGGCAATGTAAGAGGTTTAATGCCAAGCAGGTATATAGTTGCCGACCAAGAGAGATCTTTACCAAAACTTCATACAGCCCTTTCCTAATACTGGTACAGAGCTGTTGGACTTGAGTACAGGTTCACCAAATATAGAGTGTTGTCCCTACTTCCTGGCAACCCCAGAAACACAAGGCCGAGACTGTAAGGTATATATGATGTAGCTTGGATGGTACCATATACACCCTATGCAATATTTTCAAAGATGATTCCATTAACGTCACTTGCCAAGTACCCTTACCAATCCTGTTACAACAATCATCCCACTCTTCAAGTGAAAGAGACACATAAAGGTGAGTTTGGAGGTCGAGAGAGTAGATTTTCAAAGGCTATAGATGAATACAATGAACATTTTATTTGAGGCATTAAAATGACCCAACCTTTCAAATGTAGTAAACTCCTCTCTCACATCTCTGGTAATGTAAAATGCCAGGAAATGAAAGATCTGATTGGCCCTGAAGGTTTCAGATAGTGGGGTGGAAAAGTAGGATCTAGGCATAAGTTTCGAATGTAGGAGAAAATCTAACTACACAAAGCTTGGTATGGTTCCACCAAACCAGGGGAAAAAGTGGATTTTGAAATTGGGTGTATAAAGGAGACACTGGGTTCTGTAGTTTGTATTTAAATCTGACATGCCTCTATAACTGTAGCATAAAGTAATTAGGTTTTTCACAGGGGTTTGTGGCCTCCAGAGGCAAGGTCAAGGACCAAATCAATTCGGAGGTACTTATGGGTGCTATCAAATCAGATTCTAGGTCAACAAAATGTGTCAGGTCGGTAATTCTACAAATGGACACTAGTTGGAACAACCATCAAGATAGTATTTATATACTGTAGATGAAGCACAGAGAGCCCCCTATCTCTTATGAAGATTAATAATCGACCTAGCATTACAGGACTTTTATATTCCCATATAAATTGAAAATCTAATTTTGTAGGGATTTAAGTGCGGACACTGAACAGAAATCAGGAGAGTCCAAAAACAATACAATATTCAGGGTAAAGTTACCATTTAAATCATATGAACTTATCCTACCAATGACAAAGTTGGGAAATTCTTTGTAACTAATTCTTGAAGTAATTAAGGTATGAGTTGAGCATAATTCCATTTAAAAACCGTAACTAGAGATTTGATTAGATTGATCCCTAAGTAAGGGAGATACTGGTCCCTGGTCCAAAAACTAAAATGAAGTCCAATTAATTTGCGTATAGAGTTTGCGGTAGGGATAAAAAGACGGATCACAAATATTGTTAAGGCTGCAACAAAGGAGACTGAAGTTGATCTGGTTATTCATCTTGGTACAAACGATTTGTCCCAGAAAAATGTTGATGTGGTAAAAATGGAATTTCAAAGTCTCAGCATAGAGCTGAGCAGGATGACAGATTCCATTACTTTTTCGGAGACTTTGCCAGTCCGCTCTCAAAATATTAAGGCATGTCGTATCCTGGAGTTCAATGGTTGGCTAAGGCAGTGGTGTAAAGATGAAGGTTTTGGGTTTGTTAGTCACAATGTTAGTAGGTGGAGTAGTAAGGACATGTACAAGAGAGATGGTCTGCAACCGTCACACAAAGGTACTGAGGTACTTGGAGAAGAGTTGGAGAAGCACTGTCCAATCGCAGCGGAGAGCGTCACAGCCAGGGAGAAGGTTTCTCCCTGGCTGTGACGCTCTCCGCTGCGATTGGACAGCGCTACAGCCAGGGAGAAGGAGACGCCCATTGAGAAACCCTGGCGTCTCCTCCTCCCTGTTCCGATGCTATGCATTAGCATAGCGCGCGCCACAATTTTACATGGGCACAGCGGGCGAACGGAGCGGCGCCTGCAAAAAATAGTAAGTGCCCTGACCTCCACTGTACATGCCCTTCATAAATTTGTACTTCGTTTACAGTGTCGGGACCCATGAAAGGTCCTCTTTAAGCCCTGGATAGTTCAGTGGATCTGCAGTTGGCTGAAGGACAGATACCAGAGGGTTGTTGTTAATGGAGTGTATTCTGAGCAGAGGCTGGTTACAAGGATCTGTTCTGGGTCCTGTTCTGTTCAACATGTTTGTAAGTGACATAAGGGACGGCTTGGTAGGGAAGGTTTGCTTGTTTGCTGATGACACAAAAGTGTGTAATAGGGTTGATTTTCCAGGAGGTGTCTGTAATATGGAGAATGATTTATCTTTATTAGATAAGTGGTCAAAACAATGGAAACTGCAGTTCAATGTTTCCAAATGTAAAATAATGCACTTGGGGAGAAGAAATCCTCTATTGAGTATCATATTGGCAGTTCTGTGCTAACAAAGACCTCAGAAGAGAAGGATTTCGGGGTAGTCATCTCTGACAGCCTCAAAATGAGTAACCAATGCAGCCAGGCGGTAGGGAAAGCAAATCGTATGCTTGGCTGCATAGCTAGAGGCATAACAAGCAGAAAGAGGGAGATTGTGATCCCTCTGTATAGAGCTCTAGTGAGACCACATCTGGAATACTGTGTTCAATTCTGGAGACCTCACCTGCAAAAGGATATTGCTAAAATAGAACGGGTCCAAAGAAGAGCTACAAAAATGGTGGAAGGTCTAAAGCATAGAACTTATCAAGAAAGACTCAGAGTTCTTAATATGTGTAGTCTGGAGGAAAGAAGAGAAAGGGGGGACATGATTGAAACGTTTAAATATGTTAAAGGACTGAATAAAGTTCAGGAGGGAAGGGTTATTAATAAGAAACTGAACACAAGAACAAGGGGGCACAATCTGAGGTTAGTTGGGGGAAAAATCAAGAACAACATTAGAAAATATTATTTCACTGAAAGAGTAGTAGAAGCTTTTGGAACAAACTTCCAGCAGAGGCGGTTGATAAATCCACAGTAACTGAATTTAAACATGCCTGGGGTAAACATGAATCTATCCTAAGATAACAATAAAGGGATAATAAAAGGGCAGACTAGATGGACCAGGTGGTCTTTTTCTGCCGTCAATCTTCTATGTTTCTGGGAGGTTGGATAATGTCGTTAGAGGTTTAGTGAGGGTAAGGAGCATATCGTCTGCAGAATGGTGGGTATATTTTATTCATGCTTTTATCTCTGGTTATTCCTCCTTGATCTTCTCTTGATTGATTTATAGGAAGGAATAGTTTACAGTGGGATTTACTGTTCAGCATTAAGACAAGTAAAGGTAGAATATAAACAGTATATTGTTTTCCTATCTGCTCAGTCCTTGACTAACATCTGGACTTGGACATGCTGTAAGATTCTAACCTTGTAAAGTTCTGTAACATTAAGAATTGTGATGATCGTGCAGGACATTGAACCAGCATTTCTCACTCATCACAGTGCCTTTATTCCAGAATCTCTGTCTTTTTAGATCTTGTGTCCGGTCCTTCATTGACACATGAAAGTTTATCATTGTTATATTTCACTTCTTTGGCTCCTGATTCATGGCATTGCTGACCTTTACTGGCCTTGTGTGCAAATTCTGCTCTGTAAAGCACCATTCATTACACTGGTGAGCTTCATCATATGTTTCTAAGTACTGAAACATGAAAAAACATAAAATGTGTTCAGTCTACTCTGACATTGTATAGAATTTCATATAATAGCAGTATAAAGTATATATATATATATATATATATATATATATATATATATATATATATATACTTTATACTGCTATTATTGATTTTTTTTTTACAATCGGGCAGAGCAGTGATGTCAACCGTAAGACTGCTTTTTTTCAACAGATATAGTACTGTATTTATTTCACAAAATTTTGTAAGTAGCAGCTACCTAATATAATGTTTAGTGGATTGTTTAGCTGCTTGTGTATAATAATTTTGACATTGATATTGAAACTTATGCTCACAGGATTGGGCATAAGTGGTCGATAAAGGTCCAACTGCTGGAGCCACTACCGATCCCAAGAATCGGTAGTCGTCCAGTATGAATGAAGCGAATTAAAGTACTTAGCTGTCTCCAACAGTCCCATAGAGAAGAATGGAAAGACAGTCTGCATGGTCATAAATCATTCTCTTTTTGCAAAATCATAAAAAGCTGCTTGTTGCTTAGATATTTCTCCAGTTTGCGATGTTCCGTATTGAATCTGGATGATATGGAACTGGCAGGAGCATGGGAAGGGAGAATCTTGTGATTTTTTGCAAGCGGGAGAAAATGAAAAATCTGAAGCAGAGGAGGGGGAGCAGGCTGCTTGGATTATACCCTATAGAGGTGCTCCATCCCAGGCACCACTAGGTGTTTCTGTATGCATGTAATACTACCTTCTATATAAAGAAAGGGAACTGCTGACAATATGCATTGATGTTGTATTGATTCCATATGCCATCAATACCTGCGTAGGTTTAAAAAGGCATGGCTACTCGGCCCTCTTTTTTGAAGCATTGACATTCCTGGGTTAAGAATTTCAATTTTATTAAAGTAGGCTCTTGGGCCCCCTTCATATTAGACATAGTTAAGGGTTCCTGCAGTCATATCTTCATCATTAGCCAATGCCCGAGAAGGATGCCTGCGCTCAGGACATGGTCCCCAGTTTGTTTGCTTTCCGTTTCCCCAACCAGACCTAGAGAGGACTATGAAACGCATGAAACTGCAAGAAAAGTTTGTTTCCTATGAATGTCCCTTAGAAATAAGTCACTGTTGAGAACTATGCTGTGAGCATGACAAGGCGTGCTGGCACCTGCTATGCTTTCCGCACAAGTCAGTGTGTGGTTCCTATTTCCAGACTCGATAGAGAAGAGATTTCAACATTCTCACAGATTCCTTTTGCATAGTTGTCAAATAGACCAAGTAATTGCTGGTTTTCCGCCTGCTTGCTTGCAATGGCTCAAATAGAATTTCGCACTTGGGTACTCTCAGGTTGAGTCTTTGCCACATGTTTGACTAGAATAAAGCTTTTTCTGATGACTGAGCTCCAGCATCAGTTGCAGTGATACTCTTTAGCTCTGGAAGGGTTGCTATATAATCAAATAGGATGTACTGGATGTTGCGCGGGACCAGAAGTGGTAAGTGCATAATAACTTAAGATCCTGCTAAGTGCAGTTTCTTATCCAAAGGAACTAGCATTTGCAGACACAGTAGGAGTGCATATATGCATTAGAATGTGTAGTTAATCCTCAAGAATCATCTAAAGGTGGATTTACACTCGTAGAGGAGCAGCCAATTATTGGGAAGGAAGCATTCCTTCCAGGCAACCTGCTGCCCATTCAGTGGAGGTGAAGCACTGAAATTACATGCAGCGATCACCTCCACAGTATGAGAACAAGCGATCGCTACTGTGATCACTCATTCTCATACAACTGCATTGTTTTTGGGCAGCTGTTTAGACACCATGATCTGATAATTTACTAGCCTGCACGAACAACTGTTTCGTCTGGTGAATCAGGAGATCTGCAGCACCTTTAGACGAGTACACTGTCAGGAACGAGCGTTCGCAGGAATCTATAATCTGCCAGAATATCAGCCAATGTAAATCGACCTTCAGATCTGCTTTTTTGATGTTGAATTTAACAGGGGAAATTTATATATCACTTAACATAGTAACATAGTTTATAAGGTCGAAAAAAGATATCTGTCCATCCAGTTTGGCCTGTTATCCTGCAAGTTCATCCAGAGGAAGGAAAAAACCCCTGTGAGGTAGAAGCCAATTTTCCCCACTTTAGGGGAAAAAAATTCCTTCCCGACTCCAATCAGGCAATCAGAATAACTCCCTGGACCAACGACCCCTCTCTAGTAACTATAACCTGTAATATTATTGCACTCCAGAAATTCATCCAGGCCCCTCTTGAACTCTTTTAGTGAACTCACCATCACCACCTCCTCAGGCAGAGAGTTCCATAGTCTTACTGCTCTTATCATAAAGAATCCTCTTCTATGTTTGTGTACAAATCATCTTTCCTCCAGACGCAGAGGATGTCCCCTCGTCACAGTCCTGGGGATAAATAGATAATGGAGAGATCTCTGTACTGACCCCTGATATATTTATATATAGTTATTAGATCTCCCCTCAGTCTTCTTTTTTCTAAAGTGAATAACCCTAATTTTGATAATCTTTCTGGGTACTGTAGTCCACCTATTCCAGTTATTACTTTAGTTGCCCTCCTCTGAACCCTCTCCAGCTCTGCTATGTCTGCCTTGTTCACAGGAGCCCACACCTGTACACAGTACTCCATGTGTGGTCTGACTAGTGATTTGTAAAGTGGCAGGACCATGTTCTCATCACGTGCATCTATGCCTCTTTTGATGCCACCCATTATCTTGCCCTTGGCAGCAGCTGTCTGACACTGGTTTTTACAGCTTAGTTTGCTGTTCACTAAAATTCCTAGGTCCTTTTCCATGTCAGTGTTACCCAGTGTTTTATTATGTAGTATGTACTGGTGACTTGCATTATTCCTTTCTATGTGCATAACCTTACATTTGTCAGTGTTAAACCTCATCTGCCACTTCTCTGCCCAAGCCTCCAATCTATCCAGATTCATCTGTAGCAGTGTCAGTTTAGTGTCATCTGCAAAAAATGATATTTTATTGTGCAACCCTTCTACAAGATCATTAATAAATATATTGAAGAGAATAGAGCCCAATACTGACCCCTGTGGTACCCCACTAGTGACAGTGACCCAATCTGAGTGTGTACCGTTAATAACCACCCTCTGTTTTCTATCACTGAGCCAGTTACTTACCCACATACAGACATTTTCTCCCAGTCCAAGCATTCTCATTTTATAGGAGAAGCCCAGATATACGACATCCATTGATTTGCCGCAGTCAGGTCTAGAACTTACCTCCTCATAGAAACTGATTAAATTAATTTAACATGACTGATCCCTCATGAAGCCATGCTGATATGGAGTTATTTGCTTATTTTCATTGAGGTACTCCAAGATAGCATCTCTTAGAAAACCCTCAAACAGTTTACCCACAACAGATGTTAAATTTACCGGCCTATAGTTTCCGGCTCTGTTTGTGGACCTTTTTTGAATATTGGCACCACATTTGCTATGCACCAATCCTGTGGAACACTCCCTGTCAGTATAGAGTCCTTAAATATCAGAAATAAGGGTCTGGCTATGACATTACTTAATTCTCTTAGGATACGGGGGTGTATGCCATCTGGTCCTGGCGATTTGTCTATTTCTTCAAACAGAAAGAGATCAAAAATGTCTGTACCGTATATTGTTCAGTCAAATACAGTTCTACAGTATATTCCATGTACACAGAATGGATCCACTCATACCTGTCCCCAGCGAGGCTCACAATCTAATTTTCATATGTCATGCACAAATAGCTAATCCACCAGTATGTTTTTGTAGAATGTTAGAGACAGTAGTTAGCAGTGGTGTAACTAGAGGGGCCACAGTTGCGATCGGACCCTCAGGTCACAGGCCTCCGCACCCTATTAGGTACTTTTTCACCCTATTAGGTACTTTATCGCCCTATTAGGTGCTTTTTCTCTCTACTAGGTACTTTTTGTGATCTCCTTTGATGTCTAGCATGTACAATATTGTAAACCCGAGACAGGGGAAGTAAGATTTATGATGCTGGACATCCCCTAATGTCAGAAAGGAGATCATTAAAGGGGTGTTCCAGTCAATACAAGTTATCCCCTATCCATAGTCTAATAATACTCCATTGTTAGCATTACTTAATGTTGGTGTGTAGGGGTATCCACTAACTAATGTGAGGTCCGTAACAGAACCTATAGCCCTAGTAGATTAAGTTGGCTCTACTGGCAGATACCAGAAAGCACATGCATGCATATAACTGTACCAAAAGCATAATATGGAATAGCTTGATGCATAAACTGTAGCTGAATAATAAAAAATGCAGTGAGCTTCTAAGCTCTGAGCAGCTACCACTAGTGTGAGTGGCAAAACTTTACCATTTAAAGGGGTTGTTTGGCTGATAATGTTCTCGGCAACTGCTAGGCCCTCTACACTTTGACAGGGCCAGGTGAGATGATGTTTTCACTGCCTGGCCCTGTCAAATGAAGAGAGTGTGGCTGTAGCCGAGAGAGCAAAGCCTCTAGGTGTAAAGGCAACACTCCCATTGCTCCTAGAGGTTCATTTGCATATATTAAATTCTCATTTTTCTCAGCAATGTGGTAACATATGAACATGGGACCAACACAGATAGCCCTTTAAAATAGTACTGTATAGGTATTCCATCCCTGAAATTAAACAGTTTACCTAAAAATATATATGACTGTGTAATCTTCTAAGCTGGTCTTTAAAATGTGTAATGTTTACTGGGAAAAAAAGAATATTAATACATTTCTTAAACAGTACATGTTCTATTAAAGCCTTGTCACACTCTGCGTGACGTTTCAGCCTGAACGGCCTTCTTCAGACTGATGCTTCCTGGAGATGAGAATAAAAGAAAGAAAAGCGCGTGGAGGCACAGCGTCACTGCCGGTGAAGAAGGCCGTTCAGGCCAAAACGTCATGCATTGAGCCGCAGTTTTCCTAAATAAAATTCATTCTGCATTACGGAAAAAAAAAAAAAAGCTGGAGTTTTTTTATTTTTAAACAGTACATGGTCATCGGATATTTTATTTTTTTCTTCCCAAAAGCATATGTCTTTTACTGGTGTATTAAGAATTTTGAAGTGCCAACTTTATGGCCGTTATTATGAATGACGGTAAATTATACTGCAGTTAGGGTGCATTATGGCTTGGTGATCCGGGAGTTCACGGCAAATGGATTGTGGAGTAGTGATCTTAAAAGCAAAGCAAAGAAAAGAACTAAAATTGTATACAGAAAATTGAAGAGTGCAATCCAGCCACGTTCCTCCAGAAATAAACCCACTCTGATAAGAAGAGCTGTGAATTGTCAAAGTCCACCAGAAGAAAATGATCGCATTAATTTACTGGTAAACAAAATTATGAAACTCTCGGTGAGGTTTACATATAGTCCTAGGTATCTGGCTTTGTTGACTGTGGCAGGACCATATACCATCCACAGCTTTGGTGAGATCACTTTTGCAGAGACATTTTAATCATTAAAACGTATCCATAAAACCCTGAGCTGTGTGAATAGGATGGTGATAGAGATTTTTCTGCATTAGACAGACTTTTTATTTTCCTTAAAGGGGTTTTCCAGTTACATTAAATAAAAATAACACAAGCATTCAACTTTACTGTGTTATATACAGTAAGTCAGATCATGAAGTTCTGAGAGAATTTGACTCCTCCAGGTTAAAGGGAATATGTCATCAGAAAATGACCTATTCCCAAATCATGTCTTTATGTTTTGATTGTTATTTTTAATTTTACATTTAAATATTTATACTTAAGCAAAAACATACATACCTGCAGTTTTTGCACTGGCCAATAAGCCTAATAATATGTGTCACTTCTTGGTCTGTGCAGATCTGTTTACTGCAGTTACCTGCTTATCTATGAACAGAAGTGATATAATTACAAGCAGGATTAGAATGACAGCTAAGACAGTATCCACCATTCACAGTAGGCGATATCACAGCTCATCTACTCCCTCCTGACCTCTGCACAGGTCACAGAGCATGCCTTGAAAACTCTCCCATAGAGGTCAGTGAGGTCCCCTCTAGACCATTTTTTCTATGGCCCATGGGACTGGCGTAAAGCAGTTTTCTTACTGCTCTCTAAATGCTGTTAAGAACAGCTCAGGCAAGATGGCTGCCCCAATATTAATGTTCAGAAAATAGAATTTAATCTGCAATCCGAAAATAAAAACAGATTAGAAAAAAGGAGATGTGTTACTATCTGGTTTTAATTGGCAGAAAAAAAAAACTTGGTGATACATTTGCTTGAATTGTCCTCCCAGTTTGAACATCACAGATCCAAGCCTGCTTGAAGCCCTGCTGGAAAAATCCCACCCTACGACACAACATCAATGCTGACATTACCTTGATTTCAAGATAATGTTAGCATTGATTGGCCACCTGAGATGCTTATATATCCTCATGTATGTGTGTATTTTGGCTCATAAATGGTATTGTGGGCCACTTACTGTAGTTTAGTGTGCAATTCCATTTTTTGAGCAACCTTTCCCCTTGACTCTATGAAAAAAATAGGGAGAGTTTATTGACACTGACATTTCTTGCGCCAGTCTTAATCAGAAGTATGCTGGGGTAAGGCTAGGTTCACATCCATACGACAATTCCGGTATTCTGTTCCAGTCCGTCATATTTTCAGCATTTCCCTAGTATTGAGCAGGTGATATAGTTACTGTGAATGCTTTAGGACTTACCACAGCTATTCATACTGTAGGATATTCTTAAATCATGACCGGTGGGCCCTGAGGACTGGTGTTAGGGAACGCTGCTTTAATGGCTCCGTCAGGTTCCTGCATGAATACCGGCATTTTGCTGGATGAAATACCACTGCATGCATGTATGTTTTCATTTTAAGATATTGTAAACCACTTGTTCGTGATTTATTTATAAGACAGGAAATAAGGTATTATTCTATTGAAACATAGTAAGCTTGATTAGATAATTCATGTTAGAAGCTGACACTTTGAGTACATTCTGTACAATAACAGATTCACAGCACATATGTGTCACCGCTTTATACTTAAATATTCTGCTGTCAGGTAAAAAAAAAAATACTAAAAGCAAAATGCTATATAGTTATTCAGAAGAGGTAAATCTTCTTTTGTTAGATGTGATTAGAATGATGTCGGTTGTTCGAAAGACTGCAGAACTGGTTTTCACCTATTTTGGTCCCCTTTCAGAAATTCTAAGAGTCTCTTGGCACTCAAATACCTCCAGGACTTACAGTATTGCTGTATTGCACAGCAACTGTAAAGTCACAAAAACTGAATTCCACAATTACTGGACAGTTGCAAGAAATATATATGAAACATTCAGCAACAGAATATACAAAAATAGCTCAATGATAAATGACAGGAACCGAATGATGATTGCCATGGATAGTGGAGATGGGGCTCTGGCAATTGAGCTGGTCAGAGATAGTAATAGCTTATCGGTTGAGCATGAATGTACAAGATACAAAGAATCTACGAGCAAATGCATAGAGCATACACTAGCCCCAGAAGCAGAAGGCCTAGACATATAATGGCTAAGCAGTCAACAGCCCCACCTTAAATTAATCAGGCAAACCTAGGCAATAACCAGACCCAGACTTAAATGCCAAGCACTTTTATAGCAGCTGTCCCAGCAATGCTGGTAAATAGGTGGACAGAATACAACAAAGAAATCTCTGCTGCTCGTAACAGTGATCGGAGGACATGATTACCAGTAAGTTAGTTTGCATTTATGTTTCTTTGTAAGTGTACTATATATAGATCTATACGGTCTATAGTAGATGTACATGGTGATGGTTCCTCCATACTTCTGACTCACGTATTTTTGAACTTTGAGAAAATTAGGATTTGGCTTTTTTTTGTAATTGTGACTGTTTTTTGTTTTTGTTTTTGCTTTGGAAAAGTAGTGGAAGGTTAGCTAAAGCCAAAGCTTTTTTTAAGCTTTCATTGTAATTAGGACATCAATCAATATGGCTTAGGGATTCCAAAACATGTGTAGAATCAAAACTCTTTAGATTAACAACCTAGGGATGGATGTAAAATGCAACTGACCAAAGTATTCACCCAGTCCTCCACATTAGCTTATATAATGGGGTATGTTCTGGTTTTGCTGTAGGCCCTATCATGTTGACATCAAGGATAGTGCCAGATGTTATATTATTATTGCCATCAAAAGTCATATATTAAAGTGAACCTGTCAGGTGTTTCCTGATCCTGTATCCAAAAGCAACATATGATAGAGGATGAGAAGCTGAAGCTAGTAGTTTGTTGTGTGATTTAAATAAATCCTGACAAGACTCCCAGGAGACACAGTGAGAGTCGTGATAACCTCGCCCACACAGTATGATTGACAGCTCACCCTCTATCAGTGTGTGTGCACAAATTAGTTAATACCAGCCAAACCAGGGGCAGCCACCTGTAGGGTGCTGTTTTGGGGTTTTTGTCCCTCATTACAAGTTACTGGATGAGATGCCTTAGATACAATTCAGGGGTGGTACTGAAGAACAAGAGCAGGCAGCAAATGCTTTACTACAGCATATATGGACAGCACGGTGGCTCAGTGGTTAGCACTGTTGCAGAGCTGGGGTCCTAGGTTTGAATCCGACCAAGGACAACATCTGCACGGTATGTTCTCCCGTATTTGCGTGGATTTCCTCTAGGTATTCCAGTTTCCTCCCACACACCAAAGACATACTGATAAGGAACTTAGATTGTGGGCGCCATTGGGGACAGTTTGCTGCTATTCTCTGTAAAGCGGTGTGGAATAAGGTAGCACTATATAAGTGAGTATAATAAATAAATAAGCATATAAAACAACGACACATGACTTGCATTATTACATTAAAAGTCAAGGTCTTAAAGGGGTTTTCCAGGGGTTTTATCCTAGGTCATCACCTGGCACCCTCTTCACAGGTTAACAAGCACAGCGCCGTCCACTGGGTAGTGGTTGTGCTTAGTATTTCAGTTCAGGCACGTTTACTTGACATCACTCACCCAGGAAGAGTGCTGTGTCCTCTTCAAACAGCCGATCTGCTATTGATGACCCTTCCTGAACATAGGCCATCAATAATAAAATCTTGGAAAACCCCTTTAAGTACTGTGTGAGAGGCAGCCATGACTTATCGCTAATTTAATTCAGGGATGGATACAATAGCCAAATACAAAATCTAAACTTATTTTGTCATGGCAATAACAGCGGGAGATACAGTGGAATGCTAGTCTGAGCGACTAAATCACAATTACAATACAATGTGTGGTCCATCACTCCCACAGTAGACAAGGACACAGTAGGTTGTATTAAATGTTCTGAGGCAGATATGTTTTTCTCTGCAGTTATATACATATACTTGTACTCTTCCTACTATCCCGCATTGTCACCTGCATCCACTTACATTGATCTTGTGTAATAGCTGCTATCATTTCTTGCGACTATTGACCATTGATTTTGCCTGTTCTTGTTCCTGTTTTTTTTACTTGTTCTACAAAGAAGTAAATATACATCAGGGCTGAGATTTTCACTTGTATGAAACTGGATGATATAATGTGTTATGTGTGGTTTTACATAGGAGTGCAGACAAATTCTAACATCTAGTCCATTTGCCTAAACCCTATGCAGTGATCTTATAACATCGGTGACCACTCTGTCACCAGCGGTATTTGTAGTCACCAGCAGAAGTATTTTTTGTGTCTAATGACAGCAGTGCTCAGTTATGTCTGAGCGAATCAAACTGGACGAAGTGTGTCCATGCATAGTTTATGGAGAACAGCTAAAAGTCATATACTGACTCATGTATATGAGCACATTATATTGGAGCTTGTTCTGAAAAGTTATCTTAAAGTTTATGTGTGCTTTAAATGAATAAATTACAAGTTATACCGCATCGTTTCCTACTGAGCTATGTATCAATCTGCTTAGCTATTTCTGCTGTATACCATAATGCCTGCAGAGACGCCATGTGTGACAGGTTCCTTTTAAAGGAACACCTAGAAACAAGTGATAAAATTAAACTGGAGATAAACTTTCCTTTGTTGCTTGTTTTTGGAAAGTCCTGAGGGCTGATTTACATGACCGTGCTCAATTCAGAAAATATGGTCTGTGTGTTTACTGCGGCTCCCGTGACCCGAACTGACGGCACCATTGTGATTTATAATGCGGGTCTATTGTTCTGTGCTCACATCATCATCATCTTAGTACAGAACAACAGACCCACGATCAGATAGGACTGGGATCAGCAACCGTAGTCACTCCAACTGCTGAGGAACTACAGCTCCCAGCATGCAAACGTGCTTGGCTGTTCTTCTAACTCCCATAGAAGTGAAGGAAGGACTCTGGGATTTGTAGCTTCTGAACAGCTGGAGAGCAAGAGGGGGCTGATCTAAGTTAGGAACTGACTGTATCATGTATCACTATGATGCAGTCAGTTTGGATTCGTACTACACACGGACAGTGTTTTCCGGACCAAGCATGGTTGCAATAATCAGCCCTGACACTGTAAGAACAAAAAAATAATGAAAAAAACAGATCCTGTTAAAAAAAACCGTATACAAGACTCTTTTGTGTGTAAAATCACAGACTGAAATGGCTTAAACGGATGCCAAATGTGCCTAACTGGATCGATCAGGATTAGAGATGAGCGAACGTGCTCGTAACGAGCACTGTAGCGCTTGGCTCCCCTGCGCTCGCATGTGCGCAGGCATCCGGATCCGTCGGGTGAGGAGGACGGATCCGGATGCCTGCGCCCATGCGAGCGCAGGGGAGCCGAGCAGTACAGTGCTCGTTACGAGCACGTTCGCTCATATCTAATCAGGATGGGTTTTTTTTGTTGTTGTTTTTTAACTGGATCCGTTTTTTCATTATTTTTCTGTTATTCTGATGGATCAGAAGAACGCAAGAATAACGATGATGTGAGCCTAACTCATGTGCATGTTGTCACAGATGCTCTGGATCTGCAGTAGAATCCACAGTGGATGTTTACTGCTATACTTTACATCCCAGGTGGACAAACCCTAAAAGAGGAAGTACTGGGATTTTTTAAATATTATTATCATCATTACATTTTATTATATATATTACATATTATTGTTATATTGTGTGCGTATTCTATGTTTAGTGTTCGTTTAAGAAACAAAGAGGTTTTTAATAAGAAAACAATTGGAAAGTAAAGCCATAGGAAATATTTTCATATTCTAAGTGTAGGTTCCATTTGCTTTCTTTCAATTTGCTGTGATACAGGCACTTTAAAAAAAAAAAAATGTTCTCTTACCCTCGCGTAATTCTATAAATACAATTTTTATTTTTAGTTGAAAATTAAGTGAAAAACCCCTGAATGTTGCAGAGCAGTCTGATGGCGTCACAGCAGCTGTACACCCACATGTTGCCTTCCTGTGCAGTAAGAAATGCCAGTTTTACATATTACTGTGTTCTGCAGCAGCTGCTGATACTGGCACAGCCTTCTGGGGAAATACATCCCCCATCATGAGCTCCTAATATTTTTCACATTACTGTTACCATGGCTGTGAAGAATGACAGTCCTGCTCTTATGTAGATGTATTAATTATCAGTAAAATGTGCTTTTACATGGAAAAAATCAATTTCCAAGATTCCTTTAAGCACAAGTAGCTCTCCTGTGACCGAGTGTCTGAAAATAGTTACTTAAGGCAAAAGGTAAAGTGGTGATGTACATTAATCCAGTGATTGAGCCTTTAAAAGCTTCTCCGGGGCAGCCTACAAAAAGTTGTTAACTGTGTACCTTTAATGCATGACCGTATTGAATAAAGATGAACGCAATCTCTCCTGAGTGCTTGGTTCTGGTCAGGTTTAATGTGCATTCACCTGTTGACACTGCATTAGTTCCTAATTAACACATACAGATGTAGCAGAGCTGAATTTGTCTGATTTTTCATGCTTTGAAGCTACATCTTGAGTCTGAGCCTTTTTTACAGATTTGCTGCACAAGCTCCTCACACATGTGCTTTTAGAGTTTTTTTTCTTATTTTATTCAGAGCCTCATACAGCAAGTAATGTGCTGTGTACTGTATACATGATTCTGTGATACTCTGCGGAGAGAGATGTATACTGTATTTGTCTGTAGCCACCCAGTGGTTTTGATGTGAGTTGCAGCCTAATGAGGGTTTTACTAGCATGTTGCAATACTGTACTGATGTTGTATTGTGAGAAATTGGAGCTCCTTCTCTGGGCCTGCGATGCTCTGCTGGGCTCCCTCCCTGAAAACATCTGGTTTGACATTGGTGCAGTCAATCACTGTCCGCAATGGTGACTGACTCCTCTTACGTTATGACAAATGACACGAGGGTATCCGGTCTTCACCGAGGCCAGTGATTGCCTGTGGTGATGTCAAACCAGATGTTTTCAGTGAGGGAGCCTAGCAGAGCATCATAAGCCTAGAAGCGAAAGAGCGAGAAACCAGCACCGGGAAGCTAAGCTTGTAGGGCATACCTTTTTTACCCATTGCCATTCTAATAATATGCTAATGACGCTAACGTGTCTGGTTGGGAGGTCCATTAAAAAGCAAGTTGCCTAGCCCTCCTTTCCAAACTGAGCCCCATTCCCCCCCCTTGCTCCTGATTTACAGGACCTCCTCCTCCCAAAGCAGCTCATCCCTGCTCTGAAATCCTACAGCCAGACCTTACATAACCAGCTGAGGAGGTCCGGCCGTACACTGTGGATACATGAGGTTTCATAGCAAGCATGCTTAACATTGAGAGGAGAAAGAAATGCCAATCAGGACCAAGGGGGCGGAGCGGCGCTCAGAAAAGCAGGATCTGGGCACTTGCCCTGCTGTGGACCTCCCAAATGGGCACTGGTGCTTCATTAGCATATCCAATCAAACTTGTTCTTCTAGGGCACAGAATAGGTCTGCCCTACTTGCTGTTTATGCCACCTACAGGCAGTAGATTAATAGGTGAGCATGAATGGCCAAGGGTGGACACATCTGTAGTTCCTGTACAGTCAGTTTCAAGTCTTAAATCTGTAATCCCATGCAGAACAAGTCTTCTATACTGAAAGAGAAAGAATGGGACATTTAGAAAACTTGTACACCAGCTTCTGAAATCCAAAAATTGCACATCTTTGCACAACATTTTGCTACTTTCTAAGTTTCTCGCTGCTCGTGCCACATTTTACAAATGTCGGTGTGACTTATCAGAAGAGGCGGGGCTATAGTGTCCCAGCACATTTACAGTAATTTACACCAGAACGCTGGTTGTATAACTGACATTTATGCCAACTCCTAGCTAGAGTAAATTTCAGTGTCTGGTGGACAGACAGCAGAAGATGCAGCAAGTTTATACTATGGTTCCTGTTATTGTTCATAACTCTTGATCTCCACATTATGCTGTTATTTTCTTCATAAAAAATTACACAAAAAAATAATAAAAATAAAACGCCCCGGGTCAATTCATCCTGTGGATTTTTTCCCTGCATATGGATGAGATTTCTTAGCATCGTCTCTACTTTGCTAGTATTGTAAAACAGCAGATCCGCAGGCGGCGTATCCGTCTCAAGTATTTGAAAAGTAGTTGTTGCCCCTAACAGAGAACCTTTATTACTCAGTTTATCTTTGTCTTTTTGTTTTTTATAGTTCAGTAACCAATCATCCTGTCAAATATGTAATGATATGTGTGGGGGAACTTCGTCTTTTGCTTCACTGTGTTGTCTCGGTATAAAACGTACTGAGCAGAGCCCAAAAGAATATGCTGAATATTGATTGTAAGATCCAGAGCATCAATGCACAGGAGACGTCTGCAAATAACACCCTCTGGTTTTAATATAATGTAATATTTTCCATAAGACACCATAGAAGGACCTATATGAGGATTGATGTGAAGTGTACTTTTATGGATTACTGAGGTTACCCAACTGCATCAAATATGTAAAGCAAACCTGCAGTGGAGGCATTTTCCAGACAGATTTGATTTTATAGGAGGAATTCAAGGCAGAGATTGATGAAGAATAAAGCTTATTGTTGTGGCTGTATGGAGCAGACGACATACAATGTGTTGCGTGGTCTGGATGAAATTGGCAGCATGGGCTGAGCAAGGCAAGGGTTAAAGCGTGTCATTCTGAAAGTATTCTTTGAAGAGCTTTTGCATAGAAACTGCAGAGGTTTCATCCCGTGAAAGCAACCAAGTGTGCCATATTTCAAGGGCATTTTTCACTAGTAATGAGCAGTCACAAAATGTGATTTAATAAATGCTATTTCAACCTTAAGTACCTCGGATATCTAATATTCTGCGGGTAGCGCTGGTGCTGGCCCCATATCGAAAAACCTTGCAGTGGCTAATGAGATCTTTTTAAGCAATGACATGCTTTGCAAATTGTAACAAAGAAGAGTTTACAGAAATTGACATGGCCAATTACGGAACAAGGTTAATGATCATATTCCTAAGTGAAATAGTTTAATGTTTCTGATATATACTGATTATGTCAAATTATAAGGCCGCATAAGAGCGCCTGTCATCATCTCCTCCATTACGGTGATGCCTGGCCTCTGTGCTCTTGTATGGCTGTTGTCTCTGCTGGTTTACGTTCTGAATCATGTTCATTTCATTAGATGACTTTCATCATTCATCTGGTTATATTTTATACATGTGAATTCCATGCTTCTCGTAGCCTGCAGACAGGAATTTTTAAAACAACACTCTTCTGTGCCATAATCGTATTCGTTTGCCCTAAATCGAGGTAATCAATTTGTCATACTTTGACTATGCAAACCCCACGACTGCTAGTAACCAGGGAGCATCCTTCTGAATAGGTGTAACCGATGCTTGAAGGGCATCTCCACATTAGTGTTACCCATATTATTTAAGTCCGTCATGGCTGAAGTAGGCCTGGGATTTTTTTTAAATATCTACTGTCCGCAGGGCTGCCTTTATTATGTGCCACCTTAACTCTTTCCACCTGTACGAAGCAAAAGACCGGTAACACAGAACAGAACTTGTTCTACCATTATGTAACTTACTATTCCTAAATATAATGATGAGCATAGTTTATTTATTTTTTTTAGCAACAAATATGTCTACTCATCCACATAGCTAAATGTTAAAGGGGTTATCCTAGAAAAGATAACGATGACCTATTCCCAAGATAGGTCATCATTATCACATCAGTGAGGGTCTGAGTCCCAGCACCCCCGCCGTTTCAGGAAGTTATGGCCTCCCGCTAGCTTACCAAGCATAGTCATACTTTGTATAGTGGCTGTGCTTGGTATTGACTTGAATGCGGCTGAGCTGCAACTAGGCCACGTGACTAATGTAAGGTGACGTCACTTGCCTAGGAAGAGGCCACGGTGCTCACGGAGAGCCCAGCCTCTTATAACAGCTGATTGGGGGAGATGGGTGATGGAACCCCTGCAGATCTGATATTGATGGCCTATCCTGAGGATAACCCTTTAATCTGGTGACAAAGATCCGGTGCCATCTTATGCAACTTTTTTAGAAAAAGGGTCAGAGGGTTTAAAAAGTAAGCATACTTGCCTCACCATTTTCAGCCACTGCTGTTCCAACACTTACCTTCGATTCCTGGTCCCATCTCAACACGCAGGAAATTTCAAGAAATGCCTACTCATACAATCATTGGCTGAGGTGAGTCACAACTATGATTGAGTGGGCACTCCCTTTGTGTTGAGACTGGACCAGGAAGCAGAGACCAGCAGGGACCCGGTAATGACAGCAATGGGGGACTTGGGAGGTGAGTAAAGCTACCTTAATTTAACCTTAAAGGGGTTGTCCAAGTTATGAAAAAAATATATATAGTACTTTAAATCTCATGGGCAGCAATATATTACTAAGTTAAGCAAGTGTTAGGCAAAAAAAATCTCTATTTCCTCATTTCCCTGGTTTTCTTCTGGCCTTTGTTTACATGCAGCAATAACTATCTCTGCCCCTCCCCCCTCTCTGTAAAGGGAGTGAATACAAGTGCTGAGTGACATGTCTACCTGCTGGGATACTCAGCAGCATGTTGTATGTGTAGGACTACAAGTCCCAGCTGTACAATGACACTGCTGATACACACAGGATCTCCCCCCTACCTGTACTTGTACTTTGCATCTCCTCCAGATCAGCTCCAGTCAGCTTTGTGTCTGTAGGGTGAGGAGGGCAGATCCTGTGTCTCTTTACATCTGCAGCTGCTGTTGTAAAGCCTTCAGTGTGTTCTGGCTGAAGGGGTTAATGCTTTATCTGAAGGAATCCAGGGAGAGAGCAGATAGCAGGAGCCTGGCAAAGCAGGGGGGCGTGGCCAGTGACGTCTCGTGTACAGACTGTTATCTGATCTCTAAGGCTTGTACACGAAACATCACACAGCAGGGAGATAAGCTGACATCACAGGTCATGTGACCCGAAGTTCAATCTAAGAAACCAGCAGCTTTAGAAGCAGAAAGTGTATGGAAAAGCTGTTATATTTGACTAGTTAGAACATACAAAGGACAAAAAAATAATTTGGACAACCCCTTTAATTTTTTTTTTACAAATGGTACCCCTTTTTTAAAATTTTATTTTCCTTCGGACAAACCCCCTTAATAGAGCACAAATATTGGAAAACCTACTGTACCTACACAGCGTCAGGTACCATCAGATGCAGTGCCCTCCACTGATAATAGAGGGCTCCTGTTCAGAAACAGTGTATCACTCATCATAGGGCAAACCCTTTTGTCTCTTTAACAATCTACCAGTAACACTATATGGTGGACATATGCTGTATCACCCTAATACAGTTTTGTATTAAACACAACCGAAGGTGCCTACAGGTCCATAGAAAAGACAAGCAGGGGCTGTGCTGTCATGCAGGTTCTGTTTGCAGTGTCAGACTTGGACCCTTAGGACCCACCAGTAAAATTCATTCTGGGGGCCCACTGTAAAGCTAGATGCAAATATTATCTGCTTGCATATGGTTGATTATAAGGGTCCCAGCAGCAACTTTGAGAAGGCAGGTCCATGATGAAACAGGATACTTGCTGGTCGATCTCTGAACCTGATGCACAGGTAATAATAAACGGATGGTCTGTTAAATAATCCACCCAGTTTTTTATATGAACATAGGCTGGTTGAGATGCTGTTTGCTTCCTATTTTTATGTTTTTGTATATTTATGAATACAGCCAGATTAGATTTCTCTGATTTGAAAATATCATGAAATTTGGTATCCCCTCAATAGATTCTTGGTGTGACAAAATTTTTACAATTGTGGAAAAATAATCTGAATCTTGTAGCTTTAGCAATTAGGGTACTCATGTAGTATTATGTAAGATCTGAAGGCTATCATTGCATTTATAGTAATAAAATATTTCTTTTCTCTTTTTTTTAACAGCTTTGATAGCCATTGGTCGATACAGCACTACTATAGAAACAGTGGACGTAGGATGGTGTAAAGAAATTACAGACCAAGGAGCCAAATTAATTGCACAAAGCAGCAAATCTATCCGATATCTAGGCTTGATGAGATGTGATCAGGTAAGATTATTTATGCATATATATCTGTTCCTTGATATAGTGACACTGTCTTGCTTTCTACATCATTTATATGCCTTTCTAGCTGCTCTTGTCCTGTTACTTACAACTTGGACATAAAATGTGCCTAAATGGCATAATAATACCTATAGATAAAGCTGTCTTTAGATTAAGGTTGGCTGAACAGGACTGGCCAAATGTCTCCAATGTGTGGGGTCTCACGACTGTTCTCTGACCACTGGTGTTGTGGGATAGAAGGATGGGGCAGATGGATTTCAACATGCCCAATGCTTTGTTGCCAGGGGAGATGAATGTCTGGCAACAACTTATTCCCCTCTTACTATTCAGACCACATGTTTGTTTAGCTGAACTGACGGTGAATGTATTTGTGAGATGAGACCTGGTTAGATGCAGGATTATAAACTAGGGGCTGTGCAGCGGTTTTCTTGTGGCTGATTCTCGGCATATGTGCTGAAATGTGGCCGGATCTCCGCATTATAGTTAATGGGGTCGAATGGAGACTTACAGTATAAGCTTCTGGAAATGCCGGAAATGCAGATCCGGCCAAACAGCCTGCTGGATCGCTAGCACTAGTGTGAAATTAGCCTAAAAATATTTTCCCCTGGGCTGCACATGCTGCAAAAAATAAATAAAAAAATAACAGAACTTATACTCACCATTACCCCCATTGCCATTCCAACAGTGATGTGGTCCATGCTGTGCTCGACTTCCTGTTTCTCCCTTGACACAGCAGGAAGTGGCTTGGATTGCTGCTCAAGCAATTACTGAGTGAGAAGGGTCATCATTGGATCCAGTGATTGGCTGCCATATCGAGGCAGGAACAAGAAGTGGAACAGTGGAAATCTGGCAGTATCTGGGGATTGCGGAGGTGTTATTTATGTAAGCCTATAATCAGCACAAAGTACAATAAAGGTGGAACATTCCACAAATAACACACAGTGATAACACTCTGATTCCAGAGTACGCCCTGGAGTCATTGCAGCTCATGGGGCTCTTTATTAGTTGCACACAGCCTGAGAGCACAGGAGCCATCACTAGGGGCTGATGGACAGCGTTCAGTTTTGCAGCACATGACAGTGACTGTCACAGGATGAGATGTTCAACATTTATGTCTGTCCCATTTAAAACAAATTCTACCCTTACAGTTTGGGGCCTACTGGGAGATTCACTGGTGCAGTTGCATGATTTTGCGGTGGGGGACACTGCCACCTGTAGAGGAAGAGAATGATGACATTTTTAAATCTGCGCTCTTGTGCTAAAATTAAAAAAATCAAGCCCCGCCCCATTAATATGCACTCAGTACTTCATAATGAGAAAAAACTAATTTCTTTACTAATTTATTAAAAAACCTGAAATTTTGCATTGATAAAAGTATTCACTTGACATCACACTTGAAATCTAGCTCTAGGGCCCCCATTTCTCTTGATCATCTTTGAGATGTTTCTACACTTTGATAGGAGTCCACCAGTGTGTTGGAAAGACACCCATAGTGTAAGGTCTCACAGCTGACAATGCATATCAGAGCGAGAACTACCTGTGGAGCTCAGTGTCAGGATTGTATAGGCACAGATCTGAAGGATACAATAACATTTCTGCTGCACCGAAAGTTTCAAGGAACACAGTGGCCTCCGTAATTCTTAAATAGAAGATGTTTGAAACAACCAGGACCCTTCCTAGGACTGACAGAAACAGCAAACTAAGTAATCAGGGGAAAATGGCCTTGGTAACGGAGGTGACCAAAAACCCAGCGGTCACTCCGGCCGAACTCTAAAGATTATGTGTGCATATGGGAGAAACATCTAGAAGGTCAGCCATCACTTCAGCACACCACCAATTTGGGCTTTATGGCAGATTGCCAAGAAAGAACTCTCTCCTCAGTAAAAGACACATGAAAGCCTGCTTACAGTTTGCAAAAAAAGCACCTAAAGTACTCTGACATTGAGAAACAAAATTCTCTGGTCTAATGAAACCAATATTGAACCTATTGGCCTCAATTATAAGCTCCATTTCTGGAGAAAACCAGGGACTTCTCATCACTTACCCAATACCATCCCTACAGTGACACATGGGAGTGATATCATTTTGCTGTGGGAGCTTTTTTCCAGCAGCTCTGAGAGGGGGACTGGTCAGAGTTGAGGTAAAGCTAAATGGAGCAAAGTACAGAGATGTTTTTTAATGAAAACCTAATTTAGATTGCTCTGGACCTAAGATGGGATGAAGGTTCACCTTCCAACAAGACAATGGCCCTAAGCACACAGCCAAGATAGCATAGGAGGTGTTTATTGACAAGAGTTTTTACTTGAACTCGATCAAAAATCTCTGGAGACCTGAAAATGGCTGTCCATTGGCTGTCCACTGACAGTTCCCATCCAACCTTACAGAGCTTGAGAGGATCTGCAGAGGATAATGGCAGAACATCCCCAAATCCAGGTTTGTAAAACTTGTGGCATCATACCCAAGAAGACTGGAGGTTGTAATTGCTGCCTTAAGTACTGAGTAAAGGGTCTGAATACTTATGTCAATGAACATTTTTTTTCCCTTCTCAATAAAGACTTCTATTTTCACCTTGTCATTATGGGGTATTGAGTGCAGAATGAACTTTCTTTTATTAAAGCACAAGGTCATAACATAAGAAAATGACATGAAAAAAGTGAAGAGTCTGAAGGTTTTCTGAACACATATATTGTATGTTGAGTGTTGAAGAAGTGCTATATAAAGCAGTCACATAGAAAACAGCATACTGTGCCTACCTTCAAACTACATTAAGAGCCATAGCCCCAGGCAAGAGTTTTCTAACTGATCATATAAACCCACAGCCAGCGCCTTACAAGTTTTATTCATCCCTCCTATAAGTGATCATCAATAGAATTGCTAACGATGGAAAGTTATTCATACAACTTTAATGCGTCTCTATCAATGTTGTTCTGTCTGCTTAGTACTGAAGAGTATTAGTGCAGCGAGTACAAATGCTTGACAGAGAAAAACAATTAAGATGGCAAATTAGCCAAGTAGCATCAACATGCCATCCCGGAGATGTATGAGTATAATTAAGGAACGACAAATATTACCGTAAAAACAGAAGATATCTATACTTTTAGATATGATAATCTTCTCACTGCTGCGTAATTTGTACAATAATTCTTTGACGGTTTCACTTGCATATTTCAGCTTTATTAAGGTTCTTTTTTTCCATTGGGTAATAAGCCTCCATAAACTGGTATTAAGAAGAAAAGAAATGTGCACGCCGCACTTTAGTGACAGTTAAAGCAGAGGCCTACAAGGGTAATTGGCTCTGTCTAAACATGGTGTAATTTGTTTGTGCCTACACATTTATCTATGGTTTTAACGATTTCTATTTTGCTCATCATTCTAGTGATGAATAATTGAGTACATAATCACATTTAAAGTATTGCTCAGGTAGCCTTTGTTTGCTACCGTAGCCAATTATGGAAACTTAAGCTTTGCAGAAGGACGACGGTAACTATTGTACTGTACAAATTGAATATTATGCAATCAGCTAACATAAAACAGCAAAAATAAGGCTTATCTCCAGACAGAGTTTTTTCTTTCGCTATTTTAGACTTTAATTTTGATGGAAAAACTGCAGGAAACACAAAGAATCAAAACAAAACAACACCAACAAAACATGTTTGTAGAGAAACGGGGATGTAGGAAGTGAGCATTGTGGTCATCTTAAATGGAGAGCAACATTGGATCGTTATGAGACTAAAAAAAAATGGAGAACTCCTTTTATTAAACTAGAGAGAACAGAAGTCAAACTAGAAGAGGAAAACCAAAAGCATAATGGAAAAAAAGAGATCAGAGTAGTGAAAGCAATTAAGAGAAAATAGTAAAGGTCATCAGTGGGAATTGGTGAGTATTTTAAGGGTGTAGACATGAGAGGGTAAATGGAGAAGGGGATTGTAAACTGGGGAGAATTAAGTAAGGGCATGTCAACATGGTATAAAATTTTTCCACCGCAGATCTTTCCACATGTCAGCTGTGAAGCTGTGGCAAATATATGGCTGCGTTTTGTAAAGCAAATTGGAACTCGCCCCTATACATTGAAGAATATGAAATCTGCTGTGAAATCCACAGCAATTCAGCAACATGCTATAATTAACATTCTGCAGATTTGAAAATCCACTTCATGTGTGATCAATCCGGCGCATCTGACTAAGGACACTTTCACATGGACAGAATTTTGCATTGGTATGTGTAAGTCTAATCTAGGATTGTAACATACAGAGAAAAGTATAATGGTAGGAATTGTGCCTCTTCTGGGTTTTGGACCCACTCCTGGTTTTGCCTTATAAATACTGAGGAAAAAATGCAGACCGAAGACTGACCGTGTGAAAGTGACCTAGAACTCAGATTCTTCCTCCTGCCTGCTAATTTTGGCATACTTTACATAATTATTTTGCTCTAAAAAAAATGTTCACGTTATTTTCAAATTCACTAAGTTGTGGTTCCTTTTCTGGACTTCTTAGAAGAGTAGTGAGGCACAAAATCTGTTTTAAGAGCATGCTGTATGGGCCATAATTCTAACTCATTTTGTTGTTCTGTTGTAGTTAGATTAGTAAATGGAGATGAGCAAATTGATTCTAAAGGAATTAGATTCAATCCGAATTCTGTAAAAAATTGAGTCCTACAAGACCTCAGTGTCATACACAACCTTTCAGGCCAATTGGAGCACTTTCAATTAAAATTTTGAGCAATTTGCTTATTTATGTTAGTAACTATTTTGAAATATCTAAAAATGGCAAAAATAAATCTTATCTGCCACAAAAGACCTTCAGTTTTCTTTTTTTTTTTGTTTTTTTTTTTTAGATATGCCACAGTGTTTTCAGTAACAGCAAAGTGTATGAGATTTTGAAAATCAAATCCACAGTTTGTGGACATTTTCCACACTTTGAAATCTATGACAAATCTGAGGCATTTCCTCAATGAAATCCACCATAAAAATCCACATTTGGCGTGGAATATACCACTGTAGATTGCAGCCAGATACTGATTATAAAAAAAAAGTTAAACATTTAACCAGCGAGTGCTAACCAGTATAGAAAAGTATATGCGGCATTAGGCATAGGAGGTTAAAGTAAGACAAAATCTGAAATGTTGAGTGCTTTGAGAACTTTGGTATTATATTGATTTTACTCTGAAGTCAGGAAATCTGCTTTTTTTACCAACATTATAATTTAGAGTGGGGTAAATTTGGATTTTTTACTCAATCATAGAATTATAAGGAGAACTTATAAATGAGGAACTCCAACCTTAAGATCAAACCATGACTAATCTAACTACAAAATCGTCCCACTGCTAATCTAATGATATAATTAAGTGTAAGTAAAATCTTGTAACAAAATAAAATCTCTGTGTGTGTATGTATATATATATATATATATATATATATATATATATATATACAGTACAGACCAAAAGTTTGGACACACCTTCTCATTCAAATAGTTTTCTGTATTTTCATGACTATGAAAATTGTAGATTACCACTGAAGGCATCAAAACTATGAATTAACACGTGGAGTTATATACTTAACAAAAAAAGTGCGAAACAACTAAAAATATGTCTTATATTCTAGGTTCTTCAAAGTAGCCACCTTTTGCTTTGATTACTGCTTTGCACACTCTTGGCATTCTCTTGATGAGCTTCAAGAGGTAGTCACCTGAAATGGTATTCCAACAGTCTTGAAGGAGTTCCCAGAGATGCTCAGCACTTGTTGGCCCTTTTGCCTTCACTCTGCGGTCCAGCTCACCCCAAACCATCTCGATTGTGTTCAGGTCTGGTGACTGTGGAGGCCAGGACATCTGGCATAGCACCCCATCACTCTCCTTCTTGGTCAAATAGCCCTTACACAGCCTGGAGGTGTGTTTGGGGTCATTTTCCTGTTGATAAATAAATGATGGTCCAACTAAACGCAAACCAGATGGAATAGCATGCCGCTGCAAGATGCTGTGGTAGCCATGCTGGTTCAGTATGCCTTCAATTTTGACTAAAAATCCCCAACAGTGTCACCAGCAAAGCACCCCCACACCATCACACCTCCTCCTCCTCCATGCTTCACGGTGGGAAACAGGCATGTAGAGTCCATCCGTTCACCTTTTCTGCGTCGCGCAAAGACACGGTGGTTGGAACCAAAGATCTCAAATTAGGACTCATCAGACCAAAGCACAGATTTCCACTGGTCTAATGTCCATTCCTTGTGTTCTTTAGCCCAAACAAGTCTCTTCTGCTTGTTGCCTGTCCTTAGCAGTGGTTTCCTAGCAGCTATTTTACCATGAAGGCCTGCTGCACACAGTCTCCTCTTAACAGTTGTTGTAGAGATGTGTCTGCTGCTAGAACTCTTTGTGGCATTGACCTGGTCTCTAATCTGAGCTGCTGTTAACCTGCGATTTCTGAGGCTGGTGACTCGGATGAACTTATCCTCCGCAGCAGAGGTGACTCTTGGTCTTCCTTTCCTGGGCGGTCCTCATGTGAGCCAGTTTCTTTGTAGCGCTTGATGGTTTTTGCGACTGCACTTGGGGACACTTTCAAAGTTTTCCCAATTTTTTGACTGACCGACCTTCATTTCTTAAAGTAATGATGGTCGCTCGTTTTTCTTTACTGAGCTGCTCTTTTCTTGCCATAATACAAATTCTAACAGTCTATTCAGTAGGACTATGAGTTGTGTATCCACCTGACTTCTGCCCAACACAAGTCATGGTCCCAACCCCATTTATAAGGCAAGAAATCCCACTTATTAAACCTGACAGGGCACACCTGTGAAGTGAGAACCATTTCAGGTGACTACCTCTTGAAGCTATTTGACCAAGAAGGAGAGTGATGGGGTGCTACGCCAGATGACCTGGCCTCCACAGTCACCAGACCTGAACCCAATCGAGATGGTTTGGGGTGAGCTGGACCGCAGAGTGAAGGTAAAAGGGCCAGCAAGTGCTAAGCATCTCTGGGAACTCCTTCAAGACTGTTGGAATACCATTTCAGGTGACTAACTGAAGCTCATCAAGAGAATGCCAAGAGTGTGCAAAGCAGTAATCAAAGCAAAAGGTGGCTACTTTGAAGAACCTAGAATATAAGAAATATTTTCAGTTTCACACTTTTTTGTTAAGTATAAAATTCCATGCTAATTCATAGTTTTGATGCCTTCATTGTGAATCTACATAGTCATGAAAATACAGAAAACTCTTTGAATGAGAAGGTGTCCAAACTTTTGGTCTGTACTGTATATATATATATATATATATATATATATATTCAATATTGCATATTTTATTAGTAACTAGTTCTTACAAGTGTTGTTGTATAGTCATATACCCCCCTTTTTCTTTTTTTCTAACACATTTGTTCAGATGTATAACAGACACATTGACTTGCTGTTCTCCACTTCTAAGGAGCTTCAAGTCATTGTGGACTGAACACGCAAGCCTTGAATTATATAAAACATATAGCAAAAAATAGATTTTGGATCGTTATTACTATGATACTCTTTATGACCAAACCTCAGTGGAATTTCTTTGATATGAAGTTGACATGAATTAGAATTTCACAAGCGTCTTGAGTCCTCCCAGAAAAGATCAGAGAGGATTCTGAGCCGGGTGAAGGGCTCCTCTGTTTGATTCCATTGATTATCCAACTGCCTTCAGGCTACGGGATGCAGTAGAAGCAGAGAGTTATTGATCCAAATGATGAAAATAAAATGAATTCATTTTTCATCAAACTGCTATTGTTAAATCTTTTTTTTTTCCAGTTCCACATAGTAACCAGCCCGGTGGAAGAGCTCAGTGCTCATTGCCTGGAATAAATGCCATTTTGTTTGTGCGTGCTAAATGTAAAATGTCAATTTCCAAACAATGCCGGCTTGAAAGTCTGTGAAATCCTAATCATTGTATGTCATTACAAACCGCCTTTGAGAAGCCATGGGGAGTACAGTACGGAACTTTCATTTTATCTTTTTTTATGTGAAATCATTGTTTATTTTGTTTGCAATTAGAGACACTGGTTAATTAAACAGCGTGTTTCCCCTAGGCACCCCAAGCCATATTAAAACCTTTGCTAATCCAAATTAATGGCAATTAATAATGCCCAGTTATTTTTGGTGGTACTTGACCTATGTACTGTTTTAGGTATTTATTGTATTTTATGTTGTGTCATTGTGATAATTAGCGGTTATATATAAACCTTATATTTGTAATTGAGAGCATTGAACTTTATTTGACATTTGTAGATATTTTCTGCAACTTAATTCAGAATACGGTCAGATGGTTTAATTAATGAAGATTGCTCTGGATTAGCATAGCAAGGAATAGTAATGAAAACCGAGAATGGGTCTTTGACAAAGTTTGTCAAATTATCCAAGACCAGATTTAAAATATGTTGTTTGCACAATCTTGACTGGGAAGAAAGTCACTGTTCACACCATGTCGACTGCCGTTGCTGTGATGCCATGTCTGTTGATTGGGGTGGCTCAAAGCCAAGGGGTGACAGAAGCGAATCTGTTTGGCTACTCAGTTGCTCTCCCTGTGGGTGCTGTGTTGTGACTGTGATGGATGCCATGCGGTGGCGCACCAGATTTGTGTAGATACTTGCTTGAAAGAAGTCATCATCAAGTTGGCAAATGGGCTTATACATTTTGATTGAAACATATACTAATAACCTCATGTTAATGTATAATGCGTGTGTGGTTCATGTTTGCTAATAAAGAAATGATTCATAACATTGCAATCGTGCATGAATGGCATTAAAAAATTAAACACAAAAAATAAAACTTAGCAAGTGGAATTGCTGTTCCCATTCCCCCCTCTCCCACAATTTTTTCTATAGCTTTGTGCCATTAAAGAACACAGCTTGTTCCTCAAAACAGCAGCTTTCACATGACTATGTTGATTGGAAAGTAAAAATTTTATGGTCTCGGGGATGAAAAAAGTCAATGAAAAGAATTGGTACTTTTGAAGGTCAAAATATACCATGTCCTTAAAGGATTAAAGATGGGTTGTCTTCAAATAAGAGCAGAACAAAATACAGCTACTTATAGTGCTGGGGGCCTTGAACAGAATCAAGGTGGTGTAGAAGTGAGCCAAGCTAATGGGCTGAAAATGGCATTGAAGTTTAAGAATCCAGTCTAGTTCTTATTCCCTTGTTTCATAAAGCTTCATTAAGGACATTCCACATCTGAAATGTTGCTTTCTTAATAAACTTAAGTTGCATTTTACCCTTCTGAGTGAAGTCACTCATTCTGGATGCAGCTTGCTCTACTTGGTGGTCTGTGAGAGTGGACACCTGGGGGACATGCACCCCCATTGATATATGACTACAGAATGTGCATCTTTTGCTTCTCATGGAGAAGTGAGCCTTATCACGGCTCTTGGATTTACTGAATAGTGACAAAAAATACTGTAAATGGCAAACTCCTGTATTTAGCAGATCATTGATGGCTGCTTTGTGGGTCTACTAATTGGCTGATATTCCCCTCAAGGCATTTGTAAACTGCCCTAATGCAAAGGACCTGTTCTCGTGATACAGTAGATAACCTTTAAATACGGAAGCAAGGTGGAGAACAGGTCAGTAAGAAGCTTCCTAGTAATTAAAATGCCTAACATAGCACTAGCGTGTTACTACTACACATTTACTCATTTATTTTGACCTTAAAATTCATCTTGAACAGTTGTTAAAAAAATAGGTCCAATCCATTTCTCAGAAGACTAAATTCTGGCTATTTTCCCAACGTGTCCAATGAGAATATTCTAATAGCTGCCGTTGCACAGATATTTTCTTCTTAAAACATGTTCTTTGAAAAAAAAAATGTTTTCAATAACCAGAGCGCTCGTGTTTTCAGGTTACCTTGAACCTATATGTTGTATCATTTTTTGTATCCGCCAACGAATGCAAATGTCAGGATGAAAGCGAGCACATACACAAGCTCAGATTCACTGCGCATTGATCCCCTGCATCACACCAGGATTGTGCAATGGCAGTAATTGAAGTAATCATCTCGGTTGGATGCTGGGTCTTTATGTTTAAGCTAAACAATAATTGGAAAGCATTTCTTTAAAAGTGCATATGTTTGTAAGCATTTCTATAAACTGCCATGCTACAAAGAATAAAATAATATATATGATCTTCATATACAGATATCCTGCAGCGATCTGCACGCTCTTAAATATGTTGCTTTTTATAAGTGCTAATTGTTTTTATAAATGTCTGTTACTTCTGGTTATGGCTGCGTTGCACTTTATACTGTACAGTACGCAGGAAAGACACTGATACATGGACTTTTGAGTTTATCCTAGTCACTGGCACATTGTGACCTTCAGCTCATCCAAGGACAAGCAGATGACTTTTGTCTGACACATAAAAAAGCCGAGATTGATACCCACATTTGTTTCCATCAACGGACATAAATACATAGATTGTACAAAACCAAAATAACAAAGTGGAATCTAGGGCCAACGTGTGCATATTTGATGTGTGTGGCTTTTTTAGCATTTTTATGCTTATGGATCTAAGTAAAAAGTATTTCGAGATTTGTCTTGATTAAATATTATTTCTATTTTTCAACTTGGGTTATCACAATAACTAACTGATTACTTGCATTTGTTTGGCATAGTCAAAGTATTATTATTTTGGCATAGAGTTTTATCTGTTTCTTGTTTTAGTCTTACAGTAGTTTAAAAATATAAGCCACATAGAGCTGAAAAAATCTAATTATTTTATTCTAGTTAATTAATGGAGAAGAAAATTTTGATTCCAAATTCCAGCTTGCTCTTACAGTATAGCATCTTAAAAGGGTTGGCCTATCTCACACATTGTTGGCATATCGCTATCCGGCTATTTCCGGATGCTTAACTGTGGTTTTGGTTTATTTTTCATATAGTACGGGGACAGTGATATTAAAGTGTAACTATCATATATTTTTGGAAATGTGTACGGACAGTGTTGCACTGACTAGGAAGATAGGGAGAAGGGCCTGGAGCAGGCAGGCATCCGCCCTCACTGCTCCCTCGCATAGTGGGGCCAGTACAGTTATAATAGACCAGCAGAAGAACCCGGCTTCGGACTGGTATATTTCATCTATTTCATTTAATGTTTGTGTGTGTCCTTAAAAAATATCAACAGTATCCACTCATAATGTGACCTCTACAGCACCCAACCGCCTAAATAGTGACCTCCACAGCACCCCACCCCTTAAAACTGACCCCCCACAATTCCCCCCCTCGTTAAAATGGGACCTCCACAGCAGGCCACCCCCTTAACGTTGACCTTCACAGCAGCCTGCCCCTTTAACAGTGAGTTCTACAGCACCCAACCCCTTGAAAGTGACCTCCACAAGGGCCTTCCTCCTTAACAGTGACCTCTAGAGCACCCCACCCCTTAACAGTGACCTCCATAGGGGACAGTTCCCTTAACTGTGACCTCCACCATTCCCTACCCCCTTAACCAAGACCTCCACAGCACCTGCCCCTTTAAAAGTGACTGCCATAGTACCCTGCTGCTGACCTTATTCTGCAGGTCAGTTTGATTATGGTGATACCAAAATTAAAAATGTATTTTTATTATGTCTCACTACTTTTAAAAAAATAAAAACCTTTGAACAATTTTTTTCATCGCCATATTCTGACAGCCATGACTTTTTAATCACTTTTCACTTTAGTTTCGATGGGGACGAAATGACCAAAATAGTTTGGATATTTTTGGGTGCAGCAATACCAATGATGTTCATTTTTTTGTTTATGTGGTTTGAATTTTTAATATCTGTGTTTTTTTTTTACTGTTTGCACAGTAATTTTTAGCCCTTTTGGGAGACTTAGAATACTATTGCAGTCTGTGGAATTGACATGCTGCCTCTGAAGCTAGATCTTAGACCTAGGAGCCTTATCAAGACCTACGCTGTTTTGACAACTTATTGGAGTCCTGCAATTTTACTGTGAGGGGTTCGGTCGTAAAGCAGAGGGACCCCCTCCCTTTGCCTAACCACAGATGCTGCAATTGCTATTGATTGCAGAATTTGAGGGATTAAACGACTGGGATCAGTATTATCACCAATTCCAGTCATTGCAGCTGGGTGCCTTCTGTCTTATACAGTCAGAACCCAGCCTTTGTGGAGCAGGATTAGCACATGAGCCCCCTCCATAAACTTTACACTGTACCACAATGTAAATGTTATGTACATCTAAGGCTATGTACACCTTTAAAGGCATTTTTGTTTGTGATTGCGTCATATTATTATTTCTCCTTTATTAAAAAGATTGAGATGTTCTGTCACAAAGGGTTAACTGTTTTTCTAACTGTGTGACTGGTACTTTCACTTTGTGCCAGCCATCTAATAAACCTTATCGCTAAACTACTGAGAAACCATAAACATAAACTTATTTAAACCACATTCTTATCAGTAAGATAAGAACTGAGCTATAATGATTGTCTGGTATATCAGAGAGCAGAGATATGGAGTCTGTCAGCTCCCCAACTGACAGAAAAGAGAGAAAATCCTCAGGCTGCAACTAGAGCATCTCAGCTATGTACAGGAAAAAGGGCTCCATATTTTTAATAAAGACCAATTGAAAAAATGATTTTTAGCTCAAAATGAGTACAATAAAATAATAAAAATATGCCCCCAAAGGTGTACATAGCCTTTAAGCTCATAGTCACTGAATGGCTTTGTTTTTCAGTGAAAAAATTTCAGATCTTTTTTTTTATAATCTCATAACCCCTCTCTAATTTATATGTACTGTGGTTTTTATGTACTTACAAATGTGTTTATATGTATCTTTTTTATGTTTAGGTAAATGAAAATACAGTGGAGCAACTGGTCCAGTGGTATCCTCATATCACATTCAGTACTGTACTTCAGGACTGTAAAAGAACTTTGGAACGAGCTTATCAGATGGGCTGGACACCAACTCCTTCATCTGTCTCATAATTCACTGGAAAACAAATTGTTTATTAAGTAAATGTCGTGGAAAATGCTGATGATGGATATTTTATACCCAAAAAAGTCTACAATGTATTTTATTTCAGGTCTCCATCATAATTGACCTGTGGCACTGCTTCTGGGTGGCTTGTAAAGAATGTTTTTGGAATCTTTCCATTGTGTGAGAAGTATATTTTACAGGTTTGGCTCTTGAGATATTGGCTCTGTTTGGCTGCTGTTAGTATGGATTGATATAATTTGTGTGAAAAGTGATTGTAACATGTTGAGATATTGAGTTAACCGAGCATGCCACTTCTAGTACTATCAAATTCTCACTTTTCCATCTTCGTTCTAGAGAAGTGAACATTATGTATTATAAACTAGATCGTGGGATTGTTTTCTCTTTTATTTTTAGTTTTCTGATGAGCATCTGTAATGCCTTTATTGGAGATTGGAGCTTTACAATCTGCTGCTGAATAGCCTTTTTATACTTAATCCTTCTGTTTATAAAACTTTAGACTTTGCAACGAGTATGACCTTGCTTTTATTTGTAGTTATCTTTCATTTCTTTTTTTCCCATTGTTTTTTTTTAATATTTCTAGAACAAAAGGTTTGCATTTGAGTCTGCCTCTCTTTTGTCTTATGATTTGTTATAATGGGTTTTAAAGTGGCTCTTTAGTTATTTTCTTAAATATCTTTAGGATGTGCTTCAGGCTCAACTATTAATACACTTTAATTAAAATGTAACTCCAAGCTCTTGAACCACAATGCAAATTGGTAATGGGACTCCCTAATGACCACATGTCATTTATAGTACTGGTCTTCACATATGGGGCAGAATGGCCATTTGGCCCCCCTCAGAGTCCAAGGCTCAGGGGCAATTACAACCTCTGCAATGATTTATTTTTTTTATATTTTTGCCAAATCTTATGTCCGTTACATGTGTCATACATCATGTGATTGATAAAGATTCTCAATAGAACATATAGGCACAGATTTACTATTAATTAAACATGCTACACTTGTAGACAGTTTTAAATGCCCCAGACTGTATTTTCAAATTTTTAAGACAGGCATATTTTAGACCATGCCTAAGCCATGCTTTTTGTCTAGTGTGGCTAAAAATGCTCTAGATATGACTTTTGCACCAAAATGGAAGACAAACTCCATTACACACATTGTTTACAAGGTTAGTACAACAAAGCAGAATAGCTTCTTTACTGATAGTTACCTTCACAGATGCTTGGATGCAGCGGGGACAGGATAGCGATCACCTCCATATCAGCTTTCCTGCCTAAAAACAGCCCTGAGAAGGGCTTTGTGTTTTCCACTGTTATAACCTCAGACACTTTTCACCTCATACTTGTCCCATGTTTCCCTACTCAATTTAACCAACGTCATCTGCATTATGGATGACAAAAAAAATCCCACTAGGGATCCTCAATATCCGATCCTATAATTAAAATATAACTTTTATTTATTTTTTTGCTTAAGAATAAACAATAAAGAGAAGTGTTCTAAAACTATCAACTGGCTAGCATGTTTTATTTTTATATTGATTTTACTTATTAATGTATGTTGATAAGAGCACTGGAGAAGGTCGTATTCTCTATCACAGCACATTCTCTATCTTAAGCAAAAAAATAAATAAAAGTTATATTTTAATTATAGGATCGGATATTGAGGATCCCTAGTGGGATTTTTTTTGTCATCCATAATACAGATGACGTTGGTTTAATTGATATAAGTATCTCTAGGATACCTCAAGGGGTGATTTACACTAGCAAATTATGTTTCCCTACTCACATCCTTCTAGTGCAAAGCTGTGTAGCCATAAGTTGATAATGATGACTGCACTGGCACTGGTTAGACATGCTTTTCCCTGTGATAAAAGGTGCAGTATGAGACAAACTAACATACAGAAGATCGACAGAATTAGGGAGCATATTTGTGCACAGCTTCTGTGACCAGCTCACAGTTCTCCATACTCTGCAAAATGGCTATTTTTTTTTTTTTTTTTTTAGTGATCAGTTACGGTGGTCTTCATTGTACATAATATACTAGAAGAGTCAGGTAGACCGCAACTGGAAATCTAGTCCATACATTGAAATTCTCAGATTATGACTAGATAAATCCAGATGGCAGGTAGCCAATGCAACTAGAAATCTGAGGCTGGTGGACAACTTTTAATATAGTTTTCTATTGATGTCTATGGAACTTATTATTCTTATAGCCTCTAAAAAAAATCTAACAGGCTCCCTAGAGATAATGACTTTTTATCTAGTGCCTGCAGTCTGCCTCAGTAAATAGAAGATCCAAGATTACCTGTTCCCTGCTGCCCTAGTCCTCTGCACTGGCTCCTGCATGTCCGTGTTCTAACTTGCTGCAGTAGAGCTTGTAACCATGCCCATGCAGCAGCAGATGTAAACAGTTCAGAGATTGGAACATGGGCATGCGGGGGACGAAGACCCATGGAGCAGGTAACTATGAATATTCTATTTACAGAGACAGGCAGCGGGTATTAGATAAAAAGTAATTATTCCAGGAGAACCCATTTAATGGTCTCACTGGCCCCTAAAGTCCTACAGCAATTTGTCCATTCCTGAGATATATGATCTTTAATAACCTAAGTTATTTAAAATGCAGATTTAAAATACTAGGGTCAGTACAGCATTGGTTGAAGAAGACAGAATACCTATGATATCTTCACAATACCAATTGTGATGTGTATAGGAATCATCTCTTTTTGTGCACTCGGGTCCCAGACTAGTATTTCACTGATAAGTGAGGACCACATAAAAGCTCTTCTGGTTCATTAAAGGGGTTTTCCAATTATGTAAGAGATAACTTGACATAACCGTAATACCCTTTTAAGAAACTTAGAGACGACAAAAAAATTAATGGCGGCAGGCTCAAAGTGATTCGAAAACATTTACAAACCGATTTCCATTGCTGCTCTTCCAAGCTGTGAGAGAGTCCTTGCTTCCCTTTACTTCCTAGTCCTGGCTTGACTTGCGGGATATACATAGAAATGAATCTGCTTCAGCCCCTGATTGGCCTAGTGAGCATTTTCTGTGTGTGAAGATCAAAGCAGGATTAGAGAGCAGGAGGGACTCAGGCATCATTGGAATGGCCAAGGCACGAGATTGGTGAGGTATTGGCACTTTTTTGAGCCAATCTAAGTCTACTGCCACCATTTTAGTATAGGAAAGTGCGCACTGTTCTTACGGAATTGAGACGTCATCGTCTGTTGTCCATATTGGATGACGGATCTTGGATTACTTTATTGGTAACTGTGAATATCAGAACTTATATATTGCATGTGTTGTAGGCTCTGTATGATCTGTATGGTTGTTTGGTGTGGCTAATGCACTCCAAAGCAGTGTTTACCACTGATGTACATGCAGACTGAACCAACATGCCATAGTAAGTCAAGTAGTTCATCCACGCAGCAATACCACATGCTGCCTTAAAATAATAGATTGTATAAACTTTATAATTATTGTCATGGACTAGAAAAGAAAGTTATAAAATCTTAGTTATTCATCACATAAACTAACATTTAGTGCTGGGTAATAGATCATTTCTGTTTCTTGGGGCAATCATGAGAAAATACTATAAATTCTCAGTTTCTGGGACCATGGAAGTATCCATATGTTAGAGTCTTTCAGTTTTGTAACCATGTCATTATGAAGACATTCACCCTCTTGAAGAATAACTTAAAAAGTAATATAAACAGTTTATGTAAGTCTTAGGTTGTTACCTTAGTTTTTACTCTAATAATTTATGCTATGTCTTTATTTACACTGAGAAGACATTGTTGACTTTATGAAACTTGGACTCTATGTGTAGCACACGCAGTAGCCTGTTTGGTGCCCCTAATTCTGTAGATTTATGGTGATTAGAATAAGTTACTGTAAAGTCACTTAAAGATGTTTCATAATTGACCCCTGGGTTTAAGATGGCACCATTTAAAGGAAGACGTTTGAATTTGTTAAGCTATGCTGCATCAACATTTCACCAACTAGACAGTTTTCTATTATGGAGAGTTGCTTCCCTCATATAAGTCAATGGAGATGTAAATGACATCTGTACTAATGCATTTCAACCTCCATTGTCTAATATGCAGAAAATGTGCCTATTTCACAGATTCACCTATCTCCGTACCATCATCTTCACTGGTGGACTGGACTTCTCAAAGAAATTCCTTGTATATTTTAAAATACTAATTCACAGTGAATGGTACAGATGGAAACCTAAGTCTGTTAAGTGTAATCTACTGTAAAATGTGACTACCAACTGTTGTACCCTTTTATCTGCATGCTGTGCTTCCATATACACTAATTGACAAAAAAATTTAAATTTTTTTTTAAAAAAAGATAGAAATGTCAGATTGCTGCAAAACTCAACATGTAGTTATGTCTCAGGCAGTAAAGTCATGTAGATGATGGGTAGGTCTGGTCTGATTAGATACTGGGTCTTGCCACAAGAGGAAGTAAAAGTGCTTCCCCACTTTCTCACAGCTTCTCAAAGGACATTTTTGGTCAGTGTACCTCTTTGTGAGAAATCATTGACATGCCTCTATGATGCACACTAAGACATTTTGCCCTGATGACAAACTTTGAGAGGCAGTAGGATAATCAGTCTGACAAATTGTTTGCCATATAGGCTGTTCTGACATACCTATTAGGAAGTGTCCGGGGCAGTGATTACATGAGGCCACACACACTGTGAATAAGCTAAGGGAAGGCCCAGACAGACCACCAGTAGACAGGAACACTTGATCCACCGACAAGCACGAGCATATGCCACAGTTTTGTTGTCCACCATTCAGACAAAGGTGTCACCTTCATTACACACCTCTGTCTCTGTCTGGACAATTTCCAGAAGCTTAGCAAAAGGAAATTTGGTGTAATAGTGTACATTTCCTGCCATTGACAGTCAGCTACCGTCACTTTCGTTTGAGTGGTGTACTGAACGTGAGGCCACGTGCAAGTCTCTCTCATAGCACTCATGATAATAATTGCCCACACACAGCAAGGGTTTCCCAGGAATGTCTCTGCTAGATTGAAACATTTCTTTGGTGTCATAGTGTCCATTACATTGGCCTCATCACGCCAATGTAATCATGCTCATCATGCTCATCACATTTATCGCCAATTGAGCATTTTTGGAACTAGCTGAGACAGCAACCTACGAGTGTGTAGGATCTATGAGCCCAGCTGCAACATATGTGGATAAATGTGCTGCAGGACACCTTGTGAAACTTGTATGCCTCCATGCCTAAGGCTTATTTCACACGAACGTTGTGTTTTGCGGTCTGCAAATTGCAGATCCGCAAAAAAAAATGAATGATGTCTGTATGGCATCCGTTTTTTTGTGGATCCATTGTAACAATGCCTATCCTTGTCCACAAAAAGGACAAGAATAGGACATGTTCTATTTTTTTTTCGGGGCTACGGAACGGAAATACGGATGCGGACAGCACACAGTGTGCTGTCAGTATTTTTTGCTGACCCATAGAAATAAATGGGTCCGCATTTTATCAGCAAAAAATGCGGATCGGAGCCCGCAAAATATACTGTCGTGTGAAAGAGGCCTAACTGTATCTTATATTGTATCCAGACTACAGTCAGCCCAACAGGGTACTAGAGCCTCCTTTCAGTTATGCAGTTTTCCCTACATTTCCCTACATCCACATTCCTTGGTTACTTTTTCTTTTTTTTGTCTTTGTATTAGCCCACTTAAAAATGTTAACGGTGTTGTCTAGAATTTTAAGAAAATGACCTTTTATGGCTGTAAATTAAAAAATCTTAACCACAGCTAGAGGACCCTAGGTAGAGACCACTGTTATATATAATGGGGATGGCTCCTTCTTTTACAACATTTGTAATCTAATTGGTTTATCATGTTTTGCCATTTTTCTTCATGCATAGTTTTTATTATTATTTGTATTATTTTTTAACATTTTTTTCTCTAGTTTATCATCTTGTATTTAGTAGGCTCATACATGCCTGTGTGCACAGACCTCGAAATGCTGTATAAACCATGAGTATTTTTCCACTGACTTAAATTTATGAGAAAATGATATTTCCTGGAATTAAAATGGAATTTGTCTACTTTTATTGCACTGGTGAAAAAAATTGACTTTACATTACAATGGACTGGTGATAATCATATTTACTATGTATTTTTCAATCATTGATAAGATTAAACTATTACAAATCCTCTGAATGTGCCGTATGTTTTATATGATGGTTGTTTGCTCCTGTTACTGTACTCTCCACAGCAGTGGGAGCAAAATGTAAGCTTTTCACCACTTATGTACATGAAGAGATCATCTCTTGGAACATTACTGGTTCTTGTGGTTATGATGTCATGATTATATTCCATGGTACATTTTGAATGATAATGGGCAATGGACGTGATTGGGATGTTGATGTTTATCTAGAAAAAAGAACAAAGGCAGCATTGCTACGGCAAAGTAGAAAGTAGTGGTAGATGTCTACAGCACGTCTGCTAACACATTGTTCTTTCATGCCTGTAATAACTTGTATACTACTTGTAATCTTGGGGCATCAATGGTTGATGTAGCAGCTGGAGACCTGATCTGCTGTGTGCAGAAGTCTATTAAGCCTTTAGGACTACTACTAAAAGACTACATTTTGGCATTGCCACATCCCTACAAAGAAAAAAAAGATGGCAAGACGGCAGAACTTCCATTTTTTGGTCAACTTGCCTCCCCCAAAAAACATAATCTAAAGCAATAAAAAAAATGTATATACCCCAAAATAGTGCGAATGAAATCGTCATTGTTGTTTGTCCATAGAGCAATTTACAACTGTGCTGTATATGGGGTATATCCGTATTTAGGACAAATTGCGTTGCAAATTGTGGTGTAACTTTTCCTCCTATTATGTCATGTGAAAATGAAAATTTTTTATTGCAAAAAGTGTAATTTTTCATTTTCACAGCCCAGTAATAAATTCCATTAACACTTGTGGCATAAAAATGCTCACTGAACCCTAGATATATTAATTGAGAGGTTTAGTCTCCAAAAAGAGGTCATTTATTTGGTGTTTCCACTGTACAGGGGGTACTCAAATATACCTCAGGGTTGTGCAAATGTGACTTGGTGCCCAAAACTGGTTCAGTGAAATCTACCCTCCAATAGCCAAAATAACGTTCCTTCCGTTCAGAGCTCTACAGCCGTTTAAAACCACGTATAGAGTGTTGCTGCATTCAGGAAAAAATGCATAACAAATTGTGGGGTGCTTTTTCTCCTATTACCCCTTGTGAAAAAGAACAATGCTATTTTTCATTTTCATGGTCCATGGCCTTGATAAATTCTATGAAATACTTTTGTGGAGTTCCTCATTATAACCAGTAAATTCTTTAAGGGGCGTAGATTCCAAAATGTGATCTTTTGATCTTATATTTTTGCCTTTCAAGGCCTCTGCAAATTTGACATGAAGCCTGAAAAACATTCTAATAAAATTAATCCCTAACATCAATAAGGTGCTCCTTCATTTCTGAGGTCTGTTTGATTCAGCTGACACTAGGACCACATATTGGATATTTCTATGAACTGCAGAGTCAGATTAATATTGAGGTTTATGTGGCTGTTAACTCTTGCTATGTTACATAAAAATTGATTAAAGTGGGAAATTGCAAAAATGACATTTTTAAGTTTTACTCCCATTTTGCTTTAATTTCTATGGGTTATCAAATTTTCTAAATTAACTTTTAACTTGAGGGGTGCAATATCTAAAATTGGGTCGCTTATGGTTAGTTTATATTATATAAGCCTCTCAAAGTCCTTTAGAACTTAATTGATCCATAGAAAAGTAGGTTTTGAAAATTAACTTCTAAAGTTAAGCCTTCTAACATCCTAAAAAACATAAAATTATGGTTCCAAAATGATAGCAACATAAAGTAGACATATGGTATTAACTTTTTTGAGTTATTTGTATCTGAAGCAAAATTAGAAATTGGGTCGGGAGTAAAAGTAGCTGAAACCTGCTTTCAATTTCAGCTGCTATCACTCCTGACCCAACATTGTGGAGGTGTAGTTAAAGCAGTCCTCTCCAAACCCTCACCCTGTTAAGTACTTTTCTCAAAACCCAAGCAGAGCTTGTAGAGGTGTAGCAAAAACAGCCCTCTCCAACCCCTTATCCTGTTAAATATTAGGTTAACTTTTAGGTGGTTATGTGAGCAACAGACCAATGAGCTCTCAAAACAAGTCAGATACAAAGTTGTGGAGAAGTATATATATATTATGTGGTGATGTGTGAGATGTGCGGTGTGTATCTCGCCTGGTTTGTCAGTTTAGCCAGGTGAGAACTGAAATCCAGAAGTGGTATAGCTTCAGAAAGCATAGTTTCTGGAGCTAGGTTTTGTTTAATGTTGCATGGACTGGATTTCTTGGACTGGGAGACAGGTTGGAAGAGACTGAAATTCTTGCCCATTCTTCCTTGCAAAACAGCTCGAGGTCTTTGAGATTGGATGGAGAGCGTTTGTGAACAGCAGTTTTCAGCTCTTTCCACATATTCTCAATTGGATTCAGGTCTGGACTTTGACTTGGCCATTCTAAGACCTGGATACGTTTATTTTTGAACCATTACATTGTAGATTTTGCTTTATGTTTGGGATCATTGTCTTGTTGGAAGATAAATCTCCGTCCTAGTCTCAGGTCTTTTGCAGACTCCAACAGGTTTTCATCCAGAATGGTTCATCCATCTTCCCATCAATTTTAACCATCTTCCCTGTCCCTGCTGATGAAAAGCAGGCCCAAACCATGATGCTGCCACCACCATGTTTGACAGTGGGGATGGTGTGTTCAGGGTGATGAGCTGTGTTGCTTTTACGCCAAACATATCATTTTGCATTGTTTCCAAAAAGTTGGATTTTGGTTTCATCTGACCAGAGCACCTTCTTCCACATGTTTGGTGTGTCTCCCAGGTGGCTTGTGGCAAACTGTAAACGAGACCTTTTATGGATATCTTTGAGAAATGGCTTTCTTCTTGCCACTCTTCCATAAAGGCCAGATTTGTGAAGTGTTCAACTAATTGTTGTCCTATGGACAAACTCTCCCACCTCAGCTGTAGATCTCTGCAGTTCATCCAGAGTGATCATGGGGCCTCTTGGCTGCATCTCTGATCAGTCTTCTCCTGGTTTGAGATGAAAGTTAAGAGGGACGGCCGGGTCTTGGTAGATTTGCAGTGGTCTGATACTCCTTCCATTTCAATATGATCACTTGTACAGTGCTCCTTGGGATGTTTAAAGCTTGGGAAATCTTTTGGTATCCAAATCCGTCTTTAAACTTCTCCACAACAGTATCACGGACCTGCCTGGTGTGTTCCTTGGTCTTCATGATGCTCTCTGTGCTTTAAACATAACCCTGAGACTATCACAGAGCAGGTGCATTTATACGGAGACTTGATTACACACAGGTGGATTCTATTTATCTTCATCAGTCATTTAGGACAACATTGGATCATTCAGAGATCCTCAATGAACTTCTTGAGTGAGTTCATAACTGAAAGTAAATGGGCCAAATAATTTTGCACGCCCAACTTTTCAGTTTTATTATTACAAAAAAAGTGTAAATGATCCAATAAATTTCATTCCACTTCACAATTGTGACCCACTTGTTGATTCTTCACCAGAAATTTAAAATGTTATATCTTTTTGTTTGAAGCTTGAAATGTGGCAAAAGGTTGAATACTTTCGCAAGGCACTGTACATCCACATTTATGGCATTTCAGTACCCAGTACAACCCACCTTACAATTTAAAGGGTGTGGTGTGTCTCAGACAGCACATGCTGGACAAAGCATTTTGGACACTGAAATGCCACATTTGTTGAAAACTTGCAGTCATTAAGTTCTCCAGCTCATTAATTTTTTCCTATGGTGTCAAAATGCTCACTCTATCCCTTGATAAATAACTTGAGGGGTGTAGTTTCCAAAGTGGGGTCACTTATTGTGGGTGCCCACTGTCCATGTACCTGAGGAGCTCTGCAACTGTTATGTAGTGCTTGAAAACCATTCCAGCAAAATCTGTTTTTCAAAAGCCAAATGGCGCTCCTTTCCTTGTGCATCCTGCCTTGTCCACATTTATGGCATTTCTGTACTCAGTCCAATACACCCATTAGTTCAACTAGTGTGGTGTCAGTCTCAGATGGCACCTGTTGGGAACACCATACTGGGCACTGAAATGCCACATATGTGGAAAATTTGCAATTTTCACTTTGTGTAATCTGTTGCCCATTAACTTTTGCAAAATACTTGTGGTGTCAAAATGCTCACTCCATCCCTTAATACTTTGATCGGCAGAGTTTCCAAAATGGGTTCAGTTCTTGGGAGTTTTATTCATTATTTCTTCCCAGAGCCTGTACAATTATCAGCACAAGATGTGTAAATCACCACATTGGGTCTTAAATGTGCATTGTGCTCTTTAACTCCTGAACCCTATGGTATGTCCAGGAAAACGATTAGGGTGTTTATAAAACCAGGAAGCAGAGCACAAAAACAGGAGGGCTTACTTTTCACATATGGCATATGCTGGACAAAACGTATTCGGCACTGAAATGGAATATCGTCCATTTTTGTACAAGATGTTGCTGCTATATTTTCTAAATTTTGGTACCATGACTCTGACCCTGGCCTGCTTTGTCATTCTCTTTGGCCCTGGTACTGCTTCTGCCCTCCTGTTGCCAACCTCTGACTTTTACTGGTCTACGTTTGCTACAGCTACATTGCCACCACCAAATTGAGACTCCTCCTGGTAATTGTTACCTGGAGGTTAACTGCAAAAAAAAACAAAAAAAAAAAACCCCAAAACTTCTCTCCATGGTACGAAAATAGGTTGAAGAACACAACACCTTAGACTGTATGCTCCAGGTTAGCTTGTGCAAATCATATTGTGGCTTGCATATGCACCACTCATATATAAGGATTTATGGCATACCCTATAAAAGGAATGAACATCCTACCAAAGCTTAGCATGTCTTCAATGGCGACATGGATTGAAATTGATTATTCTGATGCACATTAATCCCTTTGATTCCTTGAAACAACGTAAAAAAGTGTTTTTTTAAATATGAAGTAGTTTCTATAGTATGTGGAGACAAAGTGTTAAATGCCATGTTATGCCAGACAGTGAAGTTTGGAAAAATAAAATATAAGTTGTTTGTTGAGAGATGATTGAAAATCAGAATAATGTTGAACTTTTCATATAATTCAATTTCACTTAAAATTGACATTCTTGTAGGAATAAAATGCATTTGATGGTAATAATTTCATGACAAATCTTTTTCCTTGTAAATAATGAATGTTGAGATGATCACATACGGTATATATGGGAAGAAAACATTGCTAGCAGTAAAATCAGTCATATAAATCAAAGCTATTTCTTTGTTTTATTATGCACATTGCAGGCAGTAACAGAGGTACCACAAATAACTATCACACGCCCCTAGTGTTAAAAATGTATCTCAATATAATATAGTGAAATTAAAAACAATATAAAGCTAAAGTTGGAAGATTGTCGTTTACTGGGAGGAGACATGGCCTAAAACTTCTAGACAGATTTATGCTTGCCGAAACATCCACCAGAAAATCTGCAGCATAAAGACTTCTTCCATGTTATCCTATATTGAATATGGACCCTATGTACCAACTCACTGGTTTGAGTTAGTTCTAAGGTCGTTCTTCTGGTAGTCCCCTGGTTTTCACCCTTTAACCCCAATAAAGGGATCTGGTCTTCTGTCCAGGGAAGCCACCATACAGCTGTCTTCTGAGATAGTTCTGGTGTAAATGGCAACTGACCCACTGGGGTTAGAGACAGTGGTGCAAAGCACCAAGGGGTCAGGTATTATTCATAGTCAGTTGACAGACCAAGATCAGGGCAGGTAGCATACAAATGAATCTGAGAAACAAGTCTGATGGAAATGGAGCAATACAGGAAATCTGTTAAGGTTAGACGACATGACATCAGAGTCTGTTGTCAGGCAGGGGTTCGGTCAAGCAGAATAGTTTTGTGTTTACATGAATGCCCAATTCTGGAGTGATAGTCCCAGGACAGAACCAGCCTTTTTTTAGACTTTGGAACAAAGGTATTAACAGGAGAAAGGTCTTTCAAATCAACTGGAGCCACTGGCACAATTTTGGTCAGCAGGGTCATCTGGCAGGTCATCTACCTTAATGTTTTTGTCCACAAAGCCAAAATGAAACAAGAAATTAAACTGAGCGAAGAACAAAGACAATCTAGCTTGACGAGGGTTGAGTAGTTGAGCAGACTGGAGATATGTAAAATTTTTGTGATCAGTATAGATTAAAACCGGATGACTCCCTCCAGAAGTTACCACCATTCCAATTTAATGGCCAACAGTTCTCTGTCTTCTACAGAATAATTATGTTCAGGAGTTGTAAAGGAGTCATGGAAAACAGTCACCATACTCCCAGAAGGAACTTTTTTTTAACCACAATAGCATGGTGCTGACATGTTTGCAATGAGATGTTGTCAGGAACCAAATCAATTGGACAGTCATAAAAGTGATGGGGAGGCAAAGACTCAGCCTCCTTTTTGTTGAAGATGTTAGCAAAACTGTTGTAAGCTACTGGTAAGCCTTGCACACTTTGTGGTACTGTGGACGTTGGATAGGCTGTACAGTAAGGTACTTGAATTGACAAGCTGACCCCAGCACAGAATTTAGCTGTAATACCAATCTAGAACTGGACTATGCAGACGGGGTCAGATTAGCCCCATAGGATAGAATTACAGGACTTTGGAAGAACAAGCATAGAGATCTTCTGAGTGGAGTGCTCCCAATTGCATATTCAAGGGCATGGTGATGAACTGAATGGGCTCAGAGAAAACCCTCCCATCTATGGATTTCCCAGCCAAGACACTGAATGGGTATCTGATACTGATTCACCACGGTCTGATGCAGGAAGTTTCTTGCCAAACCCGATTCTAGGAGGGCCAACACAGTGAACTGAATACCCGGGAAGGACAACATCACTGGTAAAGTCAATCTTGGAAAGGTCTAATCTTCTAGGGGAGCCTCTCAAATGGACTCTAGGCTCTGGAATTTCCCAGCTTGAAACAACAAGTAGGTGCATAGAGACCCTTATCTCCACAATACATACATGGATTATTGTAATGCCAGTACATGCCCTTCTCCTCCATTAGCCTGAATGTCCACCTGCATAGGCTCTGGTCCAGTAGAGAAGAAGCAGATGAAGACAGTGGCCTCTGAAAATTGGGTGCCAGTCAAAGAGGTCTCCTCTCACAGGCCAGTAGCTAGGAAAATCAGAACCTCTAGAGAAAATGGAACATCGTGAACTGCCAATTCAGCATTAATTTGCCATAAGACTGTGAACAATGCTTTATTATTCCAGGCCAGCTTCAAGACCAGGGTTCAGAACTGGATGGCATATTGGCCTACTGTGAGAATTCCTTTGCAAAGTAGGGAAGAGGCTGTAGAGGAATAATTTGTGAATAGATCACTTTTCTACCATAAATTGTTTGCCCAGTCTAGAGCTTCTCCAGACAAATGAGAAAAAAATAAATCCCTCATTAGCGATGTCAGAAGAAAATTTTTGGGGCAACAACTCCAAATGTATTGTGCATTGATTTATGAACCCATGACTTAGCTTGGGATGACCTTTGTAGTAGAGGTTAGGTAACGGATGGGGCCTGGAACTTCCTTTGGGGGTACCTTGAGGAGGTGGTACAGGTGCTGGGGCTGCTGCCAGTGGTTGTGGTTCCACTGAGGTGGTCATTAGGGAAGCAAGGTGGGAGGACACATTGTGCAGGTTTGTGAGTATTTGTTCCTGGCAATCACACTGCTGAGCCACTTCTTGAAACAGTTCAGGTAAACAAATATGTAGTTGGGCCCAGGAGGTCCATGGCCTGAGTTTACTGTAGAAGGCAGTGGGCATGGACCCAGTGTACCAACTAACTGGTTTGGCTTTGGACTAGCTCTAGGGGTGTTATCCAGGCAGTTCCCTGATTTTCATCCTTTACCTCTATACAGGGATCTGGTGTTCGCTGCCGTGGAGCCATCAGGCCGCTACTTCCTGAGATAGTTGTGGTGTAGTTGGTAGCTGACCCACAGGGGTCAGAGACACCAGTGCGATGCACTAAGGGATCAGGCAATATTCATAGAAGTGGGACACACCAAGATCAGGGCAGGCAGTATACAAATGACTCTGAGAAACAAGTCAGAGGTCAAGGCAGGTGGCAATGGTGCAATACCGAAACAGGCTAAGGTCAGTGCAGGCAAGTTGGTTGTCAGGCAGTAGTTTGGTACACAGGTAGTCAGATGAAATATCGTACCTTCACTGGTTAACTTGAGACCGGGAACCAAAAGCTTAGATACCCTCATAATGGGGAGGGTGCACTAAATTCACAGGGATGACAGCCATTGGCTGGGGAAAGATTTGGTGAGTGCTCTGGCCCCTGAAGAGGCTGAGAGGAAGTGCATGTGGCCAATAGAACAGGCCTGGAGGCCTTTAGACTAAACTGCACAGGTCACTGTCTACAAAGAATTTGGGCATCTAGAACCACTGTAGCTGGAGGGAGAGGATTGGGAATAGACAGCATGAGAACAGCGAGTGTAACTAACCCGGCCCATGCCCTCAGAAAGGAGCGGGCAGTGCAACACCTATGAGGTTGAAAAGTGCCAATACCTGCTCTGATTTTCACTGTAGAATAACATTCTGCTGTGTAAATACTGATGTGCTGCGGCTTTTGTAAAGCAGAATGTCTCTATTTCATTTGGGGATGTAAGTGGCACAGAAATCTGCATCAAAAAAGCTGCACAGAAATAAGCAACAAAACCAAGAGTGAAAATCTTCATCTTTGTACTAATCCTCAACTGTGCATTTCCTGGTGGATTTTTCTGCCACATGTAAAGACACCCTAATTCATTCTAAAGCAAGAAAATGGCACATATTTTGATAAAAATCTATACCTAAGTACCTAAGAGTACATTTCATTTTCTGAAATTAAGAAAATCCAAAATGAAACAGTAGTCTGCACCAATGTGTCCCAATTAAAAAAGTTGTCATAAACCTACCTGTCAGGGTTCCAGTGGTGTGATCCTCAGTTTCGGCACTGCCACACAAGGAGAAAAATGCTGCTGAGCCATGCCCCCCAGTGAAGCGGCTGCGCAATTAGTAACAGTGCACAATGCTCTGATTCTCCTTGCAGCATGCATGTGCTGGGGGACTAGCCAGTTGGCTGATATACAGCCCATCTGTCCTATTACTTTCTTTTGTTTGGTACATGAACCTATTGGAGAGTAAGTTCACCGGAGTTGCTGGCCCAATCCCATTCCCCACCCATGCCACGCCCACTTTTTTATACCTTGCATTAGTGGAGTGAAGTCACAGATTTTGGCCAAAGGAGCTTTGTGCGGTAATCTGTGCCAGAAATATGTCTAATTTAGGTGTATTTCTGTTTAATAATTGACCCCCTCTCTATGTCACGTGTTTGGTATTGTGCAGCCCGTTTGGTTGTAATCTCAGCTTGTCTTCTGACCATTCTCTATCTCTAGTTTAGTACTGTGTAGACCAGGCATCCCCAAACTGCGGCCCTCCAGATGTTGTAAAACTACATCTCCCAGCATGGCCGGACGGCCTACAGCTATCAGCCTACAGCAGGGCATGGTGGGAGTTGTAGTTTTTCAAAAGCTGGAGGACTGCAGTTTAGGGATGCCTGGTGTAGACTGTCAGGTTCTGACCCATTTCTGTATGACTCTGCTTTTTTGTTTGTCTGTCTCTGCAATTATTTAAAGTAGGGACCATTGTCCAGTTGCAGTTGTGCCACGTAGGGCTTATACTGCAAGTCCTTGTCTGTCCCTACCTACAGGAGTTACAAAAGTACTGTCAAAACTTTACTAAAGTCTTACATTTTTGCCCAGAATAAACAATTACAAGGGGTGCTCATATGATTCTTTATTGTGAGCTTACCATTTATTGCCACATTGTACGTTCATGTTTTGTTTATGCTGTCACAGATGTACTAGAATGCATTTATTTCTACTTTTATTTTCAATTGAATTGTTTTTTTTTTAAGCTATTAACCTACTGGAAATCCCGTTTGAATTTCATGAATAGCTGTAGGGAAATTTTACATGGAGAATTCTGGGTGGTTCTTGTACACAATTGCTTGATTAACCAGTTCACGATCAGACCATTTTCCCCTGTTCATGACCAGAAACTTTTTTTTTTGTATTAGTATTATTTATTTTTAAGTTATCAATGGATGTAAAAAAAGGAAAATATGTTTTTATTATAACGTAAAAACTAGATAACTAGATATTTTCCTTTTTTCTAATCTGTTTTTATTTTATTTTTTAGATTTTTTTTTTTACATGATTATGAGGAAGGCCATCCTACCTGAGCTGTTCTTAACAGAATTTAGAAAGCATTAAGAACATTGCTTTATGGCAGCCCCATGGTCCATAGACACAATGGTCTGAAGGAGACCTCATTGACTTCTATGGGAGAGTTCTCTGGGCATGCTCTGTGACCTGTGCAGAGGTCGTTGTACAAGGGAAGAATCGATAAGCTTTGACAATCACCTGCTGTGAATGGTAGATTCTGTCTTATCTGTCATTCTAATCCTGTCTGTCATGATATCACCTCTGTGTATAGGTAAGCAGGTAACTACATTAACCCTTACACTCCCAAAAATCACTGCCGCAAGTCCCAATCAGCGGCGGGGGTCCGGCTGTGCCCAAGTGCCGGACCCCTGCTGAATGCACCAGCATCGGTGAAAACACCAATGCCGGCGCATTAACCCTTCATGTGCCGCGGTCAGCGCTGACCGCGGCACATGCGGTGTGCGGGAGTCAAAGGAGTTCCGGATGGCGAGCGGGGGGGCCATAGGGTCCCCGCGCTGCTGTGACGGGGACCCGATGGCTCGGATAGCAGCCCAATGCCTTCCTTAGGCATCGTGGCTGCTATCCCTGCGTTCCTGTGCGATCCAGCCCCCTGGATCGCACAGGAAGCAGGCTGTAAGTGTATTACATTGAGTAATACACTTACAGCCAATGCATTACAATACAAAAGTATTGTAATGCATTGTAAAGGAGATCAGACCCCCAAAAGTTAAAGTGGAAAAAAAAGTTAAAAAATAAAGTTTCCTAAAAAAAAATAATAATTAAACTTTCAAGTAAAAAAAAAAGCCATTTTCCAAAAAAAAGTTAAAAAAATTGTAAAAAAAAAAGGTAAAAAAAGAAAGATAAACATATTAGGTATTGCCGCGTCCGTATCGACCGGCTCTATAAAAAGTATCACATCATCCAACCCGCCAGGTGAACGCAGTAAAAAAAAAAAAAAAGTGCCAAAACAGACATTTTTTGGTCACCTTCTCTTACAAAAAGTGTAATAGCAGGCGATCAAAAAGGCATATTTATCCCAAAATGGTACCAATCAAACCGTCATCTTGTTCCGCAAAAATGATACCCTACCTGAGACAATCGCCTGAAAAATAAAAAAAATATGGCTCTCTGAAAATGGCAACACAAAAAACAGATTTTATTCTGTTCAAAAATGCATCTAATGTGTAAAACTTTCCAAAAATAAAAAAGTTACACATATTGGGTACTGCTGCGTCCGTAACAACCTGCTCTATAAAAATATTACATGAGATGGCCCCCCAGGCGAATGCTGCTGCTGCTGCTGCAAAAAAAAAAGTGCCAAAACACACATTTTTTGGTCACCTTCCCTTACAAAAAGTGTAATAGCAGGCGATCAAACAGGCGTATTTATCCCAAAATGGTACCAATCAAACCATCATCTTGTCCTGCAAAAACAATACCCTACCTGAGACAATCGCCTGAAAACTTAAAAAAATATGGCTCTTTGAAAATGGCAACACAAAAAGATTTTATTCTGTTCTAAAATGCATCTAATGTGTAAAACTTTCCAAAAATAAAAAAGTTAGACATACTGGGTATCGTCGCGTCCGTAACAACCTGCTCTATAGAAATATTACATGAGATGGCCCCCCGGGTGAATGCTGCAAAAAATAATAAAAAAAAAAAGCTATGCCAAAACAACCATTTTTTCCCCTCTTCCCTCACAAAAAGTGTAATAGCAGGCGATCAAAAAGGCGTATTTATCCCAAAATGGTACCAATCAAACCGTCATCTTGTCCTGCAAAAATGATACCCTACCTGAGACAATCGCCCGAAAAATAAAAAAAAATATGGCTCTCTGAAAGTGGCAACACAAAAAACAGATTTTATTCTGTTCAAAAATGCATCTAATGTGTAAAACTTTCCAAAAATAAAAATGTTTGACATATTGGGTATTGCCGCGTCCGTAACAACCTGCTCTATAAAAATATTATATGAGATGGCCCCCCAAGTGAATGCTGTAAAAAATTTTTTTTAAAAACTATGCCATAACAGCCATTTTTTTCACCTTGCCTCACAAAAAGTGTAACAGCAGGCGATCAAAAAGTCTTATGTACCCCAAAATGGTACCAATGAAAACGTCACCTCGTCCCGCAAAAAATGAGCCCCCACATAAGACAATAACTCAAAAAAATAAAAATCAATGGCTCCCGCAAACCAATCCATCAAAATCTGTGCTGCAAAATCCATATGGCGCTCCTTCTGTTCTGAGTCCTGCCATGTACCCCCACAGCAGTTTACTACCACATATGGGGTGTTGCCGTATTCAGGAGAAAATGGGGAACAAATTATGGGGTGCTTTTCTCCTGTTACCCCTTGTGAATATGAAAAATTTGGGGCTAAAGCAACATTTTTATTGGAAGAAATGAAACTTTTCATTTTCATAGCCAAGTGTTTCCAAATTCCATAAAACGCTTAGGGGGTCAAAGTGGCCAGTACCCCCCTTAATATATTCTTTGAAGGGTGTAGTTTCCAAAATGGGGTCACTTTTTGAGGGTTTCCACTGTAGGGGTACGTCAGGGTCTCTCAATTACAAAATGGTGCCTAAAAACCATTCTAGCAAAATCTGCCTCCAAAATCCATATGGCGCTCCTTTCCTTCTGACCCCTGCCACAAACCCATAGAGACGTTTACCACCACATATGGGGTATTTCTGTAAACTGCAGAATCAGAGTAATGTATATTGAGGTTTAGTTTGCTGTTAACCCTTGCTGTTTTGCAAGAAAAAAATTATTAACATGAATAATCTTCCAAAAAAGTGAAATTTTGAAATTTCACCTCCATTTTCCATTAATTCTTGTGGAACACCTCAAGGGTTAACAAAGTTTGTAACAGCAGTTTTTTATAATTTGAGGGGTGTAGTTTCTAAAATGGGGTCATTTATGGGTGGTTTCCATTATGTAAGCCCCTCAAAATCACTTTATATCTGAATTGGTGCTTAAAAAAATGGTTTTGGAAATTTTGTTGAAAATTTGAAAAATGGCTTCTAAACATCTAAGCCCTCTAACGTCCCAAATAAGTAAAATGACATTTATAAAATGATGCCAAAATAAAGTATACATATGGGGAATGTAAAATAATAACTATTTTTGGAGGTATTACTATGTATTTTGAAAGTAGAGAAACTGAAGTTTTGAAATTTGCAAATTTTTCAAAATTTTTGCTAAATTTGGTATTTTTTTTATAAATAAAAATGAAATATTTTGCCACAAATTTACTACTATCGTGAAGCACAATATGTGACGAGAAAAGAATCTTAGAATGGCCTGGATAAGTAAAAGCATTCCAAAGTTATTACCACATAAAGTGACACGTCAGATTTGCAAAAAACGGCCTGGGATTTGAGGTGAAAAGTGGCTCGGTACTGAAAGGGTTAAGGTTAATCTGTACAGACCGAGAAGTGGTGACTATTTTTAGGCTTAGTGGCCAGTGCAAAAACTGAGGGTTTTTATGGTTGTTATTTAAATATAGATATTGACATGGAAAACTAAAACTAACATCACAAAAAACATAAAAACGCGATTTAAACTATAAGTCATTTTTTTGTCTTTGATTTATTAAATGTATTTTTTATTCTATTTATTGTACATATAATTGTTGGGGGTATTTTTTTTTGTGTTGCTGATTTCCCATGTAAGTGGGGCTTACATAGTAACCCCGTTTACAGGGAGAATACAGCCTCCTAAAAATGCAGTACAGAGTTGATTTGTGTCTGTTGAAACCCAAAAGCTCCTGGACCTACCCAGTACCTAGTGATTATGTGATCAACTGTATAGTAGCATCATGGCTGCTTCCTGAACTGTGCACATCATGCTCATTGAGTTCCAACCATAATCAGGAAGGCATTCAACAACTGCTTGTATTTATAATGTACTTGTACAACAGGGTCCAACAAGACTGAACTGTATAATGAGCCACCTATCCAATAGTAGGGGTGGGAAGTGCATATGCACTATGGCTATTTTTTATATGGTCATCTTGATATCCTTTTATTTCATGCAGTTGATGTGCAGTCATTTGTGGAAATATACTTTGCTAGACAAGAAGCTATTTTGGTATAATGTACTTCAGATTTCAAACCCAACTGTTCAAGAAAACCTATCTCCGCCATTAAGCATGCTGCTGCCACACATCCATATGAGTGGCTTTTACTGTCACCTACTGTGTCCCTTGTATATAGTAAGCTCTTGCAGACAGGGTCCTCTCCCCTGTTGTACCAGTCTGTTTCTAAGTTCATACTCCTTGTACTTGTGTTTTTATATTACGGATGTATACCCCCTATTAGATGTACAGCGCCAATGAATTAATGTGGCTTTCAAATAAATAATAATTTATTAGGAGAGCACTTGATGACCTATATGCAAACAGATGTATATTAATGTATTCTATGCATCCTGTCTGTTACTAAGGGCTCGAGTGTCTTAAATATCAATTGCATATATGGATATACAAGTGGACAATAAGTAATCTTGTTTCACTGCTCTTTCCCTGCAATTAAGGCCTCTTTCACACGACAGCATTTTTTGCGGGCTCCGATCCGCATTTTTCACATGAAAAATGCGGACCCATTCATTTCTATGGGCCCGCAAAAAATGCGGGCAGCACACCGTGTGCTGTCCGCATCCGTTGCTCCGTTCCGTGGCCCGCAAAAAAAAGTAGAGCATGTCCTATTCTTGTCCGTTTTGCGGACAAGGATAGGCAATGTTACAGTGGATCCGCAAAAAATACGGATGCCATACGGACGCCATCCGTTTTTTTTGCGGATCCGCAATTTGCGGACCGCAAAACACAACGTTCGTGTGAAACAGGCCTTACTGTTGGAGTACTCTGAGTATTAATCACACTTTAGGCGACATGGTGGGGCATTAATCAGTCATCTGTTCTATAAATTATTAATTGTTGGAATAAAGTGCATATTTCCAGTCCAATGCATTGTCTCACAAACTACTACAACATTAACTAATCAAGTCAAGATCTTCCGTAAGCATTTTATTAACCAGTGTATCATGAGGGCCCATTGTCCTTAGATGTCTTTTGAGTGAAAGATTGTCAACTGGACTTTCTTTTATTGGGACACATAGTTTTTGTCTTGTTTTATGTTGTTTTTAGGTGTAGTATATTAAGAGTGTGACATGGTTTTATCTGCTCTCCCACAGAAATGAAGAGGTGGACCGACATGCACACTACTGCTTTATTCATAGAAGGCACTTGGGAGCCGTCATTTTCCAGATTGCAGAGAGTTTCAGCGGTTAGACCCTGCATGATCCCATATTTATCACCTACCCTGTGAGAAATGCTTTTTGTGTGATAACATCTTTAAACCCTTCTTGCATTTTCACATACATGTATGTGAGGAAATGCGGTCTCTTGCCGTATCCCCAAGTACATGTACGTGTTCTGAAAGCAGCACGGGCCTGGCTGTTACTGAAAATGGTGTATTTTTTTTTCTGCTTGTCTTTTAAAAAAACACGGCGTAGAAAAAAGATGTTACATGCTAATTTTTAGGGCTCGTTCACACGAACGTGATGTGTTTTGCGGTCCGCAAATTGCCGATCCCGCCCGTGTACGTTCTGCAATTTGCAGAATGTGCGGCCCATTATAGAAATGGCTATTCTTGTCCGCACAACGGACAAGAATAGGACATGATCTATAACTTTTGCGGGGCCACGGAACGGAGCAACGGATGCGGACAGCACACGGAGTGCTGTCCGCATCTTTTGCTGCCCCATTGAAGTGAATGGGTCCGCACCTAAGCCGCAACTACAGTCTTGTGAATGAGCCCTTAGCCTCGGAATCTGATATTTTTAAGCCAGTTCTATATTTGTTTTGTTTTTTTTAAGCACAGAAAAAAAAAATCCATGTGACCATACCCTAACTTTTCAGAGTATACCAGTTGGACATAAACAGAAAACACATGTGTTAAAGTAACCGACTCCATCTTGTCACAATTATTAATGTAGCTGACTCCATCTTGTCTCTAAGCAAACTTTTCCAAACTGCTTAAGGACATTCCAGTATATGAGAGGGAGGTGGTGGGCAACAATACTGGTTTAGGTTGCCAAGGGCTAAAGGCGAGACCATACAAACCTCGTCCACACATTCCGCCATAACCTGCTCGTTCTGTCCTGACATGAGGCTATCATGCACTGTCATCTGTAATCTGAATGGTCAGTGTCCTATATCATAAATCTTTGGCTTTGTGTTTGTGTATTTGTGTATAAATAAACACTGAGGAAGGGGAAACCCGGACTCTATTGTACACCAACTCTGTGTGTGCTTGATGTCCCCCGGCCGGTGAATCGCTTGAACCTTGACAACTTCATTTTTAGTAGAGGAAGCTACTCTAACACATGCAATTCACCTCCCATTGATTTCAGTGGGAAAGCTGCATAGTAATTAATATGGTGTGTGGTTTTTTTTGTACATGGCATGGAGAAAAGAAGTGACTTGTTCATACATAGTGACTCCACATCCAAAATGCCCATGGAAATGGATGAGAACAAAAGAGGCATATTTTGGAGCAGAATCCTCGTTGCCTTTTTTCAGCACAGAAAAAACTCAGTGTGAACATACCCTAACTCTTTAGAGTATACCATTTGAACATTTTTTACTTTTTTTTGTAACGCTCTAAAGGCAAGCTATAATTTTTGACATAATGCTGTAAGTGTTACCATATGCATCCCAGAACAATAAGGGTTACCTAGCATCATAAATCAATAATGTTATGCAATCCCATCAGTGCTTGGGACGTCAGTACAGAATCTGCCACAGAGACACGCTTCAATGCGTTGAACTTGCTAGTGTGAAACCAGCCCTTGACTAACAAATGACCTATGATACACGATCACATTCACAAATTTTTTGATGATACTTGGGCATCTAAGGCCCCTTTCACAGGAGCGGGAGACTCTGACGTCTCCCGCATCGTGTGCCATGTACTGAACTGCCGGCACTGAACGGGGGTTACATAGCATTATACTGATTTAGGATGCTATGTAACCCTTACAGTTCTGAAATGTGTTGGATAATGCTGACAATGTTATCCAACAAATTCCAGAACTGTAAGGGTTACATAGCATCATAAATCAGTATAATGCTATGTAACTCACGTTCAGTGCCGGCAGTTCAGTACACTGCACATGATGCGGGAGACGTCCGAGTCTCCCGCTCGTGTGAAAGGGGCCTAAAAGGTTGTTGTAGCGACTTGTTAGTTGCTCAATTGAATCAATTATCTACTCATGTAAAGGGCCCTTTACCCATAAAAATGCTAGCAGCGATGTCCCGTAAGTCTCCCCCATAACCATAAATAGCGCCTGATGGTCTGATGGACCTTGGAGAGCATTTCAGACTACCACAAAGTTCATAATCCGGGCAGCTAAATTGTAGTCACTGAGGACAGGTCTACCAAACTCAAGGAGAGTAAAAAGCAGCAATCAAGGAAGAAAACGTCTGGTAAATAATTGTTACTCACAGAAAGTGGATTACATGTCATTTTTCAAACCACTTAGGTGGACATTTATGAAGACTGACGTTTTCCTCAGGCCTCAATGTTTGGCGCTTCCTCCAGCAGGCTCTGCGACAGAGTTGAATCTACACCAGCATCCTTGCTGGCGTAGATTTAGAACATTTTCCATCCCAAAAATTGGGCGTGGAAAATTATAAATGAGCCAGGCCTGCTAGTTTCCTGTACACACCATGCCCCCTTTTCATTGCACTGGGGAAAAGTGGGGAAAATTCACAGATTTTGCCATAAAAATCCAGTGTGACATAATCTACAACTGTATTACTCCAAAAAATGTCATATATATGTTATGATAAATGACCCCCTTAATCTTTAAAGGAGTTTTTCCAATTATAGTATGAGATGGCATTTTGGTAGGATATGATAACACTTACTGATTCATATGGGTCTCATTGCTGGAACTTCCATTAATTTGTAGAACAAAGAGGATGCAACAATGGGCAAGTGCCGTGACTCTTTAAAGGGGTTGTGGAAGAATGTGGTGGGGTGGGGGTGGCAATCCCCCAACTTTACCGGACCTGTAAAGGAAGATTTTTTTTACCTGCTTCCTTGCGCTGGCTCCCCACTTCTCCTCCAGGCCTGGTCTGCTCCAGTGGGCTTCCTCAATGTAAATATCCAGTCTGAGATAGCTGCAGCCAATCACTGTCCGCGATGGAGACAGCATTCCCATGCGTCATGTGACCATTTGTCATGATGTAAGGTCAGCCAGTCACTGCCACAGCCAGTGATTGGCTGCGGCGATGTCAAACTGGATGGGAGCCCAGCGGAGAATCGCAGGTCAGAAAAAGAAGTGAGTAGCTAGCTATGGGAAGCAGGTGAGTAAGCTTCCCTTCACAGGTCCGGTAAAGTTTGTAGGTTGCCAAAAACCACCCATTCTGACACAACCCCTGTAAGGCCACCTGCGCACCGGGTGGATTTTTCACTAAAAACGCCAGAGTTATCTGCAAATGGGGTGAAAGGGGTGAAATCCACTGTAAAAATCTGCAGCAGAATTCAGCACTTTCCCTCCATGGTACAATGTCCCAATGGCAAAAGTGGTCCCTTTACATAAAAAGAACAACGCTTAGTCATGAGGGCAAATGTGCCAAACATATTTACGTTCAGCCAAAAAGTACATTTTCTAGGGAACCTATAATTGTAACAGATGATAACATCAAGTTAATTTTGATAAATTAATTAAAATAACAAAAAAATTTTTTTATTATATATATATATATATATATATATATATATTTTATTTTATTTTTTTTTAACTCGACTAATGAACACATATGAGGAAAATTCTAAACTCATGAGAGAAGAAATGGATCATTAAATTCCATGTGTTTGATAATCACTAATGCTGTGTTGATTCAGGTTGTCTGGCAGTAATTACCCCATATTCAATGGCCTGGTATAGAGCCTCCTACTTAGCCAGAGCATAACACCCGCTGATAAGTTATAATTCCTAATAACCCACATTAACAGAATCAGCAATGTATAATAGACAAAGGCTGCCCCATATAAAAGTTAACATAAATAATAGTGGCGCCTTGTGGTCCACCCTCTTTATTGTCCATAATAGCAGATAGGCTTATTTTAGAAATACTATCTGTTTTGTACCTAATCTTAAAATAAAATATTAATTTTTATTTTGTCTGTTCATATTCTTTCCAGTTGCCTTGCTTGGCTTTGCTGTGTATTGTGCTCATTACTAATTAATGACATTATTTATTGCAGAATGATTGAATTCTCTCTGCATGAAACTTTTTTTTTTTTAACTATGTGTGTTATTATCCAGAGTCCTGAAACATATGCAACCGTGTAGTTCAGAGGTTGAAAGCTACGTATCTTATCTCCAAGTAGTGAAGATATTGTATGCATATTGCAAAGGGCTGGTAAAAAAAATCCCACTGTGCAACTCCACGATCAGGACGTTTCTGGATAACATGCGCTTAAAAGGAATATACTGTATTACCTATCTCTTAATATTATAAAAATGAGTTTCTGTCTGTCTGTTCTCTATGCGCGACCAAACTACTGGACCGATTTTCACCAAATTCGGCACACAGGTACATCAGGTGTCCGGGAAGGTTTTAGACCAGGTCTCATCTCTCTAGGACGTACCATTCCCGAGATATTCCCAAAATATGATCTCCATCAGCCAATATTAGCCTGGGAGCTTTGGTTTTAAACCCCAACTGCCATTCTCTGCACAGACACACACAGGGAGGGCAGGTCTCCATAACAACACAGCCAGGTTATTAGCAGCCATCTGAGGAGCTCAGCCCAGCCATTTCTATTCACTGACATTGTTAACGGTATTCAGGTTACCATAAATATAACTTATGTTTTAGACTAATTTTAGACTAAGACAGTTCAGTAGTAATAAAAGATGTTTTCTTCCACTGCTACCCATTGCATGGCCTCATAAAGAAGCATGGTATCGATCTTTAATTCAGGCCACCCTAAAAGAAGTACCTAAAACCCCCGCCCCAGGTCTCGCTAAGCCACGCCCCGACTCCATCAGACCACACCCCCTCCCACTCAGCAGCCAACAGGGATTTAAAAAATAAAAGTAAAAATCAACTTCTGTCAGCTGCAGGGATGGGTGGAAGTTTAACGTTCTTTCTGCAACGACACACAGAAACATTAAATGAAATAGATTAAATACACCCATGCGAATCGTCTTGCTAAGCCACGCCCTCGACTCTGTCAGGTCACGCCCTCTCCCACTCCGCAGCCAACGGGGATTGAAAAAATGAAGGTAAAAATAAAATTCTGTTAGCTGCAGGGGTGGGAGGGTGAATTTCTCTCTGCAACGACACACAAAAATTTTAGATGAAATAGATTCATTTTAGACTACAACCGTTCAGTAGTAATAAAAGATGTTTTTTTCCACTGCTACCCATTGCGTGTCCTCATAAATTACCATGGCATCGACCTTTAATCCAACCCACCTTCAAAAGAAGGACTTAAAAGCAACCCCTCCCTCCCAAAATTAAGGTAAAAATCAACTTCTGTCAGCTGCATTGACTTTCTCTCTGCAACGACACACAGAAACATTAAATGAAATAGATGTAATACACTAATTTTAGACTAAGACCGTTCAGTAGTAATAAAAGATGTTTTCTTCCACTGCTACCCATTGCGTTTCCTAATAAATTACCATGGCATCGACCTTTAATTCAGGCCATCCTCAAAAGAAGGACTTAAAAGCAACCCCTCTCTCCCAAGGTCCGGCTAAACCACGCCCCCTCTCAGGTCATGCCCCCTCCCACTCCCCAGCCAATGGAGATTGAAAAAATTAAGGTAAAAAATCAACTTCTGTCAGCTGCATTGACTTTCTCTCTGCAACGACACACAGAAACATTAAATGAAATAGATGAAATACACTAATTTTAGACTAAGACCATACAGTAGTAATAAAAGATGTTTTCTTCCACTGCTACCCATTGCGTGTCCTCATAAATTACCATGGCATCGACCTGTAATTCTGGCCACCCTCAAAAGAAGGACTTTGGAGATTGAAAAACTGAAGGTAAAAATCAACGTCTGTCAGGGGTGGGAGGGAGGATGACTTTCTCTCTGCAATGACATACAGAAACATTAAATGAAATAGATTAAATATACCCGTGCGAAGCAATGTTTTCTTCCACTGCTACCCACTGTGTTTCCTCAAATTACCATGGCATTGACCTATAATTCAGGCCACCCTGAAAAGAAGGACTTAAAAGCACCCCCCCCCCCCAAGGTCCCAGTAAACCATGCCCCCGACCCGGTCAGGTCGTGCCCCCTCCCACTCTGCAGCCAATGGGGATTGAAAAAATTAAGGTAAAAATCAACTTCTGTCAGCTGCATTGACTTTCTCTGTGCAACGACACACAGAAACATTAAATGAAATAGATGAAATATACCCAGGCGAAGCCGGGTCTTTCTGCTAGTATTTTATACAAACTAAAAATATAGTGAACCATTTTATTTTATTTTTCCTGATCTGGATTTTATGTCTGATTGTCTATTTTTATTCTGTTTTCTTTACTTAAAGGGTTATTCACATCTTAGACAATGGGGGCATATCGCCAGGATACGCCCCCATTATCTGATATGTGCGGGTCCCATCTCTGGGACCTACACCTGTATCGAGAACGGAGCGGGGAAATTAACGGAGGGCGCACTGCGCATGCGCAGCCTCCCTCCATTTGTTTCTATGGGGCCGCTGAAAATAGCCGAGCACTGGCTTGGCTATTTCCGTCGGCTCCATAGAAATGAATGGGAGCGGTGGCAGGGCATGCGCTGTGCGCTCCCATTCATTTCTATGGGAACAGCTGCGCCTGGTGGTAGCGGGACCCCAGGAAACCCGGGGTCCTCCAGGCACAGTGCTCCCCGCTCCGTTCTTGATATAGGTGCGGGTCCCAGAGTCCTAGCGATATGCGCCCATTGTCTATGATGGGAATACCCCTTTAATTAATGGGCCAGCCATCTTGCCAAAGTGCTTCTCTGACCTGTGAACAGCAATTCACTCCCACTGAGAGCACCACATAAGAAAACCTATAAATCAACTGTTTGACTTCTATGGTAGAGTGTTGTGGGCATGCTCTGTGAGTAGGTGAAATGTGCCCCATCACCTATCGTTAACGAGTTAGGGTGCATTCACATCACCGTTTAGCTTTCCGTTCTTCTGATCCGTCAGAAGAAGAGAGAAAAAAAAAAACAGGATCCTGTAAAAACTGATCCTGTTGCATTAGTTATGCATAGGATTGCATAGGATACATTGTTTATGGGATCCTGTAAATAAACGGATCCTGTTGCATCGGTTGTCATCGGTTTGAATCTGAGATTCGTTTTTTAGATTAAAAAAAGTACTGCAGAACTTTTTTCTATCTAAAAAAACGGATCTCAGACAGAAATGGCTCAAACTGATGACAACTGATTCAAAAGGATTACCGTATTTTTCGCTTTATAAGACGCACCTGATGATAAGACGCACCTAGGTTTTTGAGGTGGAAAATAAGAAAAAAAATATTTTGGACCAAAAGGTGTGCTTTTGATGGGTTTTGGACTAATGGTGGCCTGTGGATGACACTGTTATGGGGGGATCTGTGGCTGATGCATTGTTGTGGGGGATCTGTGGATGTCACTGTTATGGGGGAATCTGTGGATCACATACTGATATGGGGAGATCTGTGGATGGCGCATTGTTATGGAGGATCTGTGGATCACGCACGGATATAGGGAGATCTGTGGATGACGCACTGTTATGGTGGATCTGTGGATGATACACTGCTATGGGGGGAACTGTGGATGATACACTGCTATGGGGGGATCTGTGGATGATACACTGCTATGGGGGGATCTGTGGATGATACACTGCTATGGGGGGGATCTGTGGATGATACACTGCTATGGGAGGATCTGTGGATGATACACTGCTATGGGGGGATCTATGGATGATACACTGCTATGGGGGGATCTGTGGATGATACACTGCTATGGGGGGATCTGTGGATGATACACTGCTATGGGGGGGATCTGTGGATGATACACTGCTATGGGGGATTTGTGGATGACACTTTTAATGGGGGATCTGTTGATTATACACACAAAGCATGTTGTGCTGATCCCCTCATGGCCCTATGTGTGTCCCCTCATGGCCCTGTGTAAATAGTGACCCCATTACACCGGGCCCTGCTCACAGCATTCTTTACATGTAAAGTGTATTTATTTAATCCTCAAGCAGTGGCTCTGCTGTGCTAAACTACGGTAATCGTCTGTAGTAGTACTCACAAAGCAGCGGGGAGGCCGGCAGCGTAACGTCATTTACTTAGTTACGCTCCTCCCACTTCATTGATGAAGTGGGAGGAGCATGAACGAGGAGTGACTTTACGCTGCCGGCCGGCCTCCCCGCTGCTTTGTGAGTACTACTACAGACGATTACCGTAGTTTAACACAGCAGAGCCACTGCTTGAGGATTAAATAACTACACTTTACATGTAAAGAATGCTGTGAGCAGGGCCCGGTGTAATGAAGTACAGTGACTTGCACCGGGCCCCGCCGCGAGTACAACATCAGTTGCCGGCCTCCAGCCCCTCCTCCCACCCCGCGTGATAGTGCTGTAACTGACACATCGCAGGCCGTGCTGTGCAGCATAGCGGCCAGCGATGTGCCAGTTTCAGCCATGTAAAAATGGCACCATTCGCTTTATAAGACGCACTGCCATTTTCCCCCCACTTTTGGGGGAAAAAAAGTTCGTCTTATAAAGCGAAAAATACGGTAGTTTTTTTTATGGATCCTCAGGGCTCATTCAGAAGACTGGACGAATGGGTCAGCATCTGTTCCGCAAGTTTGAAGAACGGGTGCAGACCCATTCATTTCAGTGAGGCCACAAAAGAACACTGTGTGCTGTCTGCTTCCATAAATCTTTTCCAGAGCCCCACAAGAAAGATAGAGCAAGTCCTATTCTTGTGCCCAATTGCAGACAAAAATAGTAACTTCTCTCATAGTGCTGGCCATGTGTAGTCTGCAAAATGCGGAACACATACGGCCGGTATCCACGTTTTGTGCAATAGCAGACCGGAAATCAATATGGCCGTCTGAATGAGCCCTTAGACTCAGTGGTCAGCATAAAAATTGCAAGATTTCAAGTTTTTTGTCGTAGAATAGATAATGTAGATTGAAAATAAAAAAAAACATTTTAAGAAATGTTTAACATTTACCCCATGTAAGGTATAGGTCATTGCAAGCTTCTCTCTGTCCAATAGCTCACAATCTGTTTATTTTATAAAAGCATTATACAAAAAGTAACCAATAAGTAACCACCTTTATACACATCGTTTTTCAGCAGATCAAGAATACTATCACACCAGCCAGTCCACAGATCAGTTTAACATACTGCAGTTTGTCTGAATTGAACCCAAGGCCTCTTTCATACATACAGTGAATTGCGGACGTGTGCTGTCTGTGGTCTCCACATACAGCATATGTACTCATTGACTTTAATTGGTTTTACACAAAGTGTGGGACTGTGGTAAAATCATGGAATCATGTCCTATTTTTGCACAATGTCCTCACGCACATTATAGCGTATAGGTCTGTGAAAACCATGGACACGACACGGATGCCTTCCATGTTTGTTCCATAGTATTCTATTGTAATGATTTTAGTAGATGCTCTGACAACCAGTTTTCAAGGTAGTACTGTCCATGGCATATAGATGAAGCACAGAGGGCAAAAAAAAGATAGATGGACCAAAAATGGATTCTTCATGGATGAGCCACCCGACTATCTTGTCACAGATGTCATCACAGACCAAACCTGTGAAAGAGACCTACAGTGCCTTGCGAAAGTATTCGGCCCCCTAGAACTTTTCAACCTTTTGCCACATTTCAGGATTCAAACAAAAAGATATAACATTTTACATTTTTGGTGAAGAATCAACAACAAGTGGGTCACAATTGTGAAGTGGAATGAAATTTATTGGATCATTTAAACTTTTTTATAATGATAAAACTGAAAAGTTGGGCGTGCAAAATTATTCGGCCCATTTACTTTCAGTTCAAAAAACTCACTCCAGAAGTTCATTGAGGATCTCTGAATGATCCAATGTCGTCCTAAATGACTGATGAAGATAAATAGAATCCACCTGTGTGTAATCAAGTCTCCGTATAAATGCACCTGCTCTGTGATAATCTCAGGGTTCTGTTTAAAGCACAGAGAGCATCATGAAGACCAAGGAACACACCAGGCAGGTCCGTGATACTGTTGTGGAGAAGTTTAAAGCCGGATTTGGATACCAAAAGATTTCCCAAGCTTTAAACATCCCAAGGAGCACTGTACAAGCGATCATATTGAAATGGAAGGCGTATCAGACCACTGCAAATCTACCAAGACCCGGCCGTCCCTCTAAACTTTCATCTCAAACAACAAGTTTGCCACAAGCCCCCTGGGAGACACACCAAACATGTGGAAGAAGGTGCTCTGGTCAGATGAAACCAAAATCCAACTTTTTGGAAACAATGCAAAACGATATGTTTGGCATAAAAGCAACACAGCTCATCACCCTGAACACACCATCCCCACTGTCAAACATGGTGGTGGCAGCATCATGGTTTGGGCCTGCTTTTTATCAGCAGGGACAAGGAAGATGGTTAAAATTGATGGGAAGATGGATGGAGCCAAATACAGGACCATTCTGGATGAAAACCTGTTGGAGTCTGCAAAAGACCTGAGACTAGGACGGAGATTTATCTTCCAACAAGACAATGATCCCAAACATAAAGCAAAATCTACAATGTAATGGTTCAAAAATAAACGTATCCAGGTCTTAGAATGGCCAAGTCAAATTCCAGACCTGAATCCAATTGAGAATATGTGGAAAGAGCTGAAAACTGCTGTTCACAAACGCTCTCCATCCAACCTCAAAGAGCTTGAGCTGTTTTGCAAGGAAGAATGGGCAAGAATTTCATTCTCTACATGTGCAAAACTGATAGAGACATACCCCAAGCGACTTGCAGCTGTAATCGCAGCAAAAGGTGGCGCAACAAAGTATTAATGCAAGGGGGCCGAATAATTTTGCACGCCCCACTTTTCAGTTTTATTATTACAAAAAAAGTTTAAATGATCCAATAAATTTCGTTCCACTTCACAATTGTGACCCACTTGTTGTTAATTCTTCACCAAAAATTTAAAATGTTATATCTTTTTGTTTGAAGCCTGAAATGTGGCAAAAGGTTGAAAAGTTACAGGGGGCCGAATACTTTTGCAAGGCAGTGTAATAGATACCATGAGATACAAAATGGAAAAACGTGGGAAATGCTACAAACTTCCTAGTAATTTGGTTTCCCAACAAATGGACCACCTCAACTTCCATATGCAAAAAGAAAATTTACGAAACAGTATTTTGTAAAATGAAATTTTAAAAATGTTAAATGTGATATGAAATAAATTAGAAAGTTATGAATTTGAAATAAAATATTAAATATTTTGTTATAATATTGTTATAACAAGATTCTATGTAGAAAATATACCTTTTCATATTTTTTTAGATATTTTTTTAATTCACGCTATGAATCAATGTGGCTTTAAGTATACTAGAAATGACTAGAATCTGAAGTCAACATATGATGAGCAAATAACTTCTTGTATGGCTTTCATGCTAGTGAATTAATTGACAAAATGAGTCAAATGACATGAACAACATGTGACAAAGGCTCAGAGTCATTCCAATTATTTATTTTCCTTTATATCCTTAAGAAAACTTTTGCTAATTCAAGTTTTCACATATCTGCCAAAAGCCCTGGCCAAAAAGGTTGGACACTTTTGCAACATGAAGGAGCAAAGATAATTTAAAGTGATGTTTGGTAAAAAGTCCCCTTTGAGATCCCGTTGTGTAACTGAGCAGATTAAGAGAACTGCCAGTAACTTCACGTCGTGTCTAAGTGGAGGTCTCTACGGGTCAGCTCTCAGATCCTGTGCCGACATGTTAAACAAGTTTGTCAATTTTCCATCAGATTGATTTTTCTCACAGGTCTTAAAGCCTCATCTCATTTTATATTATTTCCACCAGGGATCCTAACGTTGCAAACCACCATGTACTTTTTTCCATAGTGTGATCAGAAAAATGCTTTGCCTTTGAATGACAATTTGCACACAATCAGGGGTAGAGGAAAAGCTTGTGCTGATCATGCAACACATCTTAGTGGCTGATGGATGCTCCAGGCAGAACAAGCTTCACGATTGTTACTGTAATTGTCTTTATAAGCTTACAGAGTGTTTTCAGTACTGTAGATGTGCCTTGTCAGCGCCAACACCTTTATATAAAGAAAAGATGTATTACTTCATTATACTGTACCTATAACCAAACTTAAAGGGGTTCTCTGGCAGTATCATACTCGCGTGCCTTGAGCCCACCAGTATAATTTGTTCTGCGGGCCATCTTGTTAAGCTATATGCAAATATTATTTGCTCACACAATGGCAGGCAGCAGCAAGACCCAAAAGAAGATTTATTATGGAGGTGCCTTCAGTGACTTTGAGAACTCAGGTTGCTGATGTAGTGCAGTCAGTATACTGTGCTATGTGCTACTTGTGCAGGGGATGTGGGACCCACTGGAGACTGACCTGTTCCCTTGTGGGCCAGTCTGAATGTGTTCTACAGGAATAATGAGTTTTTAACAAGTGCCTGCAGCCTGCCTCTATGAACAGAAGATTCATACTTATGTGCTCCCTGCTGCTCTGTTCCTCCCCACAGCCTCTACTCTGTACTACTGTGTCCACGTTCCAGTTCCTGCACTGTTGATATTAGCCGCATAGTTACATACTCCACTGCAGACAATAACTGGCCTCAGCAGTGATGTGACCACAAGCAGCACATAGCCAGTTTTTGTCTGCAGCAGTGCATGTAAACCCATGTGGAGACCAGAACATGGACACAGTGGAAGCATCGCTGAGGACCACAGTGGAGCAGGGAGGTATGAGTCTTCTGTTTAGAGAGGCCACAGGCACTTGCTAAAAAGTGATTATTTCCAGAACATCCCTAAGTTTTTATTAGGAAAAGATATATATTTTACAAGATATGTTTTTTTTACATGTATTTATACAACCAAAAATTCCTCCCATACTGAATGGGATTCATTCTGCAGCATGTGCATGGATTATTGCAAATTGCATACAGATGTATGAAACAATCACATACATTTCTACTACATATCAAAATACTCTTAAAATACACAGCATCACAGTTTAACAACTTTCTTCCAAATTAATATGAACATCCCAATGAACATCAGATACAGCATTAACCCATTCTCCACACTAGAACACTAGATATGTAGACATTAAAGTGGTTGTCCACTTTTGTAATATTGATGACCTATCCTCAGGCTCCTCTGGTTGGTCATGTCTCCAAAAGAAGAAATGGCCTTCATTCCCATAACAGTAGTCAGAATACTATAAGCAGCAGCAGAAATAGTTGACTTCAACAAGACACTTTGTGGGAATATACTTTATATAATGCAGTAGTTATTTATGCTCCAGTCAGCCTGTGACATATGGTGGTAGCTACACTATAAATTAGTAGGTAGCTACACTATAAATTCTAAACGAATAACATTTGTTTTCAGAAAAATTCTGCTGCCAAATTAATTCAAAGACAAAATATGTAACAAGGTGGTACCTTTTAATTTTACTGTGAAAATTGAAGGGAAATGGGTCAGTAATAATGAATTTGGAGTATCACATAAATCTTGGAGGGAGTGGACCTGGCCTGATTGACTCAGGCTGAAAGATAAGAGGTAGGATTTTGGCAGGTCCTTGAGGCTCTGGGCTAGCTCAGCAGTGCAAACGCCATTCTGACTGTAGCCTGCCATGTGAGAGAATGCATGTTAGATGTGTCTGGCACACAGCAATTATGGACACAAGCCAGCCATATTAGTGTGTTTCAGGGATAGTTTAGGGATATATTTAGTTAGGTAGATTGAATTAATAGGTAGAGTAGTCGGGATTTTATCAGAGAGAGAAAGCATAGGGTTAGAGTAAGAATAGTATGTATATTTTACAGTGAGGCAGATACTGGCAAGTAGAAAGCTTCATTTTATGCACTACAGTCATTAAAATCACAACATCCTGCATTGCTTGCAGAAGAAACCCTTTATCCCAGGAATCTGAACTTAGTGGAAGGGGAGCCACCAGGCCGCTTTCTCTTAGAGTAGTCCAGGTGTGGCTGAAAGCTGACCCACTAGGGGTCAGAGACACCGGTGCGGAACACTAAAGGATCTCATAGTCAGTAACAGGCCAAGGTCAGTGGAGGCAGAGTATGTTTGTAGCTGAGAAACAGTCCAAAGGTCAGGGTAAGCAGTCAGAGCAGGCAGAGGTTGGTACATGGGCATACAAACAGGAACAGCACACCTTTGTAGAATCTAGCTAGTAAACCTATTGCTCAAGCACCCCCCCCATAGGTGATGGTGCCTCAAGTACCCAGAGATACTTAGCTAAAAGCTGAGGAAGAATTAGGGTTCATTAATACTGGCCCTTTAAGAGCCTTTAAGAGGGAATGAGTGTGTGCCCTATACAGTAGGCAGATTTGGAGGCCTAGTCAAAAAGTGCAGACCATGGCCTGCACTAGACAATATAGAGGGACACATGGAACTCTAGCAGCTGGGCCTGGTGTTGGAAGGAAGAGAAGGGCCAGCAAGTCTGAACTGCTGGGTGGTAGGAGCTTGGTAAATGATGCACCATCCAAGTAGGACAGTGACAGTCAAAATAAATGAGGCATGAATGTGGGAGGATTTTCTCACACCTCTCACGGATGGTGGCTCTTTATCACAGGCTTGATCATGTCACAGTCAGCCTGCATTCCATCATGTCATAATGTATGGCTACTACTGCCGCCTCCACAGGGGATAAATAAATAAATAACTTTATTTTGCATATAATTCTAGAGTGTGAGGTGTGGTTCTCTTTTTTTATATAATTTTGAAGAGAACATAGCACACGCACGAGCATCACTACCCTTTCAAACTGCTGATTGGTGGGGGTGCTAGGAGTCCGGCACCTGCTGATATGATATTGATGACCTATACTGAGATTACAAACAATTTAACCATCCAAACTTTTACATAACGTATTCTATGGGGGTCATTTATTCATTTATTAAAGGAGTTCTCCTGGAATTAAGAAAATGAAAATTCTTAAATATTACTTCATTATAAATATATTCCCAAATACCTTTCATTAATTATAATGGCTCATTTTGTCTGAGGAGCAATCATTAGGAGAAACAAAATGGCCACTGTCCTATTAGTACACACAAAACCTGTCCTAATCACATAGGAGGACAAGTTACCTCACAACACCGAGCTAAAGAGCTGCCTCATCTTCCTCTCTGCTCTGCTTGTCAGGTATTATGATCATGAATACAGATGATGAGATCTTTAGCTGAATCTCTGTAGTTCATGAGCAGATGTGGCTAATAAGCAGCAGCACTTGTATGCAGTCTCCATTACCACAGTCTGTCCTCTCTGTACTTCACGTCTCCTGATGAACTCCATTCCCACAAAGATTCAGCTAAATATCATATTAAACTGTAGTCAGGATCATAATCCCTGAAAGCCAGAGCAGAGAGGAGGATGAGGCAGCTCTTTCTCTCAGTGTTGTGTAGTGACTTATCCTTCTGTGTAATGAGGTTTTGTGTGTACTTATAGGATGGTAGCCATTTTGTTTCTCCTAATCATTTAATTATAGCTAATGAAAGGTATTTGGCAATATATTTATAATAAAGTAATATTTGCGTATTTTCATTTTCTTAATTCCCGAAAAAAACCCTTTTAAGACAAGTGTATTACATACCAGTCTTAATCCAACCCCCACTGGTATCAGATGTGGCATAAATCTTAAAAGACGGACATCTCTGAACAATTGTGGCACATTTGTGCAAGTTCATGCACCAAAATGAAAAGCTAGGTCAGCAAGGCATCTAGTTTACATTTCTGGTATAATCTATCTCAGTTTCCTGACATAGATTGTAATAATTGTGCCAAACCAGCTATGTCTGCCCTCAACCACTCCTTTCCTAGCCCACTTTTTGGAAACATGGTGAGCAGAACTCTAAACCCCCAAAAAGTTTAAATATTTTGTGCAGCCATGGCATGTCCCAAACTTTGCAACTTTTTGATGCCATTTTTCTGGTGTACAGGGGTTGAAAATTGTCCCCTTTTGTAATTTCTTCATGTTTGGTTTTACTTTCCATGTTGAAGGTCTTTGCAAATACTGTATGTATTTTTACTCAGTGGACTATGGGCAGCCTGTCCTGATTCTCTCACCTCACTGAACATTGTACCTACTGTATGTCAGTAGTTAAAACTAATTCTTACATTTTCTGCTTACTATATATTATAAGTAAAGTGCTAGTGTGCTGCCTGTACTCCTGAGATGTAGGTTAGTCATCAAACTTTTGATAAGTGCACTGCATTTTGTATTTAAACACATTTGGCATTCCTATCTTATGTTCACAGTGAATATTAGCTTATGTTTAAAAAAATAAATAAATAAACTTGCTCTTTTGGCTTTCAGCGCAGTAACATTTGGCACCAGCTGCCCACGGGTTGTTCGATGCGGTTGGCCGTTAGCCCTTCACCACCAGCTAATCAATATAACACTTGTGGTAAACATCATAAACACAATGTACTTCTGCTTCAGAAAATAACTGTGTCGAATAAAAGGAGCCTGCAAGTAGAAGAAACATGCATTCATCTCAATGCATTAGCACAAAATGCAAATAAACAGTGTAGCACTGAAGCCGGTTGCATTTTAATTAGTATACACAGTGCAACAGGAACGCATTTGACATTCACTCTGTCACGACTACCCTAAGTAATATTCTGCTTGTGAATTCGGAATATGCTCAATTCTGCTCAGAGACTTCTGCACAGGCAGCTCAGGAATGTGAGTTTGTTAATATGATAGCTCTTTACTATTCAGCCTAAGTGTTTGCAAAAGTGCTTGCTGGAATTTGCATACAAATACATTTGACTGCATTTAAATAATGCAGTCAAATGGCATGGTGCAGACACGTTTATAAAAATTTTTAGGAGCAGGCTGACATATGCCTATATGGTTATATGGCAGACATCACTATTTCACTAATGGTTGAATGACATGGCAGATTGAAAGAAAAAACTCTTCTAAAGTGGATTTGAATTCTATTGAGCATTGTAAGTGTATGACCTCTAGGCTCTCGAGATACATTTTTGAAGGTCTTTAGCCCTTTAAAGGAGTTGTCCAAGATTTTGACATTGGTAGCCTATCCTCAGGATAGATAATCAATATATTACTCCCAGCAGATGTGGATTGCCCATAGACCTTACAGGGAAATTTCCCGGAGGGCCGATGCCCAGGGGGCCACCCAAGCCCCCATCTTTGCCGCTGGCTGAGTACAAAATAAGCTATCAGTGGTAATCAACTCTGTGAGAATCAGGTACTTGGCCAGCGACCGCACAGGCCCTCCTGAATTCAACTATGTCCTGCATCTCACCTCCTAAGCCCCCTGCTCCATATCTCAATCAGAGATAATGGGAAGTTGTAGAAGAAAAAAATGGCCGCTATTAATGCCCAACTCGGAGGGATAGCTTTTGGGGCAAGACATTGTGCCGCTCTGTGGTATGTGGTATTTTGTTCGATGGTATTGCTGACCCCCTACTTTTGTTGCCCTGCCACCTGTCAATTTAAACCTTCCCACCATATGGGGCCACTTTTACATATTTTTTCCAGGGCCACTTTAGGTTTCCAATCCGCCTCCGACTCCCAGTAACCCCACCAATCAGCTGTTTGAAAAGATTGCGTGCTCTGATAAGCACTGCAGCCTCATCCTAGGCCAATGACATCATGTTCGTTGGACACATGGCCTAGGCGCAGTTCAGTCCCATTCAAGAGAATGGGGATACGCAAAATACAAAGCACAACCGCTATCTATATACGTGCTTGATAAACTGCTCCTTCTCAAATAGCTTATTGGTGGGGCTACCAATCTGAGATGATGACCTATCCTGAATATATTCTGGTCTTCAATATTAAAAACTTGGAAAACCCCTTTAAAACAATTCTCTGGTTCATGAAAAAAATCACATTAATTGGTGCCACATAGTGCCCTCCTTTTCATCTTTTTAGCTGCAGATCCATCAAGTTTCTCTTCTGCCATTCAAGATGGCTACATTGCTTCTGAGGCCACGTTATGTGCAAGTCACGTGGTTTGAGAAGCACATGGTAGCACCTCATTTGCTGCACAGCCACATTGTGTGGCCATACCCTAATGGGATGTGTTGAAAAAGCATCACCTTCACAGGTTTCTGAGAACAATTGTGTGGGAATAAAATATAGTAGTAGTCTAGTTAGGGGGTTGAAACTTTCTAAATCGAGAAAAAGGAGAAACAAAATATTACTTTTCTCTCTTTGCCTGGCTAGATGAAGCTATAAGCTTGTTTAAGCAAAACGAATGAAAATAGTAAAGTTTTCGTTCCTTAATTAAACAATATGCTTGAAATTATTGCCCGTAAAATACTCCACATGATTTTCCATTAAAGGCTTCAGATCCCATAATGATTAAAAATCAGGGTTCCCGTCTTTTTATCTGCTCGTTTACATAAGCAATTAGTGTTACTTCTATTTCTATATACCATGGTGTAAAACATTATTGGTTAAAAGATATTACTTTTATCAGTCTAGGCATTTTATACCTTTCTAGCTCATGTATCACTAGGGTCATTACTCTAACATTAACCATTTCGACAAAAATTTTTTCCCATTCACAATGGCTTTAGCAAAAGGACCAGTAAACATTCTAGTCTAAACTTTCAATGTTTTCTGTGCATTGGCTACCTATTACAGATGAGCGAATTTCTTAAAATTTGTTTTAGGTTTGATTCTATTGAATCAGTCAAACAATTTCATTCAGAATTGATTTTATTCTGAAAAATGCTTCAATTGGCCGGAAAATTGGTATATGACACTCTGAGATCTCCTATTTGTCCTCTCTTGTATTTTTTTCTTTTTTCTTTTTTCCCCCCTACCAACCATAACTTAACTCCATAATTAATTTTTTAGGTCTTAGTGGGATTGGAACCCCAGACCTTCTGTATAACAAGGAAATAGACTTAGACCCCTAGTCTATAGGACTACTTTGTCAAAAAGATGCACTAAAATAGTGCTACAAAAAGTAACACTATTAGACATACAAAAAAATCAAAATGGCAAACTTTTCTATAGAGACCAGGGTATGTCTGCTGTCTACTGTACAGAAAGTTTGAGGTTCAAATCCCAAATATATATATATATATATATATATATATATATATATACACATACAGTGGAGGAAATAAGTATTTGATCCCTCACTGACTTTAAAAGTTTTAATACAAAAAAATAAATGAAATGTCTCATAATTTTATGCCAGCTTTATTTTAACAGTGCCACACAGAATATCAAAAGAAAAACGGAGAAAATTACCTGAAATGAGAAATAAAAAATAATTTGCATTTCATTGAGGGAAATAAGTATTTGATCCCCTAGTAAAACCATGACTAATGTTGGCTCCCACAGACCACTGACACACCCTAATCACAGTGAAGTCGTTACCTGGATGAGAGACACCTGTCCCATATTGTCACCTGTATAAAAGGCCACCTGCCAACAGTCTCAGTGACACTCCAACATCTCCACCATGGGCAAGACTAAAGAGCTGTCTAAAGATGTCAGGGACAAAATTGTTGACCTACACAAGGCTGGAATGGGCTACAAAGCCATAAGTAAGAAGCTGGATGAGACGGTGACAATTGTTGGTGCAATTATTTAATTATGAGACGTTTCATTTATTTTTTTGTATTAAAACTTTTGAAGTCAGTGGGGGGATCAAATACTTATTTCCTCCACTGTATATGTATATATATATATATATATATATATATATATATATATATATACATACAGTGCCTACAAGTAGTATTCAACCCCCTGCAGATTTAGCTGGTTTGATAAGATGCAAATAAGTTAGAGCCTTCAAACTTCAAAGAAGAGCAGGATTTATTAACAGATGCATAAATCTTACAAACCAAAAAGTTATGTTGCTCAGTTAAATTTTAATAAATTTTAAACATAAAAGTGTGGGTCAATTATTATTCAACCCCTAGGTTTAATATTTTGTGGAATAACCCTTGTTTGCAATTACAGCTAATAATCGTCTTTTATAAGACCTGATCAGGCCGGCACAGGTCTCTGGAGTTATCTTCTCCAAGTTATCTTGGCCCACTCCTCCATGCAGATCTTCTCCAAGTTATCTAGGTTCTTTGGGTGTCTCATGTGGACTTTAATCTTAGCTCCTTCCACAAGTTTTCAATTGGGTTAAGGTCAGGAGACTGACTAGGCCACTGCAACACCTTGATTTTTCCCTCTTGAACCAGGCCTTGGTTTTCTTGGCTGTGTGCTTTGGGTCGTTGTCTTGTTGGAAGATGAAATGACGACCCATCTTGAGATCCATGATGGAGGAGCGGAGGTTCTTTGCCAAAATCTCCAGGTAGGCCGTGCTATCCATCTTCCCATGGATGCGGACCAGATGGCCAGGCCCCTTGGCTGAGAAGCAGCCCCACAGCATGATGCTGCCACCACCATGCTTGACTGTAGGGATGGTATTCTTGGGGTCGTATGCAGTGCCATCCAGTCTCCAAACGTCACGTGTGTGGTTGGCACCAAAGTTCTCGATCTTGGTCTCATCAGACCAGAGAACCTTGAACCAGTCTGTCTCAGAGTCCTCCAAGTGATCATGAGCAAACTGTAAACGAGCCTTGACATGACGCTTTGAAAGTAAAGGTACCTTATGGGCTCGTCTGGAACGGAGACCATTGCGGTGGAGTACGTTACTTATGGTATTGACTGAAACCAATGTCCCCACTGCCATGAGATCTTCCCGGAGCTCCTTCCTTGTTGTCCTCGGGTTAGCCTTGACTCTTCGGACAAGCCTGGCCTCGGCACGGGAGGAAACTTTCAAAGGCTGTCCAGGCCGTGGAAGGCTAACAGTAGTTCCATAAGCCTTCCACTTCCGGATGATGCTCCCAACAGTGGAGACAGGTAGACCCAACTCCTTGGAAAGGGTTTTGTACCCCTTGCCAGCCTTGTGACCCTCCACGATCTTGTCTCTGATGGCCTTGGAATGCTCCTTTGTCTTTCCCATGTTGACCATGTATGAGTGCTGTTCACAAGTTTGGGGAGGGTCTTAAATAGTCAGAAAAGGCTGGAAAAACAGATAATTAATCCAAACATGTGAAGCTCATTGTTCTTTGTGCCTGAACTACTTCTTAATACTTTAGGGGAACCAAACAGAATTCTGGTGGTTTGAGGGGTTGAATAATAATTGACCCACACTTTTATGTTTAAAATTTATTAAAATTTAACTGAGCAACATAACTTTTTGGTTTGTAAGATTTATGCATCTGTTAATAAATCCTGATCTTGTTTGAAGTTTGAAGGCTCTAACTTATTTGCATCTTATCAAACCAGCTAAATCTGCAGGGGGTTGAATACTACTTGTAGGCACTGTATATATATATATATATATATATATATATATATATACACATATACCTAATTCAAAGTCCCCTTGCTGCAACCAAACTATATACGCTGCTATTAACACACTAAAATAAAATTAGTTGCACACTTATAAATGTTAGAAACATTTCAACAGGTTTTTAGAAAAAAAAAGTCAAAATTGCGCAGCGTATACAACGAAATATCAGCTGCTGGTGATGCTGGGAAATATGCCTTTTGCATGCTTTATAACTGTAGAAGCTTTGCAACAAGGCTAGCTCATGCACAGAAAAAAAGAGCGCTGTGTTTTGTTTTGTGTGATGCACATGAAGTTATGAAAAACTCCAGCTGCACTGACTGTAAGACACACAGTACACTAACTGACCCTATACCTTCCCTAATGATAAAATCTGACTTTCTACCTTGTCTTTCAATCTACCTAACTAAATATACTGTATATTCTTCACAATCACTACACTATCCCTGCAAAACCCTAAAATGGCTGTCTTCTTGTGTGACTTGCAGATAGGACAGACACATCCTATCCCTGTAAGGGCTAACCTCCGGCACTCCAGCTGTGGTAAAACTACAACTCCCAAGATGTAACCTTGCTTGGCTGTTCTCAAAACTCCATAGAAATGAATAGAGCATGCTGGGAGTCGTAGTTTCACCACAGCTGGAGTGCTGTAGGTTAGCCATCACTACCCTATCCTATCAGTAGTTGAGCTCACAATGGCATCTGTGATTCAGAGTTGTCACAGAGCCTGATGGACCAACCAATATCCTCCCTTTTGTTAGGCTGACTAAAAAGCATTGTCATCCTCCATGTGATGTTTCCTTCACTAATATCCTTATTTTTTAAGAGTGAAATGGCAGGCGTCGTTTTGTGCAATTTGTCTGAAGAGAATCACAAAAACTTTGGAAGAAGAATTTTTGTGAAATTTGTTATGAATTTCGATTCTTTTAGAATCGATTCACTCATCTCTGCTCCCTATGAAAAGCTTGGCTCAAGATATTAATATAAAGTACTTGAGGAGACGTCTAGATTTTTCACTGGATGAACTTTGAATTCTGTCTTTATGCTTTTCTTTGGAAAGAAGAAATAACATCATAAAGCACCATTGTGAAAATAAAAGAACAGAGCTGCATTTAAATCACTGCAATGAAAAGGTAATTAGTAATGACGGCAAGAGAGTAGATCTCAATCAAGAGGTCTGCTCCATTTGTACAGTCCGTTTCCTAAGCAATTCCCAATGCCATGCACATTACAATGGTGTGCGTGGAGCCATATCTCTATTCATAGATTGTACAATAAGGGAATTAATAATTAGAGTCTATGATTGTTAACAGAAGGTACACGTTGCTATATATTCTGTATATATACTGTGTGTGTGTATATATATATATATATATATATTTATTTATATTAGCAAGACTCTCAACTGTGAAGTCATTTATTAACACACAAGGTGAGTACTTAGCCAGGAGGACAGTTAGTTCTCTGCCTGGGGACACAGAAAGCTGACTTGTGTGAGAATCAAGTATAAGTAAAAAAAAGTTGCCGGAAATTTTCTTCTGTCAGTAGGGAGAAGCTTTCCAGGACAGGCCAGGATTTATTTTGCTGTTTTGTTTTATTTTATGTTTGCAACCATTTCAATAAAACCAGACCATGGGTCAACGCACACTGATGAATATATATATACACACACACACAAACTTGTGCAGGAATATGTGTTCTTCATGCTGTTGGAATTTTAGTTGGCAATGATCCCAAAAGTGTAAGAAACATTTAGTTCAGATGACAGTCTGTAAAGCAAAAATATAATAATACGTTGCTAAATTAACTGTTCTTTGGACATGATGCTCTTATTGCTCTGCAGAGGCCATTATCATTTAAAGGGGTATTCCTACCATTAATATCTATGGCATATCCACAGAAAGTTCTATTCTTTGGTCCACAATGCAGTTGCCTGAGATCAGTTCTGCACAAAAAAAAAAATTCAATGCTCAAGCAGTGTAATTAGTATTATGTGCCATAGCAGGATCTGTGAGCTATGATGATATAATTTATCTTCTTAGGTTATTCTTTAGTGTGCGGCAGGGGTGTTGCTAGGGTCTCAAAAGATCCAGGGCCCAAGCCCCAATGAATATGGCCCAATTCTCTATCTAGACCCTCGCCCCACCTCTGCTATACAGCAACACATTCCTCTCAAATCCGGGGCCTCCCAGGTGACGTCTCCTCCGATGTAGATCTTCTCTGTCATCATCTCCGTTTGGCCCGGAAAACTTCTCTCTCAGCCTCGTCTCTGCAGAGTGTGACACGAAGACATCTTATCTTCCTCACATTTCTACCATCATCCCCCAACCTGGAGTCTCCACATCCCCCACTATCCTGAAGAAAAATTAGTGCCTCCCATAGTAATAGTGCTCCTCATAGTCCTACCAATAGTTATTCCCTCACTAGTAACACTGCACCCTAGAGTGACCCCAGCAGTGATAATGCTCCCCAAGAGTGCCTCCATTAGTAGAAGAGTCCTCCAGTATTAATAATGCCCTCACAGAGCCCCCAGTAATAATAAGGCCCCCTATTGTTCTCCCAGTGGTAATAAAGCTCTCTACAGACTCCTCAGTAGTAATAAGGGTTCCCATAGTGCTCTTATTACAAATAAGGCGGATCTATAAATCTCTACTATAGAGCCCCCAGTAGTAATAAGAACGCCTAATGTCCCCTGGATTTATAATACCCCTACAGTGCCCCCAGTATTTATATCACCCCCCTAATGTTATAATGCCCTGAAGTGCCTGCTGTAGTTATATTCCTCCCTTTAGTGTCCTCAGAAATTATAATTCCTCAGCCCTTCCACCATACAGTCCCATGTAAAATAAAGCTATTTCCCTCCCTCTGCTGTAGAGTCCTGTGTAAAAAACATCACACCATCTCTTCAGCCCCCTACAGTATACAGCCCCATGTAAATAACATCATTCCCACCCATAGCCGTCATCAACATACAGTCCTATATAAATATCACTCCCTCCCACAGCCGCCTTCAACATACAGTCCCATGTAAATAACATCACTCCCTCCCGCAGCCACCATCAACATACAGTCCCATATAAATAAGATTACTTCCTTCCCACAGCCATCTCCAACATGCAGTCCCATGTAAATAACATCACTCCACCCCACAGTCCCATGTAAATAACATAACCCTGCCCAAGTCACCTCCAACATACAGTTCCATGATAATAACATCCCTCCCTTCTGCCCTAACATACAGTCCCAGTTAAATAACCACAACTCCCAGCATCCCTCTGCTTCTCCCTTCACTTACCTCTTCTGATGTAGCAGGCCTCACCACAGCTTCTTCCCTACAATTCTCCTCTTTAGCTCCGTCCTCTCCTGCACTGGTCGCATGACTGACATCATCGCAGGTCCTTTTCAACCCCTGCCTTCTGCACTGATCACATGACCTGTGATGTCATCACAGGTCCTACATGTCTTGCAGTGCATTAGATTCAATTGTATTGCCGTCCTGAGGATGGAAATACAGTTTTATCTGTCTGGCAGGCAGGACATTCGGGCCCGGGAGAAAACATCAGGGGCCCAGGCCCCCAATGTTTTAGCCTAGCAACGCCCCTGGTGTGCGCAGTAGAGATGAGCGAAGTTTTGAAAAATTTGATTCGGCAACTTCATTATAAATGAATTTGTCACAAATTGCTAAAAATCAGGTAGACCCAGGCCGCTCTGCCTTAGGGTATGACCACACAGAGCGGCTGTGCTGTGGTAAAGGACCACGCAGCCAATTAGCCCACAGCTGCCTTTCATTTAATAATGATGACTGCACTGTATAGTCCTTCTTCATTGTTAATGACCACGCTGCACTGTTAATGCACCTTTAAACAAACGTTGTTGCTGGAATGGAGTTTGGATGGTTAGGTGGGTGGACAATATTGCTGTTCTGGCCTGCAATCTCCTGCAGGTTATTTTACAGTAAACACAGAATATTAATCAGCTCTGGCCTACCCATTTCTCCAACCCCAGCTCTCTCCTGCCCTACAGGTGGGAGCCCTTCTTCTCCCATCTGCTTTTCCTCCTTTTCCTCATCATCTAATATCAATGAGAATGTGTCATCAGGAACATACAGCTCCTCCTCTCTCTGCGTCTTGCTTACTTTTCTAGGACATGGAGACTTTGAAGGATGATTTGGAAGAAGTAAAGCCAGTAAAGCCAGGTTGGCATGCTGGCAGTGGAATAATAAAGTCTTTCATCTTGTTGGTAGTGAATTACATGTCTTACTTTACGGCTGATGTAGGAATAAGTAAATCTAGAAATAACTAAATAAAACTGATACAGAATAAGTCTCTCTGCGCACTCCTTGCCTCGTCTCTCCCAATTCTCGGCTCACAGGACAATGGCGGAGACCGTGTGGGATGAAGGTTTTATATGGCTGTGGCATCACAGGGGATGGCTATCTGCAGATTGGCTGTCAGCATGGCATTATGGGTGATCTTGTGTTCCTGGGCTTCTTACTTTCACTTTGTAACATGTGCAGCCATTTTAGGAAAAATTGATTCATTACCAAGAAGAGCGATTTGTTGCAAATCAAAGTTTTCCTAAACTTCGGACCAAATTCCGCTTCAAATGCTTTGCTTTGCGTAACACTAGTGGGAAGTTCAAGTTGCTCATCATCCACTTGTCTTCTTTTTGGGTTACCATTACTACTGATCTATATCCTATCCGGTATGAGAAACGAAGCGGGTGCGGGGAGCAAGGTAAGTACAACCTCTGTGAGGGGCCCTGGCATATGGGGGGGTCTTATAGATCTTGGATAACCTTTTTAAGTACAATGAAGGGGTCATGCCGCTCTTGTAAGCGCTGCCTCCCCCTCATTATTTACATAGTGCCAGCAGTTGTGGCTTCTCAGATTAAGGCCTCTTTCACACAACAGTATTTTTTGCGGGCTCCGATCCGCATTTTTTGCGGATAGGATGCGGACCCATTAATTTCTATGGGTCCGCATAAATGCGGACAGCACACCGTGTGCTGTCCGCATCCATATGTCCGTTCCGTAGCCTGCAAAAAAAAATAGAACATGTCCTATTCTTGTCCGTATTACGGACTAGAATAGTATTGTTCTATTAGGGGCCAGCTGTTCCTTTCCGCAAAATACAGAATGCACACGGATGCCATCGTTTTTTTTTTGCGGACCGCAAAAAACAACGTTTGTGTGAAACTAGCCTAAGGTTACATTCACACGACCATAAGTGTTTTTCAGTCCGCAAAACATGGATACCGGCTGTGTGCGTTCCGGAATTTGCAGACTGCACATGGCCAGCGCTATATAGAGAATGCCTATTCTTGTCCGCTGTTCCGAACAAGAATAGGACATGCTCTATATTTTTGCGGCGTCGTGGAATGGAATAACAAAGTTCTGTCCGCATCTTTTGCGACCCTATTGAAATGAATGGATCCGCACCCGTTCTGCAAAATTGCAATTTTGATTTTGCCCAGGGCCACATTTTGTCTAAAACCGGCCCTGATAATGAGTGCTTGTCAGCAGTATCCACTCTATCAGGTGCGTAGCTATAGGGGGTGCAGAGGTAGCAGTCACTACCAGGCCCAGGAGCCTGAGGGGGCCCAAAGACCCTTGTAAGAAGATACTGGTATAATTAAAAGTGCATGCTGGTCAAGTTACTCCTCTGGCTGGGGGGAAGGGGGTTAGGTCAAGAATTTGGCATGACGGGGAGGTGTCTTTTGAATTTTTGGCCTCAGGCAGCATGAAGGCTATGAGCTTCCTTGCCCCTGGCCACAAAGCACTGAGGGAAGGGGGGCCCAAGCTGAACTCATGCACCAGGGCCCTTGAGCTTTTAGCTACACCCCTGCACTCTACTGTATGAAAGCAGACATACTGCCCGATAGGGTTGATTCTACTGATTGAAATGATACCTTTCATGTGAAACTCGGTTGTGGCGAACGAGGGCTTCGGTGCACTGAAGGGCTAGGACCCGCCCCTCCGTGCACTGAAGTTTTCATTTACATGAATAATAAGGGGGACATTTATCATGGCGTTTTACACTCTGGTCTTAATCTCTCTCCACACAATTCTTAAGAGGTGCTTGTGTCTTAGGGCTTGTTAACATATCAGTTATTTGATTAGTTATTTCCATCAGTTAGGCCTCATGCACACGAACGTGTGCCGGCCGTGCTGCGGGCCGCAAACTGTGGTCCGCAATGCACGGGCACTGACCGTGAGGCCACCGCATGTGGATCGCGGACCTATTCACTTGAATGGGGTCCACGATCCGCATCCAAGGGTCCGCACCGCAAAAAAGTAGTGCTTGCGCTACTTTTTTGCAGTTCGGAGGCACGGCCAGAAATACCACGGAAGCACACCGTAGTGCTTCCGTGGTGTTTCCATCCGTACCTCCGCTCCGCATCTCCCGGATTGCGGACCCATTGAAGTGAATGGGTCCACGATCCATGATGCGGCCTGCACACGGCCGGTGCCCGTTTATTGTGGACCCGTCGTATGCAGCCCGCAGCACGGGCACGGCCGGCCCACGTTCGTGTGCATGAGGCCTAATTGTGAGCCAAAACCAGGATTGGAGCCTCCATAGAGATCTGGTGTAATGCACATGTTCTGTGTTTTTGACCCGCACCTGGTTTTGGCTCACAATAACTGATGGAAATAACTGATCGAATAACTGACATGTGAACAAGCCCTTAATATTTGTCACATCTTTGCAGGTCCATGCTCCAAAGCACAGACGTACACCAGCAAGTTAGCTGGTCTAGGTTTACACTATACTCTATGCCATGTTCCTGTTGCAGATTTTAATAAATGTGAAAAGTTTTGAGCAGTGTTTGAAACCCCCAAAAAAGTTTCAAAATTTTGCCCAACTACTGCATGCACCAAACTCTTTTTACTCTGGAACGCTGCAACTGGTTTTCAAAAGACAGGTATCATTTTAATTTGCAGGAGCAACCCTACTAGGCAATTTGCTTAGTTTAATAGGGTTAATCCTGGTGAGATGTGCTTTTTAATCAGCTATAATCTTTATTGGTATAAATAATTGGGGAAAAGGTAAAAAAAATAACAAATCATAACTTCTTAGGCTACTTTCACGTAAGCGGCAGCCTTCTCCAGAAGGCTGTTCCGGCGGGTGAACAGCCTGCCGGATCCATGCTGCCGCTACTGCACACTTGCCGCCGGATGTACAATCTGGCCCCTTTGACTATAATGGGGGCGGGCCGGAGGTCTGGCGGCAGCACGGCAAACATGCTGAAAGGCGGCCGGAATAAAACTACGACCTGTCCGGCACGCTGTTCACCCACAGGAACAGCCTGTCGGAGAAGGCTGCCGCTAATGTGAAAGTAGCTTTACCCCAAAAGCTCATTTCTGTTTAGGAAGAACTTGGTTAAATCCAGTATATGTAGCTCCCACGTGGAGTAACAACACCCATCTGCTTTTGGAGCCTCACTCCACTCCACTCCAGTAATTGCAATATAAAAAGCAGGATGATACTCTTGTCTTTATATGTATGTGAGTGTATCACTAATGCGATTCCTTAAGTACCCCTGACATTTTGGGGGTTACGCCCCCCTTACACATGAGTAAGGGGGCGTGACATCCGAATTGTTGTGCAGAATAAGATAGGAAAAGCTCAGCATTTTTGCACTACATGTAGGCCTGTGAGCCATTCCATTATATGGAAAATATATTAAAAGGACTGAAAGCACTTTAGGTATTGTAAGAAGCAGGGGCGTAACTACCATAGCGGCAGACCATGCGACTGCTATGGGGCCAAAGACAAGAGGGGGCCCAGTTGGGATCATCCCCTCTTCTACTAGGGGTGAAAACTTGGTCAGGACTCTACCCTTTAAAGGAAAATGAGGCAGTGAAAAAATTGCCCAAGGGTTATTGAAAGGGGTTTAGGCAGAAACCCTTCTGTCCTGTGTGGGGGGTCTGGTTTGATCCTTGCTATAGGGCCCTTACTTCTCTATGTACGCCACCGGTAGGAATCACTGGGGCCAACAAGTCACATCTACTTGGCCAGGGTATTTAGATATAGCCTTAGGGCAGACTGAATCTTTTTGTCTGTGAAAGAAAGACTAGCTATGGTACAGTTGAAGCTGGTTGGTTAAATACACAATTACTCAAATATCAAACTATGTTATACCGTACATCTGCATGTACCTCAGATTACACGTGCACAATTTTTCGTTAGCAGTTTACAAGGCAAGTCCAGCAGGGGCGTAGCTATAGGGGGTGCAGAGGTAGCAGTCGCTACCGGGTTAAGGAGCCTGAGGGGTCCAAAGATCCTTCTGGTACATAAGAAGACACTGGTATTATAGAAAGTGCATGCTGGTCAAGTTACACCTCTGGCTGGGGGTAGGGGTCTGATTGAGAATTTGGCATGGGGGGGTAAGGTGCCTTTTCAATTTTTGCCTCAGGCAGCACAAAGGCTGTGTGCTTCCCTGCCCCTGGCCACAAAGCACTGAGGGAAGGGAGCCCAAGCTGAACTCATGCACCAGGGTCCATGAGCCTTTAGCTAGGCCCTGCGCTCCACCGTATGAAAGCACATACTGCCTGAGAGGGTTGATCCTGCTGATCCAAATTCTACCTTTCATGTGAAACTCGGTTGTGGCGAATGAGGGCTTCGGTTCACTGAAGGGCTAGGACCCGCCCTCCCGTGCACTGAAGTTCTCATTTACATAAATAATAAGGGGAAAATTTATCATGGCGTTTTACACTCTTGTCTTAATCTCTCTAGACTAGCTATGGTCCAGATGAAGCTGGTTGGTTAAATACAGAAGGAGTCAAATATCAAACTATGTTATACCGTATATCTGCATGTACATCTGATGTCCGTCTAATGTAAATGTACATCATATTACACATGCACCATTTTTCACTATAAGGTTTTTCATTGCTAAGCATTAACTTGTCTAGCTATTTGTAGCAGGTCTCTAACATTGGGCCAATTTCCTGAAATGGTGCACATTTGAAAAGGTATGCAGGTGCCACTAAATATGAAACAAGGTGTTAAATATGTCTCCTATGTATGTGACCATATCAAAAATGAAACAAAGAAGTGATATTACACTGCACCAAATAAAATGGCAAAAAAATTAGAGTGGGGAGAAAAAGTGATGAAAATGCAATACTATTGACACCTCACTCCTCAGTGTTGTTAACAAACCTTGAACTATCTGCTCTTTCTTGTAAGATGTGTAAGATGGTGTGCTATCAAGTCTACAAAAAACCTTGTAGCATATTAGTTACTTACATATGTTAGTTTCTGTTTTTCCTGTAGCTATGAAATAATCATCACTTCTTTTGATAATTTGCAGTTTCATGATTTGAACTTTACAAGAGGTGATGATTAAATTCCATGTTCACATCTTCTGATTATGTGATACTGTGCTCTGAGAACAGGGTCAGTCCCAAAGTTCATGTACTTGTTAATATCCATTTTTACAAAAACTGATAAACAAAAGGGCAGATGGACAAAGTATCCAGAGCCTATAACATCATCTCCCTGTCAACAACTATACCAGGAAACACAGCATGTTCATTTGACCTATATTCATTTACTTGACAACTTCAGGACAATAATTGTTGAAAAGAGTATTTATGGCACATGTTTATTATATATTGTAATGTAATATTATGTTATTTATCTGCCATTTGCTTCAGTAATGATAAGGTACAGTTGGCATTACAAATGGAACTTTCCATTCCATTCCTCCCCTCTTGGTGGGAGTGGGCTGGTCCTGCTTCCTGCCAGGAGGGGGAGCTCTAGTTCTAGGAAGAGTTAGCTTGGCAAGCACTGAGTGAGGGATCACGTCCATGTGCTCCCACTCCTTTGAGACTAAGAATCAGCTCATCTGTAAGGATCACTACTCCAGGGAGACTGCAGGGTCCCAGGTCACTAGAAGAATTACAATCTACAGTGTTTACAGTCAGCATAGTGATCAGCACTACCTCTATACATACTCAGCTGCAGGTGAGGGGATAGCAAGTTAAGAAACCCATCACCACAGTTCAGGACAGGCACACTGAAAAGCCTGTATTTCACAAATGGACACCTTTAGCCACAAGTGCCAGCTTATTGATGTTAATGAAGGAAAATCAGGAGAGAGGGAGAGAGTTGGACTACTCTCAAGTTCTATTGTCTACCACATTGCCTGCCACCATACCTTATCATCTAGGGATAGAGACATTGCATCTTGTACAGACGACAGCTGGATGTACTGTAATTTATCCTTTGCACTAAGTATCTTTGCACTAAATCTGACAGATTCCTTCATATCACCAATTCACTGCAACGAACACAGGGAGCGACAGCCTGAAGGAATATACCATGACAACATCTCATCAGAGCCACAAAAAACCCCATCCTCTACACCGGCTCCTCAAGGGCTCGCTGTACAATATGTAATGCTTGAAACTTAGTTAATTGTTATATTGTTAGTGTGTTGTATGAAACATTATGGACAAAAAAACAACATTTCCTATTGTCTAGTTTGCAAAAAAAATAAAAAAAATAAATGGCTGCTACATGTAAATACATATCTCTTAAAACAAATGTGATGCGCAAACTTTGAAATCCATATGCCATCTGGACAAGTGCTGCCAAATACCTATATAGTGCTGGAGCCACCATACCCAAGGAATCCATGCACATGCAAAAAGTAAAACAAGAGGGTGTTTGCAAACATAGTGAGCACACTATATATGTCACGGGGGAGACAAGGGAAGGTGTGCCCTGTACTTGAAACCCCCCTTCTTTCCCTACCTACTTGCCTCAAACGGCCCTAGGCGGCCGCGGACAACCACGAAGACGTTCCCTATACTGGGTAAGTGCAGAGGGAGGGAAAGGGAACACAGGGAGAGACAAAACACAGACGGAAAAAACACAATGATAGAGTAGTCAGCAAGCCGGGTCAAACACAGGAGATAGCGTAAATACCAGGGGTCAAGAGAAGAGAGGTCCAAGTCCAAGTCCAAAGTCAGAGTCCAAATAGCAAATCCAAAACACAAGGTCGCACAAGCACTGATCAAAAGTATAAACTAATCACAGGCATCTGAGTGAGGCAGTTGCCATCTTTAAATAGCCCACCCAGGATCATGTGATGTGGCCAGCATCACATGACCTGAGGCGGAGCAAGCTGTCCAAACAATATGCAAAGTAGCCATGTGGTGTGATCAGCACCACATGGCTAAACCCAAACAGAGAATTAACTCATGAAGTGCTGGCTGACAAGACCAGCACTTCAATTCCCTATTGCTCGTCTCTAGGGGGGCGGAGAGGTCCGGCGATGTCGTGCAGAGGGAGCACGACGCCGACCTCGCGTGACAGTACCCCCCCTTCACGAGGGGCCACCGGACCCTTACCAGCGGGAGCAGGCTTATCGGGATGCTGCAGATGGAACTTTTGGATGAGCGAGTCTGCATGCATCCTGGTCAACGGTACCCAAGACCTGTCCTCAGGACCGAACCCCTTCCAATGTACGAGGTACTGGAAGGAATTCCGGACCCTTCTCACATCCACAATTCTGGCAATCTCATGCTCCATTTGTCCTGCTACCTCAACCGGAGGAGGAGACTGTTCCTCAGGACCAACGGGAGCAACATAACGTTTGAGCAAAGACACATGAAAAACATTATGAACACGAAGGGAGTCGGGTAAACATAACCTAAAAGAAACCGGATTGATCACCTTGGTGATCCTGTAAGGACCAATGAAGCGAGGTGCAAACTTGTAGGATGGTACCCTCATGTTGAGATTTTTAGTCGATAACCATACCTTATCCCCAACCTTAAAATTCACACCCTTAGAACGTTTTCTATCAGCCTTAGCTTTTTGAACTCCTTGGGCCTTTTCCAGGTTCGACTGAACCTGTGCCCAAACTGTGCACAGTTCTTGAGAAAAATCATTGACCTCTGGGACAACCGACGCAGATGGGGAACAGGAGCCAAAGCGTGGATGAAAACCCATATTGCAGAAAAACGGCGACATCCCAGAGGATGAATTAACACGATTATTAATTGCAAATTCAGCCAGAGACAGGAATCTGGCCCACACATGTTGGTTATCAGAAACATAACATCTGAGATATTGCTCAACGGATTGGTTAAGACGTTCAGTCTGACCATTGGTCTCCGGATGAAAGGCTGATGAAAAGGACAAAGAGATACCAATCTTATTACAGAACGCCCTCCAGAACCTAGACACAAACTGTACTCCCCTATCAGAAACGATATTCTCAGGAACACCATGCAGTTTGACAATATTATCCATGAACACGGACGCCAAGACCTTTGCAGAGGGTAATTTACACAAAGGAATAAAATGACACATTTTGCTGAATCTGTCAACCACCACAAATATCACGGTTTTACCCTCAGAGCACGGCAAGTCCGTGATAAAGTCCATGGACAGATGTGACCAAGGTCTACTAGGTATGGGTAAAGGATGTAACTCACCCATAGGTCGTGTCTTGGTATTCTTGGACCTGGAACAAGTGTTACACGCAGTTACAAAAGCCTGAACATCTCTGGAGATTGACGGCCACCAATACTGCCTAGAGACCAACTCCTTGGTGGCATTGATGCCAGGATGTCCACACAAAACAGAATTATGGCACTCACCCAGCAGTTGCAATCGCAAATGAGCCGGCACAAACAATTTGTCATTGGGGGTACCAATGGGAGCAAGATGTTGTCCTGCCGAGATTTCAGAAGCGAGGTCAGATGAGGTAGCGGCCACGATGATATCAGCTGGCAGGATGGGCTCAGGAGGGACGTCAGGAGGCTGATACGCCTTGAAACTTCGGGATAAGGCATCGGCCTTAACGTTCTTGCTCCCGGGTCTGAAGGTAACACAAAAATCAAAACGAGTAAAGAATAAAGCCCACCTCGCCTGTCTAGGATTCAATCGCTTAGCCGATTCTAAAAACATTAAATTCTTATGATCCGTGAGGACCGTAATGCGGTGAACTGCCCCTTCTAAAAAATGACGCCATTCCTCAAATGCCCACTTGATTGCAAGTAACTCCCTATTACCAATGTCATAATTCCTCTCGGCAGGAGAGAACTTGCGGGAGAAGAAGGCGCATGGCATAAGATTAGTTAAGGTGGAAGACCCCTGGGACAGTACAGCCCCCACACCATCCTCAGACGCATCCACCTCAACTACAAAAGGCTTACTTTGATCAGGCTGGACCAACACAGGAGCATTCATAAAACACTGCTTTAACCTTTCAAAGGCCTCAATAGCTGCAGGGGGCCAATTGACCAGATCAGCCCCCTTGCGAGTCAAATCCGTAATGGGTTTGGCTACCACAGAAAAATTTTTGACAAATTTACGATAAAAATTAGCAAACCCCAGAAATCGCTGGAGCGCCTTCAAAGAGGAAGGTCGCACCCAATCCACAATGGCCTGTACTTTAACTGGGTCCATTTTGAAAGAAAAAGGGGTGAGAATGTATCCCAAAAAGGCCACTTCCTGAACACCAAAGGTACACTTCTCCCCTTTAACGAACAACTTGTTTTCACGCAACACCTCCAGCACTTGCCTGGTGTGAGATACGTGACTTTCCCAGTCTGCAGAAAAAATCAGGATGTCATCAATATAGACAATTACAAATTTCCCAATAAATGGTCTAAAAATGTCATTGACAAAGTTTTGGAAAATTGCCGGAGCGTTACTTAACCCAAAAGGCATTACCAAGTACTCATAATGACCTTCCGGGGTATTAAAAGCAGTTTTCCATTCGTCCCCCTCACGAATCCTGATTAGGTTGTATGCCCCCTTCAAATCCAGCTTGGTGAACCAACAGGCCCCCTGGACCTGATTCAGCAAGTCAGGAATAAGGGGCAACGGGTATCTGTTTTTAACAGTGATTTTATTGAGCTCCCTGTAATCGATACAGGGCCTCAATCCTCCATCCTTTTTACCAACAAAGAAAAAACCTGCCCCCATGGGAGAAACTGAAGGCCGGATGTGACCCTTGGCCAGACTCTCCTTGAGATAATCCCTCATGGACTGACGTTCAGGAGTAGAGAGATTATAAATGCGACCTTTGGGATATTTGGATCCCTCAATAAGGTCGATGGCGCAATCATATTGCCGGTGAGGAGGGAGGAACTCAGTCTCGGACATGGAAAAAACGTCCGAAAAATCGCCGATATACTTGGGCAAGGAAAGAGACTCAGTGGTACCTCCAAACAGCAATACTGATTTACAACATTTGTCACAATTCATTCCCCATTTTTCCAATTCACCTACCGACCAGTTGATCACAGGGTTGTGGTCCTGTAACCATGGCAGACCTAAAACAAGGTCGGCAGGTAAATCCTTTAATACAAGGAAGGAACAAGTCTCGGTATGGGTAATTCCTACAGTTAATACAACCTCAGGAGTACAAAACTCCACTCTCCCATTATTCAATGGAGTGGAATCCAGTGCGATAATTTCAATCACCTTCCTTAAAGGAACTAGCGGAATCCCCACAGATTGTATAAAATCAAAATCAATAAAATTAATGGCAGAACCAGAATCAACAAAAGCCTTACCGGACCCCCTGAGTTGGTTGTACGCAATGGAGATAGGTAATAATACTTTCCTCCTTACCACCGCTGGGGTTACCTTACTTCCGGCAGAAAGCTCTCTAGAGGGCAGAAGTTTCGGGCATTGCTGGAGCCAGTGGTTCGTCTCACCGCAGTAGAAACAGGTTCCATTCAAGCGTCTCTGATCTCTCAAAGTTCCTCCCCACTGTATGGACTCCTCCGGGACCCTGGTAGAAGGTGGACTCAGAAGAGGGGATTCAGGCAGGACGACACCCTGAGGAATATCTGAACGTTCCCTCCGTCTCTCCCTCACTCGACGATCCAGTTTAATGGCTAGTGTCATGGCCGCCTCTAGGGTGTCAGGAGTAGGGTAACTGACAAGTAAGTCCTTAAGATGGTCAGACAGCCCCACCCTAAACTGGCTTCTCAAAGCAGGGTCATTCCATCCAGAGGAAACACACCACTTTCTAAACTCAGCACAGTAATCCTCTACTGGACGGTTACCCTGCCGAATGTCTCTGAGCTGAGTCTCAGCTACAGAAGTCAAGTCAGGCTCCTCATATAATAGGCCTAAGGCCTGAAAAAATGCTTCCACAGACTGCAAGCTTGGGGAGTCAGGCGGTAAAGAAAAGGCCCATTCCTGCGGATCACCTTGCAGCAAGGAAATAATTATTCCTACCCGCTGCTGCTCGGCACCCGAGGAGTGAGGACGTAAGCGAAAATACAATTTTACGCTCTCCTTAAAGGAACGGAAAGTTTTCCGGTTCCCCAAAAACCGATCCGGCAATTTAACATGAGGTTCCACAATGGGGTTAGATGTGGAGGGAGCCGCTACTAGTGCAGGTTGTAGCTGCTCCTGATGTAGGAGCCTCTCGGCCAGGTCCTGGATCATCTGCGCCATACCCTGAACCTGGTCCGTGAGCACCCGCAATTGCTCCATATGATACGGCCTGTGATTCTGTCACGGGGGAGACAAGGGAAGGTGTGCCCTGTACTTGAAACCCCCCTTCTTTCCCTACCTACTTGCCTCAAACGGCCCTAGGCGGCCGCGGACAACCACGAAGACGTTCCCTATACTGGGTAAGTGCAGAGGGAGGGAAAGGGAACACAGGGAGAGACAAAACACAGACGGAAAAAACACAATGATAGAGTAGTCAGCAAGCCGGGTCAAACACAGGAGATAGCGTAAATACCAGGGGTCAAGAGAAGAGAGGTCCAAGTCCAAGTCCAAAGTCAGAGTCCAAATAGCAAATCCAAAACACAAGGTCGCACAAGCACTGATCAAAAGTATAAACTAATCACAGGCATCTGAGTGAGGCAGTTGCCATCTTTAAATAGCCCACCCAGGATCATGTGATGTGGCCAGCATCACATGACCTGAGGCGGAGCAAGCTGTCCAAACAATATGCAAAGTAGCCATGTGGTGTGATCAGCACCACATGGCTAAACCCAAACAGAGAATTAACTCATGAAGTGCTGGCTGACAAGACCAGCACTTCAATTCCCTATTGCTCGTCTCTAGGGGGGCGGAGAGGTCCGGCGATGTCGTGCAGAGGGAGCACGACGCCGACCTTGCGTGACAATATATGTGCAAATATCAATCACTTTAGAAATCATAACTACAAAAAAACAAAAAAACAAACCATGACAAAAAGATTCTTCAAAAGATGGAGACAGTTTATTATTTTAGCCTTAACTTCAGAAGAATAAAGCTTAGTGATATTGCCTTAGAAGTACATTAGGACCTTTGCGTCAGGAGAGAAGGTTGCAGACCCAAACAAGCTAGAGCCAGACACCGATTGTTGGTATGCACCAAATAGGAATATCATATCCTCAGCAATGCCGCAGCAGGTTTGGGAAGCACTTCCATTGGGGTTTTTCTTCCTTACGACAGTAATTGTTGTTATAATGATCGTTTTCATTTATAATATGTGAATACATGATGCTGTACAAATGCTCTTTGGAACAATTCTTAAATTGTTTTCAATAAATTATTTTAAAAAATATATCAATCCCTTTTATTACATGGATATATTCTAAATACTCAAAAAACAGACCAGAACAAAACATAAAAATAACATTTAAAAAATAATATAAGCTCAACCCCTGACACCGCAGTCTTTTGATAAATGCAACACCCACAAAAGAAACGTGGCCACGCTATATAGTGAATAAATTAAAATATAGGCACAAAGGTAAATAGGCAACACCAAAGATCTAGCAAATCTGAACCCCAAGAATATTCTGTAGAAGAGTTGTCCCAACGTACGTCAAGTACGGGAAAAAAAAATATTCAGTGTATATGCAGCCATAAGAAGTGGCCTGAGGGAAACAAAAGGAGGAGTATTGAACCCCACATTTGTTACCAACTATCGTGGCTTCATCCGGCCTAAATTTACAGTATGTAGTAAAAGCGATTTATTTTGTACTTCTCTACTGCTCTCAGTGCAATTGAAAACATACTCTTTTCCTTGGCCACACGTAGCTCTTGACTTACAAATGTGATTATCTCGATGTGAATATTCTCTTTATGTTTTATAGTTTAGGCTTAATATGTCTTAGTTTAGCAAACAAGCAAAATTAAGTCTGAAACTGGCACAGTAGTTTACATTTTGCTAATTATTTTTAATTAATTGCTTACAATTACAGCATAGGTATGTTAGCAATGTAGCTTGAAGATCAATACAAAAGATTGGCTCCCATCTACCATGTGCCATCTTTAATACTGCCATCTTCTTTGTAACAGATGAACATTTTAGCCTTGAATTGACTCCTACCTTAGTACCTGAAACTCTGTTTATTTAAAGAGAGTCTGTCAGCAGTTTAGACCCCTCAAATCTGCTTACAGAACTATGTAGGCATTGGGGAGAACAGTGTACACAAACCTATGGCATGGTCGTGCCCCTTGCATAACCGAGAAATCAAAGTTTTAATGTGCCTGATGCTGGGATCAGCTGGTCTTCACATGTCAAACCAAAAGACCAAAAAGTCTGTGTTTATAGAAAGCTGTTAATGAGATGAGTGACCTGATGTTAGACAACTCATGTCCAGCTTTCACTATGTTCTGTAAGTGTCTGAAGTCCCCTATAAGATACAAAGGAAAACAAAATAATTTAAAGTCAACTGTTGTCATAATCCATGTCTTATAATAACCCATTAATGATCAGGCAACTCAGCTGCCGCATTGGTCTTGAGCAGGATTTTCAGCCTTTTGAGAAACCTCATAATTGAATATTGTTTCAAATTAATAATTTCATAGTATTTCATATTAATGTTTGGTATGACTGAATGGCAAAATTATGCTGTGGAACATTCTGGTCATATTAACTCGTAAGAAGGTTCCTGTGAGGAGACCAGGTGGGAGGGTTCAGGGTATCTGGCTGAGACCTTTTAAAAATGTCATATCTGTATACCCATGTGGTCAGACTCAGGAGAGGCAACCAAGCTTTGCAGACCTGTCCAAAATTTCAGAGGTTCTTTTCTGCCAATCTCACAAATTAGCAAGTATTTTATTCTTAATTTTATGCCTTTTATTTTGAGAACTATTTGTCTTTTTTATAACCTTTTTAAACACTGTGCATTAAATATAAAATTTGTTGACCTACCATAAGTACCCACAACTTCAAGGAGTAAAATTTCAGTGTATTAACCGTGCGAGTGGACACCATGTTTAAAGACTGGACTTTTACCAACATCCCTAAGCTGGTGTGAGTAGAGCTCTCACGCCTCGCATTGTGAGTTTTTTGTTCCATAATGTTTGATTTTGTTTGTAGATGTACTCTCTATATTGTAAAGCAATTCTCAATATGTTAACCCTATATAAATAAAGAATAATAAAATTATGTAAATTCGTGTTGCAATATTTTTAATATTTGAAAAAGCACATACATATATGTAGATGCCACTAGCATAGTAAGTGGTACATAATGAAAAGAAAAATAGGGAAATGCCAAGTAACTGTAGATAAGTATGCAGTACACAATCTGGATAAAAGAGGAATTTTACATAAATAACAGAACATTTTCTACTGTGAATTCATCTCTTACTGTCTGCCTTATCGACCTCTCTCTCCTTAAGTCTATAAGGATCCAGAGCAGAGACATAAAGCTGTGTGAACCCTAATGACTGTTTGAACTACTAAATGCCTTTAAGTAAAAAGAGAAATACTACTGGAAACTTCTTTACTCGGCTCAACCTTCTCCAGGCTAAAGCTGTCCAGAGTGATAGTATTATTAGCTGAAATTATGTAAAATGCAAGCTACAATGAGAACGGTTAACAAAATGAACAATATGATTAATATTATATGTAATGACATTGAAATATTGAGTCATAAAGCTCTGGGGATAAATTTTATTTATTTTTTATATATAACATTAATACCCATAGTTACCTTTAAACCCCTCACTGCTAGAGATGAGCGAGCACTAAAATGCTCGGGTGCTCGTTATTCGAGACAAACTTTTCCGGATGCTCGGGTGCTCGTTTCGAGTAACGAACCCCATTGAAGTCAATGGGAGACTCGAGCATTTTTTGTAGGGGACCAAGGCTCAGCCTAGGGAAGGCTGGGTGAAAACCTAGAAACCTCAGAAAATGATGGAAACACCACGGAAATGGACAGGAAACAGCAGGGGCAGCATGCATGGATGCCTCTGAGGCTGCCTAATCGTACCATTAAGCCAAATTCTGGGCAACAGCCTGGTGGTGACCCTCAAGACAATTGTGCTCACCTAGACCAAGAAAGGTGAGGCACATGCCCATCACATGTTAGGGAAGCACCCAACTAGGTGCAACGAAGGTCCATCACCCATGCCCATGCTGGCACTGCTCTCCTATCCCCAGCCACACGATGCAGGCATAAGCCTGACACAGCACGGCGGTGACACCAACAAGTGACCAAGTTAGATGAGGTAGCAGGTGAGCCACCCAAAAATTTAGCCTGACGGGGCATGGCGGTAACAACAGAGTGACCGAGTGACACTGCGGGAGCAGGCGAACCACATAAACATTTTTCGTGGCCCTGTATGGCGGTGGTGACAACAGAGTGACTCAGTTAGTATGCGGTAGCTGGTGAAGCACCCAAAAATTTATCCTGACACAGCATGGCGGTTACACCACCAATGACTTTGTCCGACTGAGAATGCAGTGAAATGGCTTTTGTTGAGCCTCCAAAATTTTTTTTACTTTTCGGAGTACATAAAGTCGACCCTCAGAAAAAATGTTTTTTTTTTAAATGTCGGTACTTGTGCCTCCTGAAAAATTGTTTTGGACTGTCTGTTTGACGCTCCTGAAACATTGTTTTACACTGTCTGTAGTTGACACTGCAGCAAAATTTTTTGGAGAGAGGGCCTGTAGGTGGCCCTCCGGAAAAATTGTTTAGAGAGAGGGCCTGTAGGTGGACCTCCGGAAAAATTGTTTAGAGAGAGGGCCTGTAGGTGGACCTCCGGAAAAATTGTTTGGAGAGAGGGCCTGTAGGGTGCCCTCCGGAAAAATTGTTTAGAGAGAGGGCCTGTAGGTGGACCCCCAGAAAAATTGTTTAGAGAGAGGGCTTGTAGGTGGACCTCCGGAAAAATTGTTTGGAGAGAGGGCCTGTAGGGTGCCCTCCGGAAAAATTGTTTAGAGAGAGGGCCTGTAGGTGGACCTCCGGAAAAGTTGTGGTAAAAGAGTGCCAGTTGGACCTCTAAAAAATTGCGTTTTTTGGGTCAGCGTTATGCAAAGACGACAAGAAGGAGGAGGAGGAGGAGGAGTAGAGAAGAGGAATCGGATACATAAGTAATGTTATTCTTTAGCTGCTTTCCCCCGGAGGAGATTTGAATTCCGGTGAAATCCAGGCTTTGTTCATTTTAATAAGCGTCAGCCTGTCAGCGCTGTCAGTTGACAGGCGTGTACGCTTATCGGTGATGACGCCACCAGCTGCACTGAATACCCGCTCTGACAACACGCTAGCGGCAGGGCAGGCCAGCACCTCCAAGGCGTACAGCGCCAGTTCAGGCCACGTGTCCAGCTTTGAAACCCAGTAGTTGTATGGAGCAGAGTGATCGGTCCGGACGTTGGTATGGTCAGCTAGGTACTCCCTCACCATCTTTCTGTAAAGCTCACCCCAACTCTGCCTAGACTGGGGACAGGTGACAGTGTCTTGCTGGGGTGACATAATACTGGCAAAGGCCTTGGAGAGCGTTCCCCTGCCAGTGCTGGACAAGCTGCCTGCTCGCCTCCTCTCCCCCGCTACTTGGCCCACAGAACCACGCCCTCTGCCGCTAGTGGCGTCAGATGGGAAGGATTTTTTCAGCTTGTGCACCAGGGCCTGTTGATATTGATTCACTCTCATACTCCTTTCCTCTACAGGGATGAGAGTGGAAAGGTTCTGCTTGTACCGTGGGTCCAGGAGAGTGAACACCCAGTAATCTGTGTTTGAAAAAATGCTTCTAACGCGAGGGTCATGGGATAGGCAGCCTAACATGAAGTCTGCCATGTGCGCCAGAGTCCCAACATGCAAGAAATCCCTCTCCTCACTGTCCTGACTCTCCATTTCCTCCTCCTCCTCTTCCTCCTCCTCTTCCTCCTCTTCAGCCCATACATGCTCAAGAGTTAAGAAGGACTGAGCGTTGGTACCCTCTTCTGTCTCGCAGACATTCTCCTCCTCTTCCTCCTCATCCTTATCCCCCTCCTCCGATTTGCACTGAGAAACAGACCGGAGGGTGCTCTGGCTATCAAGCGATGTATCTTCCTCCACCGTCTCTTGTGACAAGCGCAAAGCTTCCGACTTCATGCTGAGCAGTGAGTTTTTCAACAGGCAAAGCAGAGGGATGGTGAGGCTGATAATGGCAGCATCGCCGCTGACCATCTGTGTTGACTCCTCAAAGTTGCTCAACACCTGGCAGGTATCAGACATCCACGTCCACTCCTCATTGTAGACTTGAGAAATCTGAGTGACCTGACTACCAGTTCTGGTGGAAGTTGACATCTGGTAGTCTACAATCGCTCTGCGCTGCTGGTAAACTCTGGATAACATGTTTAATGTCGAATTCCATCTTGTGGGCACGTCGCACAACAGTCGGTGAGCGGGCAGTTGTAGGCTCAGCAATTTGGAGATGTGGACATTGAGGGCTTGAGCATGTGGGTGGGTGGAACTGTATTTCCTCTTGCGTTCCAGCGTCTGCTGTAAAGACAGCTAAACGCTGCACTGGCACACATTGGTGGACGCTGTGGAGGCGAAGGTGTGGTTTTCCCGCGGGAGGCGCTCTTGCCAGGGTCCTGGACAGGGGGTTGACTAGCAGAGGCAGCGAGTGACACAGGGGAAGGAGCAGTGGTGTTACCCGCAGGAAGTAAACGGCCTTGGTTCCATTGAGTGGGGTTTTTAGCACTCATATGCCTGCGCATGCTGGTGGTGGTTAGGCTAGTAGTGCGGCACCCCTGCTGATCCTGGTGTGGCACAGGTTGCACACCACAGTCCGTCGGTCATCCTCACTTTCTTTAAAGAACCTCCAGACTTGCGAACATCTAGGCCTCGCCACGGGAGCTTCACTACGTGAAACAGTTGCTGCTGATGCACCAGCTCTGGCCCTGCTTCTCCCTCTGGCCACACCACTGCCTCTTACAATCTGTTCTGGTGCAGCACTCGCCTTCGCCTTAGAAGCACTGTCTTCACTCGGCTTATCGACCCAGCTTGGGTCAGTCACCTCGTCATCCTCCGATTCCTCAGTCTGCTCCCCCCTCAGACTTCCTGCCCTGACAACAACTTCACTACTGTCTGACAACCATGTCTCCTCATTGTCCGACACCTTTTAACACACTTCTTCCGCTAAGTCAACAATGTCATCATCATCACCCACAGACTGCGACAGTTGGAAAACTTGGGCATCGGGAAAGAGGTCAGCAGCAACCTGAGAAGTGGTTTGTGACTCTGGGAAGGGTCCAGAAAACAGTTCCTCAGAGTATGCCGGATGGCATTCCAAATTTTCCTGGGAGGGGGCAGACTACGTGTCCCTGTAAGTTGAGACATGAAGCTAGGGAGTGTAGCTCTGCGGCGTTCCCCTGCTCCCTCATCAGCAGGTACTGTCTCACCCTGCCCAGGACCACGGCCTCTACCCCCTGCAGTAATTGAATGCCCATGCCCACGCCCTCGTCCTCGACCCTTAGCCCTGGGGTTCAACATTTTCTGTATAAAAGTGTATTATATAAAAAAAAATGGGCCTGCTATACTGAAACCCACAAACTTTTTCAATCTGAACAAGTTAATATATAGGTGGATAAGTTAGAGCAACGTATGTTATTACGTACCGTGCAGTATGGAGCAATTACACTGAAACTATTAGATTAGGCAGACTTGGTCTGCTTAAGTGCAACCCAGACAAATGTCGCACAGAGATTTTTCTAATGTAGCTGTATCAGTGAGAGCAAAAGACCTTTTTTAATTACGTGACGTACAGTATAGGTCACCTGGACAGAAAGTACGGATTGTAGTTTGTGGTGAATGGACAGCTGAACTGTGACACACAGAATGGTTCCACACTGCTGTATGAAATGGATTTGTATCACTGAGATAAAACAATAAAAAAAAAAAAATTGTTATATATGGCAATAGCTGCACTACTAGTGCCAGCCAGCCCAGCCAGTAGACAAAAAAAAGTGTCTTGTAGCCCTTAGAAGGGCTGTTGGGTTCTTTTGAGATCACTCCTGCCTAACAGAGAACTAAATCCAGGCCCTAACACTCTCCCTGAAACGCAGCAGATCTGTCCCTAACGACATCCAGGCAGTGACTGAGCCGAGCACCGCGGGCAGTCACTAGTATATTCCAGGGTCACCTCATCTGGCCAGCCAACCCCTGCTATCGACATGTAAGGGCCCCACGTGATGCTGGGTGTACCGCAGAGTCTCCTGGCTTGTGATTGGCTTAGTTTATAGGCGCCAAAAATTCAAAATGCGGGAGATGCCATTTCCTCGAGCATGGCGAGATACTCGTCCGAGCAGCGAGCACTTAAAAGTACCCTAATACTCGAACGAGCACCAAGCTCGGACGAGCATGCTCGCTCATCTCTACTCACTGCTCTACCGCCCGATAAACCAGCCGTTCCCCAGTCTCTAATTACACTCATGACCAAAATGTAGATAAACTGACACAAATTTTGTTATTCACAAAGTTTGCTGCTACAGTGTTTCTTAATCTTTCTGTCCGATGTTTCTGGTATACTGAAATATAATTATATGCATCTCATCATTTTTTTTTTACTTGACAAATACATGACGTTTATGCAAAGACTCAATATTTACAGTGTGTTGACCATTCTTTTTCAAAACTTCTGCAATTTGCCCTGGCATGCTGAATATTGATGGCAACTAGAGATGAGTGAGCATACTCGTCCGAGCTTGGTGCTCGTTCGAGCATTAGGGTACTCGTAAGTGCTCGCTGCTCGGACGAGTATCTCGCCATGCTCGAGGAAATGGCAACTTCCGCATCGTGCTTTTTTGGCGCCTAAAAACACAGCCAATCACAAGCCAGGAGACTCTGCGTACCACCCAGCATCACATGTGGCCCTTACATGTCGATAGCAGGGGTTGGCTGGCCTGATCAGGTGACCCTGGAATATACTACCGACTGGCCGCGGTGCTCGGCTCAGATGCCGTCTGGATGTCGTTAGGGATAGAGCTGCTGCCTTTCAGGGACAGTGTTAGGGCCTGCATTTAGTTGTCTGTTAGGCAGGGATCACCCACAAAGAACCCAACAGCCCTTCTAAGGGCTAGAAGACATTTTTTTTTGTCACTTGGCTGGCTGGCACTAGTAGTGCAGCTATCGCCATATATAACCCCCTTTTTTTATGTTATAACTCAGTGATACAAATCCATTGCACACAGCAGTGTGGAACCATTCTGTGTGTCACAGTTCAGTACACTCACTATTTTCTGTCCAGGTGACACTTTCTGTATGTCACCGAATACAACCAAGTCATTTGCTGCCTGTCACGTGTATGGCTTCATCCCAAAAATCTCTGTGCGACATTTGTCTGGGTCGCAGTCTAAATAGCTACCGTCAGTAGGGTGTCAGTTAGCTCTACGATAGTTTCTGCACGTCACGTTCCCAAAAAAACAAAAATACAAAAAAATATAGAAAAAAAATTAGTTTTTTTGTTGTTTTAGCTGAGTGAGACAAATCCATTTCACACAGCTGCGTGTAACCTTTCTGTGTGACGCAGTTCAGCATACTCACTCCAAACCGTATATAGAGGTGACACTTTCTGTACGTCACAAAATACAACCAAGTCACCTGCTACCTGTCACGTATATATAGCTTGATCCTAAAAATCTCTGTGCGACATTTGTCTGGGTCGCAGTCTAAATAGCTACCGTCAGTAGGGTGTCAGTCAGCTCTACGATAGTTTCTGCACGTCACGTTCCCAAAAAAACAAAACTAAAAGAAAAAAATATTTAAAAAAAATATAGAAAAAAAATTATTTTTTTGTTGTTTTAGCTGAGTGATACAAATCCATTTCACACAGCTGCGTGTAACCTTTCTGTGTGACGCAGTTCAGCATACTCACTCCAAACGGTATACACTGTCCAGGTGACACTTTCTGTACGTCATAAAATACAACCAAGTCACCTGCTACCTGTCACGTATATATAGCTTGATCCTAAAAATCTCTGTGCGACATTTGTCTGGGTCGCAGTCTAAATAGCTACCGTCAGTAGGGTGTCAGTTAGCTCTATGATAGTTTCTGCACGTCACGTTCCCAAAAAAACAAAACTAAAAGAAAAAAATATTTTAAAAAAAATATAGAAAAAAAATTAGTTTTTTGTTGTTTTAGCTGAGTGATACAAATCCATTGCACACAGCTGCGTGTAACCTTTCTGTGTGACGCAGTTCAGCATACTCACTCCAAACGGTATATACTGTCCAGGTGACACTTTCTGTACGTCACAAAATACAACCAAGTCACCTGCTACCTGTCACGTATATATAGCTTGATCCTAAAAATCTCTGTGCGACATTTGTCTGGGTCGCAGTCTAAATAGCTACCGTCAGTAGGGTGTCAGTTAGCTCTATGATAGTTTCTGCACGTCACGTTCCCAAAAAAACAAAACTAAAAGAAAAAAATATTTAAAAAAAATATAGAAAAAAAATTAGTTTTTTGTTGTTTTAGCTGAGTGATACAAATCCATTTCACACAGCTGCGTGTAACCTTTCTGTGTGACACAGTTCAGCATACTCACTCCAAACGGTGTATACTGTCCAGGTGACACTTTCTGTACGTCACAAAATTAAACCAGACTGAACAAGTTTGTGGGTTTCAGTACACCAGGCCCATTTATTTATTTATTTTTTATAGAATACAATTATATACAGAAAATGTGGAACCCCAGGGCTAAGGTTCAAGGACGAGGGCGTGGGCGTGGGCAGTCAATTACTGCAGGGGGCAGAGGCCGTGGTCCTGGGCAGGGTGAGACAGTACCTGCTGATGAGGGAGCTGTGGACGCTGCAGAGCTACACTCCCTAGCTTCATGTCTCAACTTACAGGGACACGTGGTAGAGGACTGTTGAAACCACAACAGTGCGAACAGCTGATCTCGTGGATTGCAGATAATGCTTCAAGTAATTTGTCTGCCAGTCAGTCTTCCACGCAGTCCACCCACGTTACCCAAGGGAGCACTCCTCTGGCTCCTCCACCTCAACCTCCTTCCCCCCAGTCTGCCCCCCTCCAGGAAAATTTGGAATGCGATCCGGCATACTCTCAGGAACTGTTTTCTGGACCCTTCCCAGAATCACAAACCACTTCTCAGGTTGCTGCTGACCTCTTTCCCGATGCCCAAGTGTTCCAACTGTCGCAGTCTGTGGGTGATGATGATGATAATGACAATGTTGAGTTAGTGGAAGAAGTTTGTAAAGAGGTGTCGGACGATGAGGAGACACGGTTGTCAGACAGTGGTGAAGTTGTTGTAAGGGGAGGAATTCCGAGGGGGGAGCAGACTGAGGAATCGGAGGATGACGAGGTGACTGACCCGAGCTGGGTTGATATGCCGAGTGAAGACAGTGCTTCTGAGGCGGAGGCGAGTGCTGCACCAGAACAGGTTGTAAGAGGCAGTGGTGTGGCCAGAGGGAGAAGCAGGGCCAGAGCTGGTGCATCAGCAGCAACTGTTTCACGTAGTGAAGCTCCCGTGGCGAGGCCTAGATGTTCGCAAGTCTGGAGGTTCTTTAAAGAAAGTGAGGATGACCGACGGACTGTGGTGTGCAACCTGTGCCACACCAGGATCAGCAGGGGTGCCACCACTACTAGCCTAACCACCACCAGCATGCGCAGGCATATGAGTGCTAAACACCCCACTCAATGGAACCAAGGCCGTTCACTTCCTGCGGGTAACACCACTGCTCCTTCCCCTGTGTCACTCGCTGCCTCTGCTAGTCAACCCCCTGCGTCACTCGCTGCCTCTGCTAGTCAACCCCCTGCCCAGGACCCCGGCACGAGCGCCTCCCACCGGAAAACCACACCTTCGCCTCAACGATCCTCCACAGTGTCCACCAACGTGTCCCAGTGCAGCGTTCAGCTGTCTTTACAGCAGACGCTGGAGCGCAAGAGGAAATACAGTTCCACCCACCCACATGCCCAAGCCCTCAACGTCCACATCTTCAAATTGCTGAGCCTGGAGATGCTGCCCTATAGGCTGGTAGAGGCCGAGGCCTTTCGCAATCTCATGGCGGTGGCTGCCCCTCGGTATTCCGTCCCCAGCCGCCACTATTTTTCCCAATGTGCTGTCCCAGCCCTACACCAGCACGTGTCAGAGAACATCATCCGTGCCCTGACCAACGCTGTTTCTGAGAAGGTCCACCTAACCACGGACACGTGGACAAGTGCTGCCGGGCAGGGACACTATATCTCACTGACGGCACATTGGGTTAACTTGGTGGAGGCTGGGACCGAGAATGACCCTGGGGCCGCTCATGTACTGCCCACACCAAGGATTGCGGGGCCTACCTCGGTCACGGTCTCTCAAACGTACTATGCCTCCTCCTTCTCCGACCCCTCCTCCTCCACCGAATTACCATCCGTGGGCATGGCGCTTTCAGTCGGTAGCTATAGGCGCAGCAGCAGTGCCGTGGGTAAGCGCCAGCAGGCGGTGCTCAAACTGCTGAGCTTAGGTGACAAAAGGCACACCGCCCAAGAGCTGTTACAGGGCATCACGGTGCAGACCGATCTGTGGCTGGCACCGCTGAACCTCAAGCCAGGCATGGTTGTGTTTGACAACGGGCGTAACCTGGTGGCGGCTCTGCAACTCGGCAGACTGACACATGTGCCATGCCTGGCCCACGTGTTCAATCTAATAGTTCAGCGGTTCCTCAAGACATACCCCAATCTGTCTGATTTGCTCACCAAGGTGCGCCGCATCTGTGCGCATTTCCGCAAGTCGAACACAGATGCTGCCACTCTCAGGGCAGCGCAGCGCCGCCTACAACTGCCCGCTCACCGACTGTTGTGCGACGTGCCCACGAGATGGAATTCCACATTAAACATGTTATCCAGAGTTTACCAGCAGCGCAGAGCGATTGTAGACTGCCAGATGTCATCTTCCACCAGAACTGGTAGTCAGGTCTCTCAGATTCCTCAAGTCTACAATGAGGAGTGGACGTGGATGTCTGATATCTGCCAGGTGTTGAGCAACTTTGAGGAGTCAACACAGATGGTCAGCGGCGATGCCGCCATTATCAGCCTCACCATCCCGCTGCTTTGCCTGTTGAAAAACTCACTGCTCAGCATCAAGTCGGATGCTTTGCGCTTGTCACAAGAGACGTGGAGGAAGATACGTCGCTTGATAGCCAGAGCACCTTCCGTTCTGTTTCTCAGCACGTATCGGAGGAGAGGGATGAGGATGAGGAGGAAGAGGAGGAGAATGTCGGCGAGACAGTAGAGGGTACCAGTGCTCAGTCCTTAACTCTTGAGCGTGTATGGGCTGAAGAGGAGGACTTGGAGGAGGAGGAGAAGGAGGAAATGGAGAGTCAGGCCAGTGAGGAGAGGGAATTCTTGCGTGTTGGGACTCTGGCGCACATGGCAGACTTCATGTTAGGCTTCCTATCCCGTGACCCTCGCGTTAGAAGTATTTTTTCAAACACCGATTACTGGGTGTTCACTCTCCTGGACCCACGGTACAAGCAGAACCTTTCCACTCTCATCCCTGCAGAGGAAAGGAGTATGAGAGTGAATAGATATCAACAGGCCCTGGTGCACAAGCTGAAACAATTCTTCCCATCTGACGCCGCTAGCGGCAGAGGGCATGGTTCTGTGGGCCAAGTAGCGGGGGAGAGGAGGCGAGCAGGCAGCTTGACCAGCACTGGCAGGGGAACGCTCTCCAAGGCCTTTGCCACTTTTATGTCACAACTCCTACAAATAACAAAAAATGCCAACACAAATGATTGCGCTAAAATTTAAACTTTATTTCTAATGAAGGAATAAAATGATATGTCTCAACCATATCAGTGGTACCGTAATGTGGTGGCAAGAACAGCATAAAAAGCAGATGATCTGGTACAGAATAACATATATAAGCAAGTTACAGGTTACACAACAATCCACAAAGGAAATCCCACAATAAAGTGCATAGTGCAATAGGAATAGCAGGCGTTGTGTATTCCACTATGGCCAGGGTGCAAACAACCGTACACCACAGGCCAGGTGGAAACCAATTACAAAACCAACATGAACGATTGATTATACAAACCAGTCAATCCGTGACCCCAACGTACGTTTCGCACTATGGCTTCCTCAGGGAGTGCAGTGCTCCACTGTACTATGTCCTATTTATACCCACAGATCAAGAATCAGTTCAAGCCGAGTTTCACATGTGCCAAACAACGTGTGTGTTCCACCATGGAACGCATCACATCACTTCCTGTTCAGTAATCACATCACTTCCTGTTCATTACATTGATACTAGGGGATTAAACCCCCCATAACTAACAATAATAGACTTATGGGCCATGATAGCTTCTACCATGTTAGAGAAAGCAAATCAAACAGGGTAATTGCAGATCGTCGCTTGCCGAAGATATAAAGAGACATCGAGTATCTTGCGATCGAATTCTCGCGATACGTGAGACTACGTGAACTCACGTGACCACCGCTGCGTTCCACAGTGGAACGCAAGCAGCAGAAAAGCCGGCCGGCTTGTCAGGTATATGAAACCAAACTAATAATAAAAGACATCCTGAATCACCTATCTACCTATGTGCTCACATTGAAGTGCTGTATCAAAGTGAAAAAAACAAACATGGGTCAATAATCTAGACCCACCAAATGCTACAAAAATGAACCCAACATTTATAGTGTAAAGGACTAACATACAAACCTATATAAAAGAGACACCATGTATATATACCCATATATAATAGATACTTATAATAATTAAATGAACAGTGCCCCCCAATGTAAACAATAAATTAGTATAAATATATCCGCACCAACATAAATAATTAATAATGCATAAATCCATCTCCATAATATACAAAAATACGTATTCATCATATTTAATAAACAGTGACCACACCACAAGTGTATACCATAAAAATGTAAAAAAAAAAGATATATATATATACAGTATATACAATACAACATATAATCATGATTATATTAAGCAAATGCTTAATGGTGAGTACCTTTATAAAATAAAATAAAGATTATAAAAAATTATGTAAATATATACACCCCTACACATATAAATAATAACAATATGTAAATCCATCTCCATAATGTACTAAAATTCATAATCATCATGTTGAATAACCAATAAAAAACACCACTAGTGTATAGATGAAATAAAAGTGCAAACATTCAGTGAAAACACAAAGAAGTGTAAGAAAAAAAAAAAAAATAATAAAGTGCAAACGTGCAGTGAAAACATGTGAAAAGGAAAAGAAGGGGCGCTCACAAATATAGAGTGCCCATTGAGCAACAGAGAACGAGTCAGGAATGAATTCATATAACCTACAATAGAACAGTGTTTAAGATAAACTACAACTTAATAAAGTCATATAAAAATCTCTGTGACTCCCCGCTGCAAATTGTATGAAGCTCACAAAAATACCCAGGAGAAAACTTCAAGATTCCATATCAATGTCCCGAACAGTGTTACAGGATACCAATGGCACCTACAAAAATACCTAAAATAAAACACAGAAAAAAATTAAAATAAAAATATTAAAAATATGAACACACCAAGCATATCAAGCATGGTGTGCCCCAGACATAGAAAGCAAAACATCTAAAAGGAATATATATATACAGCAATATATGGGGACTCACTCCAACATCCAATAGAGAAT